>CM062501.1:50052151-50334651 GCA_031479575.1 Coregonus ussuriensis
GTTAGAGGAGAGGAGAGGAGACATGGAGAGAGGGAGGTTAGAGGAGAGGTTATTAGACATGGAGCGGGAGAGGGAGGTAGATAAGAGGAGAGGAGACATGGAGCGGAGTGGGAGGTTTTTTTTAGAGGAGAGGAGTGGAGGAGGTCTGGGTCCACCCCATGGAGAGAGGGAGGTTGGTTAGAGGAGAGCAGAGACATGGAGAGGGGAGGGAAGGAGTTATGGGGGGGAGGAGAGGAGACATGGAGAGAGGGAGGTTAGAGGAGAGGAGAGGAGACATGGAGAGAGGGAGGTTAGAGGAGAGGAGAGGAGACATGGAGAGAGGGAGGTTAGAGGAGAGGAGAGGAGACATGGAGAGAGGGAGGTTAGAGAAGAGGAGAGGAGACATGGAGAGGGAGGTATTGTTAGCAGGAGAGGAGACAGGGAGAGAGGGAGGTTAGAGGAGAGGAGAGGAGACATGGAGAGAGGGAGGTTTGAGGAGAGGAGAGGAGACAGGGAGAGAGGGAGGTTAGAGGAGAGGAGACATGGAGAGAGGGAGGTTAGAGGAGAGGAGAGGAGACATGGAGAGAGGGAGGTTAGAGGAGAGGAGACATGGAGAGAGGGAGGTTAGAGGGAGAGGAGACATGGAGAGAGGGAGGTTAGAGGAGAGGAGACATGGAGAGAGGGAGGTTAGAGGAGAGGAGACATGGAGAGAGGGAGGTTAGAGGAGAGGAGACATGGAGAGAGGGAGGTTAGAGGAGAGGAGAGGAGACAGAGACAGAGACAGAGACAGAGAGACAGAGACAGAGACAGAGACACAGAGACAGAGACACAGAGACAGAGACAGAGAGGGAGAGAGAGAGAGAGACAGAGAGACACAGAGACACAGAGACAGAGACACAGAGACAGAGACAGAGAGACAGAGACAGAGACAGAGACAGAGACACAGAGACAGAGACAGAGAGGGAGAGAGAGAGAGAGAGAGAGAGAGAGAGAGACAGAGACAGAGACAGAGACAGAGAGACAGAGACAGAGACACAGAGACACAGAGACAGAGACAGAGAGACACAGAGACACAGAGACAGAGAGACACAGAGACACAGAGACAGAGAGACAGAGAGACAGAGACAGAGACAGAGACAGAGACAGAGAGACAGAGACAGAGAGACAGAGACAGAGACAGAGACAGAGACAGAGACAGACAGAGACAGAGACAGAGAGACAGAGAGACAGAGACACAGAGACAGAGACAGAGACACAGAGACAGAGACAGAGACAGAGACAGAGAGAGACACAGAGACAGAGACAGAGACAGAGACAGAGACAGAGACAGAGACAGAGACAGAGACAGAGACAGAGACAGAGACAGAGACAGAGACAGAGACAGAGACAGAGGTGTCATTTCATCCCTGAGTCTGGTCCCAGTAGCTGTTTGTTAGAGACCTCTCTAACGCCCAGGAAGCTCAGATTCAAACTCCCATTCACCATCTCTGTAAGCGTTATAATGTCCAAATACATTTGTTACTCAACAATTATGGAGTATCGCAGAGCAACTATCATAATTATCACGCCCAGCATGTACTTCCAAAAAATGTATAAATAAAAATGTACAAGCAACCGAAAAATGCCTCTTCTGCACTCATTCCTGCCACACACAGGTCAAAATGCCTCTTCATCACTCATTCCTGCCACACACAGGTCGGAAGACTACAACAGCTCAAAACATTGGAGGTGCCGAATATGAATTTTGTCAGTTGCATGTACATTTTTATTTAGATGGGTTTTTTTTTGGAAGTACATACCGGCCATAACTGGAGTAAATGAAGATAATTACTCAGCGAAACTCCATATTTGGTGAGTAGCAAATGTATTTTGACATTACAACGCTCGCAGAGCTGGTGAATGAGAGTTTGAATCTGAGCTTCCTGGGCGTCTCTGTGGTCTCTAAGAAACTGATACTGTGGCAGGTGAGCAGTCGATTCACTAGATCCACCAGCAGAGCGCCAATTATGGGGGGAGACATGGGTTCCTCTAAATGCAACAAAGTCAAACTTGGGGCTTCTAAATAATGCTAATTGAACCATTCTCCTATTTGTTTAAAATGCTATTTGTACTGTTACAGTGGTAAATATTCAAATAAAAGCTTATTCCAAATTAAACGAACAACCCCACATCTGTGTCATGGTTTAAACCGGTTTTTACCATGTGGCTACACAGTCCCGTACCTCAACCCCTTTTCAGGTGTCCCAACTTTTCTTTCTACAATAAAAAGTAATTTTGTCAGCAAGATGCATCGATTAATTCAGGCTACAACATTGTAGACCCAATGACAATCGAATGTCATTAAAAAAATGTTTTGGTGTTTTGTAACAGATGTCTCTTTCCAGTCATCCAGCGGTGCGAGTCCACAGTGCTCTGTTTGGATGCTGGAATTGTTTTGGAGCGGACGAACATGCGCAGGTAGCCTACTTTTTTCACTAAAGATGAAAACATCATGACTGGTTTTCTTCATTGCGAAATTAGAAGGTAATTTAAAAATGTAATGTCAAATAGTCTTTACTATTAGATCCATGGGAGGAAAACAAAAATAATAGGTAATCATTCACACTCTGCTGTTTGATATCCCCAGGGACGGTGTAGACCATGTAAGCTCCCTGTAATTCTCTGTTTGGTTAGGGTTCATTCCCAAGGAGTTCTGCAAGTGCTTTCATGAAGTCAGGCTGTTTTCATTGACCCCCCCTGCAGATGGGACAGCAAAGCAGTATAATATGCCCAGTGAGAGCGTGGCTCCTGATCACCTGGCCTTCAGAGCCTTCAGACACCAGCCTCTGTTCAGCCCAACCATCAGTCCCAGAGGACCCTGTTGGTCACTCCTGCCTGGCCTGGCGCTGCCCCCAGCAGGTCTGTGTCTGTGGCCTCTGGGTGTGGCCTGGCTCCAAGGCCTGTGTTGATGTTGTTTACCTTGTTTTAGAGCCACCATCAAGACGTGCCTGGCTAGCCACCACGGTTCTTAACCGTCACGTTATACTCTGCTGTGAAAGGGAAGGTCAGGATTATGAGGGTCTATTTGTTCTAGAGGTCCCATCAAATGTTCCTCTCTGCCCCCCTCCCTGCAGCCTGCTACCCATCTCCCTGCTCCCTCAGACAGCTCTGAACCGAGAGGTTGTCCACCCCTTGACCTTGTTCTGACCATGGCAATTGACCTCCAAACGGACACACTGACAGTTGGTGGTCAGCCATTATTGTGGTCATGAAAGTAACTGATGCAAAAAATGTACAATGTTACATAGAGAGAGCTAAGTTCTTTTTTTAATCAGTCTGTACTGAAGGACAGCAGAGAGGTAATCGTTGGGGTGCGGTCGGTCAGTTCATGTCACCTTTGTATCCTTGAACCCTGTTTCACCCAGATAAAATAGCACTTTTGTAGCATTGTTCTTTTAGAAACACTTAAAATCTCCCACCCCACTCTATGATTCATTCTGGATATGATCTAATAGGCCTATCACAAACATCAAACACTGCCTGGTCTTGTTCTTCATTCTCAGCTAATTTTACAGCTGGCAGCACTGACATTTTCATATTCCTATAATTAGTTGATTACCAGTAATGACCTAGACCAATTAAACCTAATTCATTGGCTGTTTAGTGAAATGCACACATTCCAAGGCAATGGATATCAAGACTGCATTAGGATGGAGATAGTCCTCAGGTGCCACCCTCATCCTTAAACAAGGACCTTCAGTGTGATATATATATATATAAATATATATATATATATATATATATATAGCCTTCACTGTAAATATGCAGTGAACTCCAAAGGAAGCCCACAGTTCCATTTCGTGGCTTTTGCAGCACCGAATAAATGCACTGATACCATATCATCAATGCACTGCCTATGTCCTACTTACAGTAACTAGGATGTCTGATTTCGACTTCGGCAGAAACCGGGCTTACAATTTTTAAAGGAGCCTCATGATTTGGAGATAAACATGCATTAGGTTTAAAACAAAACAAAATTCTAAAAAGAAACAACAAAAACTAAATATCACAAATGGATCCCTAAACTAGCTCCTCCCAGAACAGTTAGGCTATTGAAGTGAAATCATTGTGTTCCGTTATGGTTGTAATATATGGCTTCTCTTCTAAGGTAATACTCTTAATAATAATATGCCATTTAGCAGACGCTTTTATCCAAAGCAACTTACAGTCATGTGCGCATACATTTTTTTTTGTTTGTGTATGGGTGGTCCCCGGGGATCGAACCCACTACCTTGGCGTTACAAGCGCCATGCTCTACCAGCTGAGCTACAGAGGACCATAATAACATTCCCATTATAAACTTTAGTGGTTTCCCATTAGAGTCATATATAACCCTGGCTAGTTCGACAACAAGCAGAGAAGGTTACAGCGTAAAAAAAAAAAAAAAGAAAAAAAAAAAAGATCAATGATTGAGTTCTGCAGAGTTCACTCTGCAACCCAGGGGCAGGAGTAATTACATTAGAACATAAATAAACGAATGAATAATGAAATAAATGAATAAATAAATACATCTCAGTTCAGTGTAAACTCTCGTAATTTTTCTCGTTCATCTGTCATCGTGGGGGTCATTTTAAACAGCTATATTGTAATATTGTCCCCTTTTGGAATAACTTTACTGTTGGTCTTGCCTTGGATATAAAATGTACAGTTGAAGTCGGAAGTTTACATTCACGAAGGTTGGAGTCATTAAAACTCAAATAAGGTGTATGTAAACTTCCGACTTCAACTGTATAACCTACTGCAATAGAGGCCATTCAAAAAGCATTTACATTGTTGTCGTTTTAAAAGAGCTCTAGTTGACTATTCAGTCACACATCATTTAGATAAAACATTTGCATGTCTAAACTGTTGGAAGCTAAAGGTGTTCAACGATCGACCACACATAACAATAGCCTGACGCTAATACTGCTGTTGTTAAGCATTAATAAGCATAAACGTAGATTATTATTTATTTTTATGCGGATTGTTCAATCTTATTTCAACAGGAGGCTTTAGGCACCGGTCACTGTCAGTCTGTCACCGCGTCCGCCAGCCAGTGTCAAAGCCAAAGGCGCGAGGCTGCGTGCATTCATCGACGGGATTTTAGAGGTTATTTGTTAACAAAGCTCGTGCAGCTCCGTTAATCTCAGCATCCCCCGTGTTCCCCCCGGTCCCGTGGCTAGTCGTCCTATAGGCTGATTGATCATTGATCTCTGTTCAAACAGGTCGCCCTGGCCACTGTTGCTTTTGAATGCCAAACGAGTCATTCGCTCTCGTCCTTCGCATTGAACGTAATCCGGTAAACGAATGGGAATGGATGTCGTCCTCTCGGAGACGGGATAATGCCCCCCTTTCACTCCACACATTCATTCTTTATTTATCTTATTGACTCGCTATAGAGTAACATCAGTACGCTAAATGAGAAGGGTCGCCGCATTATTATGGTCTTAGCCCGGCTCTTCCCAAGGTTAAAAGGTTTTCAAGTTGATTTTCCTCACCATTTATTAACAAATATTATAAATTAACTTTGAGGGTTTGTTATGTGATGTGATAATGAATAGAAGGAACTGTTAACATTTTACGAAATCATTTGAGATTTCTGAAAAGTTCATACGTAATTTGTGCATAATAAGCACGTTAAAATCTAATTTACAAAAAAAAGTTTTCGGCTAAAATTGTCGACTATACTATTGAGATTTACATTTCACGAACGTGAACATAGAAATGAAATTCCAGACAGCCTTAGACAGGAAACTTTTGGAAAATCCAGCAAGACCTGTTCTCTGTTTTCATCAAACTAAATGACATCTTAGTTTCTATTTCTACAATGCAGCTTCATTTTCATGAGGCGCTTTAGATGAAAAGCGCTTAGTTCGGCTACAAAGTGCCAGGCCTCGGCTTCTCAACCCCACGGTGTAGCCTTCATTCAACCCCAATGTTCAATCTAGTGTGGTCTGGCTGTTAGAAAGCAAAGCAGGCGATCTTAACATCCCTTCCCTGCCATGAGGCAGTCAGCCAGTGAACGGTCGAGGCCCAAAGCAACGGCCTTGATTTGTAAGGCACGACACGGGGAATGACATTTAACTTGTTATTATTTCCCTGAGAAGATTAATGATAAATTGTCTATAATTTTTTCTTAAAAGAGTCAGATAAGGCCGCAGTGGTTTGGCCTGGAGGCTGAGAGCGGCCGCTATGCAAAGTGACAGGCAATTATCAGGGCCTAGTTTGGGATAATGACTTTACAATGAATCTTTTGATTGAAATGTAACTGGCTTGGCCCGGGGCCAAGTGCGAAAAAATGAATAGAAAAGTTAAAGAAACAATGAGGAAATATAAAATAAATCTCTCTCTACTCCCCCTCTCTTCAAATAGCAATAGGGCCTACGAGGTGCAGAAGAGATATGCAGATATTGATGGAAAAAATACTAAGTCATAGAGCGCTTGCAGCAAACATAAATTAGCATATTCAGGGTAAATATGCAGACTATTTACGATAATAAGGACGGATTATTCAATTCAATGAATGTTAAATAGATGAGGAAATAGCATGCATCTTATCTAGCCATGGCTCCTATTCATTTTAATCGCTTCCCCAATTGAACTCTTCATTTTCTTCTCTGTGCATTATTGTTGTCATTCCGGGAGCGGTGGCGCCCAGTGGCCGCGGTGATTTCAACTGGTCACGTGGTTTAAGTGGCATTCACTTTATTCAGTGCCGGGAACTAGAGGAAGTTGACGTCACGCCCGGGGCCAACATCATGATAAGATGTTTTCATTATGCAGAGCGGCTGATAGGCTACAAGATTATTCAGGCTCCTATGTGCATAAAGGCAAGAACATACCATACATCTAGATTAAATATAAACTGGATTTTCTTTATGCATCGCCCACACGTTTACTATGCGCAAAGACGACAGACCCAACTTTAACCTGTGTGTGTGTGTGTGTGTGTGTGTGTGTGTGTGTGTGTGTGTGTGTGTGTGTGTGTGTGTATTGTGTGTTTATATAACAGAAGGGTACTCAGGCAGGTTTATATAATAGAAGGGTACTCAGGCAGGTTTATTTAACACAAGGCTTCTCATGTAGGTTCAAATGGCAGACTCTGCTGCCCTCTACTGCTAGTTGTCAGTCTCACATCTGTTGTCGCATATAATGGGTTGTACTTTGAGTTTACAAAACATGAAGAACACCTTCCAAATATTGAGTTGCACCCCCTTTTGCCCTCAGAACAGCCTCAATTCTTCTCGGGGCATGGACTCTACAAGGTGTCGAAAGTGTTCCACAGGGATGCTGGCACTCCAATCAAATCAAATCAAATGTTATTTGTCACATGCACCGAATACAACAGGTGTAGACCTTACAGTGAAATGCTTACTTACGAGCCCTTAACCAACAATGCAGTTTTAAGAAAGAATACAAAAATAAATCACAAAAAAAGACAATATAAAATAATACAAAATAAAAGTTACAAATAATTAAATAGCAGCAGTAAAAATTAAAATAACAGTAGCGAGGCTATATACAGGGGGTACCGGTACCGAGTCAATGTGCGGGGGCACCGGTTAGTCGAGGTAATTGGGGTAATATATACATGTAGGTGGAGTTATTAAAGTGACTATGCATAGATAACAAACAGAGAGAAGCAGCAGAGTAAAAGGGGGGTGGGGGGGGTAGCCATTTGATTAGATGTTCAGGAGTCTTCTGGCTTGGGGGTAGAAGCTGTTTAGAAGCCTCTTGGACCTAGACTTGGCGCTCCGGTACCGCTTGCCGTGCGGTAGCAGAGAGAACAGTCTATGACTAGGGTGGCTGGAGTCTTTGACAATTTTTAGGGCCTTCCTCTGACACCACCTGGTATAGAGGTCCTGGATGGCAGGAAGCTTGGCACCAGTGATGTACTGGGCCGTACGCACTACCCTCTGTAGTGCCTTGCGGTTGGAGGCCGAGCAGTTGCCATACCAGGCAGTGATGCAACCAGTCAGCATGCTCTCGATGGTGCAGCTGTAGAATCTTTTGAGGATCTGAGAACCCATGCCAAATCTTTTCAGTCTCCTGAGGGGGAATAGGTTTTGTTGTGCCCTCTTCACGGCTGTCTTGGTGTGCTTGGACCATGTTAGTTTGTTGGTGATGTGGACACCAAGGAACTTGAAGCTCTCAACCTGCTCCACTACAGCCCCGTCGATGAGAATGGGGGCGTGCTCGGTCCTCTTTTTTTTCCTGTAGTCCACAATCATCTCCTTTGTCTTGATCACGTTGAGGGAGAGGTTGTTGTCCTGGCACCATAAGGCCAGGTCTCTGACCTCCTCCCTATAGGCTGTCTCGTCATTGTCGGTGATCAGGCCTACCACTGTTGTGTCATCGGCAAACTTAATGATGGTGTTGGAGTCGTGCTGGCCATGCAGTCATGAGTGAACAGGGAGTACATAAGGGGACTGAGCACGCACCCCTGAGGGGCCCCTGTGTTTAGGATCTGCAAATTGCAGATTGTCCCTTTAATGTCCTCAATGAGGCAACTCGTTAATTATATTATATTATATATAACATCACAATATGTAATATATAACTATATTATATTATATAAAACATCACAATATATAATAGGTCCCGTGTAGCTCAGTTGGTAGAGCATGGCGTTTGCAATGCCAGGGTTGTGGGTTCGATTCCCAAGGGGGACCAGTATGAAGATGTATGCACTCACTAACTGTAAGTCACTCTGGATAAGAGTGTCTGCAAAATGACTAAAATGTAAAAATCCCCTATTGAAAACAGATAGGATATTTAAAGGCAAAGCCTGAAGTTGTCTCAGTCATGGAAAAAGGCTGATAAGAGTTATGTTGAGCTTAATAAATGATAATCAGCAAGCTGTAATCAACACCAAACCGCTTTTGAGGTAGGAATATGTCTGAACAACTTTGATTTGGGAGTGAAAAATATTATAATTATCCCATTTCTCTCTAAAGCGCAACAAGAAATGGCATCAGGAGAAAGAACCAGTTGAGTTGTGTAAAACATCTGTAGAGTTATTTTACCCTGCTGTCTATGGTACTCTGAGGGTCTGAGGAACGAAGGAAGGAAGGAAGGAAGGAAGGAAGGAAGGAAGGAAGGAAGGAAGGAAGGAAGGAGAGATTATTACTGTGTATGTGTGTGTGTGTGTGTGTGTGTGTGTGTGTGTATGTGTGTGTGTGTGTGTGTTTGCTTGTTTAATTTTGAATTTAACCTTTTATTTAACCAGGAAAAGCCCATTGAGGCACAGTCTAAGCATTTCAGAAAAGGTAATAGGAATCCTGTTAAAATCTGTTTTAAGACAACAACAAAAATCTCCCAGCTCAGGTTTTAGGATAATATTAAGACACTGCCCAGACAAACTCTGAGCCAGGAGTAAAATCAATTCATAAAAGTTTCTCAGCTGGTAATCACCGCAAAGGAAGAACCACTGTCATTAACTACGTTTCCATCCAAAGTTTTTGGAAACTGTGGATGGAAACAGCTCTGATGGAAACAGGAAGTTTAGGTACAATTTTATAAATGCCGACAGATAATTTGTTTGTTCCACATGGTGGGATCTTTTTGTGCCCGTAAAATAAATTATGCGAGAAACACCATCACTGGGACTGCCTGTGTCTGGGACTGCCTGTATCTGGGACGGTGGTGCTGACTCCAACTACGCTGACTCCAGCAGCAGCTTCGTCTTCGAGTTCGGCTCCTTTCCCACGCCTTTATGCACAATTATTGATATAGCAAACATCATATCGAAGTAAACTTGGAGTCACGCGATGATATGTTGTGTGGTCCTCCCACTACGACTTGGAAAAGCATGCAGTTTATTTGGCTACAGATTAAATAAATTATGATCAGTGGTGGAAAAAGTACTCAATTGTCATCCTTGAGTAAAAGTAAAGATACCTCATTAGAAAATTACCCAGTAAAATACTACTTGAGTAAAAGTCTAAAAGTGTTTGGTTTTAAATATACTTAAGTATCAAAAGTAAATGTATTTGCTCAAATATCCTTAAGTATCAAAAGTAAAAGTATAAATTATTTCAAATTCCTTATATTAAACAAACCAGACGGCACCATTTTCTTGTTTTAAATTTTTTTTAAATCGATAGCTAGGGGAACACAATTTTTTTACAATGTGTTATTGCGCTCCAAAGAGTCTGAACAGAGTCTGGCATCAGAGTTTTAAACGATCCAGCCTACAGGAAACACTCTTCCTGAACAGAGTCTTGCATCAGAGTTTTAAACGATCTAGCCTACAGGAAACACTCTTCCTGAACAGAGTCTGGCATCAGAGTTTTAAACGATCCAGCCTACAGGAAACACTCTTCCTGAACGGAGTCTGGCATCAGAGTTTTAAACGATCCAGCCTACAGGAAACCCTCCTCCTGAACAGAGTCTTGCATCAGAGTTTTAAACGATCCAGACAACAGGAAACACTCTTCCTGAACAGAGTCTGGCATCAGAGTTTTAAACGATCCAGCCTACAGGAAACACTCTTCCTGAACGGAGTCTGGCATCAGAGTTTTAAACGATCCAGCCTACAGGAAACCCTCCTCCTGAACAGAGTCTTGCATCAGAGTTTTAAACGATCCAGACAACAGGAAACACTCTTCCTGAACAGAGTCTGGCATCACAGTTTTAAGGGGCAGTAATCCACCAAGGTGAAACATGGATTGTAGACTGTTCTATGCCTCTGGTGCACAACAGACCACCTAGTAGACGTGCTTCTACATCTGCATTGCTTGCTGTTTTGGGGTTTTAGGCTGGGTTTCTGTATAGCACTTTGTGACATCTGCTGATGTAAAAAGGGCCTTATAAATACATTTGATTGATTACAGCTTCTCGTCCAACCAACACCTGAAGGCAGAGGGCAGAAACACATTTTTTTTCTTTACCAATTAAGAAGCACTTTTATCAACTTCCAATGTCCTGCAAGAGTTGCTGAAATTCCTTTTCACTCTCGTAGTTGCTGTCGGGAGACACCGACTCGACACCGAAAACTTCGGAACTAAAGAACTTCGATACCTGTGTCAACACCTGCTACCAACTAGCCAGCTAGCTAGCTAGGTTGTAATGGATCCTGCGTTGCCTGGAATAGCTAACAAACGTTTCCAGCGCTGTAGAAGGCTAGCTAGCTAGGTTGTAATGGATCCTGCGTTGCCTGGAATAGCTAACAAACGTTTCCAGCGCTGTAGAAGGCTAGCTAGCTAGGTTGTAATGGAGCCTGCGTTGCCTGGAATAGCTAACAAACGTTTCCAGCGCTGTAGAAGGCTAGCTAGCTAGGTTGTAATGGAGCCTGCGTTGCCTGGAATAGCTAACAAACGTTTCCAGCGCTGTAGAAGGCTAGCTAGCTAGGTTATAATGGAGCCTGCGTTGCCTGCAATAGCTAACAAACGTTTCCAGCGCTGTAGAAGGCTAGCTAGCTAGGTTGTAATGGAGCCTGCGTTGCCTGGAATAGCTAACAAACGTTTCCAGCGCTGTAGAAGGCTAGCTAGCCAGGTTGTAATGGAGCCTGCGTTGCCTGCAATAGCTAACAAACGTTTCCAGAGCTGTAGAAGGCTAGCTAGCTAGGTTGTAATGGATCCTGCGTTGCCTGCAATAGCTAACAAACGTTTCCAGCGCTGTAGAAGGCTAGCTAGCTAGGTTGTAATGGATCCTGCGTTGCCTGGAATAGCTAACAAACGTTTCCAGCGCTGTAGAAGGCTAGCTAGCTAGGTTGTAATGGAGCCTGCGTTGCCTGGAATAGCTAACAAACGTTTCCAGCGCTGTAGAAGGCTAGCTAGCCAGGTTGTAATGGAGCCTGCGTTGCCTGGAATAGCTAACAAACGTTTCCAGCGCTGTAGAAGGCTAGCTAGCCAGGTTGTAATGGATCCTGCGTTGCCTGGAATAGCTAACAAACGTTTCCAGCGCTGTAGAAGGCTAGCTAGCCAGGTTGTAATGGAGCCCTGCGTTGCCTGGAATAGCTAACAGACGTTTCCAGCGCTGTAGAAGGCTAGCTAGCCAGGTTGTAATGGATCCTGCGTTGCCTGGAATAGCTAACAGACGTTTCCAGCGCTGTAGAAGGCTAGCTAGCCAGGTTGTAATGGATCCTGCGTTGCCTGGAATAGCTAACAAACGTTTCCAGAGCTGTAGAAGGCTAGCTAGCCAGGTTATAATGGATCCTGCGTTGCCTGGAATAGCTAACAAACGTTTCCAGAGCTGTAGAAGGCTAGCTAGCTAGGTTGTAATGGAGCCTGCGTTGCCTGGAATAGCTAACAGACGTTTCCAGCGCTGTAGAAGGCTAGCTAGCTAGGTTGTAATGGAGCCTGCGTTGCCTGGAATAGCTAACAAACGTTTCCAGCGCTGTAGAAGGCTAGCTAGCCAGGTTGTAATGGATCCTGCGTTGCCTGGAATAGCTAACAAACGTTTCCAGCGCTGTAGAAGGCTAGCTAGCTAGGTTGTAATGGATCCTGCGTTGCCTGGAATAGCTAACAAACGTTTCCAGCGCTGTAGAAGGCTAGCTAGCCAGGTTGTAATGGATCCTGCGTTGCCTGGAATAGCTAACAAACGTTTCCAGCGCTGTAGAAGGCTAGCTAGCCAGGTTGTAATGGATCCTGCGTTGCCTGGAATAGCTAACAAACGTTTCCAGCGCTGTAGAAGGCTAGCTAGCTAGGTTGTAATGGAGCCTGCGTTGCCTGGAATAGCTAACAAACGTTTCCAGAGCTGTAGAAGGCTAGCTAGCTAGGTTGTAATGGATCCTGCGTTGCCTGGAATAGCTAACAAACGTTTCCAGCGCTGTAGAAGGCTAGCTAGCCAGGTTGTAATGGAGCCCGCTTTGCCTGGAATAGCTAACAAACGTTTCCAGCGCTGTAGAAGGCTAGCTAACCAGGTTGTAATGGAGCCCGCTTTGCCTGGAATAGCTAACAAACGTTTCCAGCGCTGTAGAAGGCTAGCTAACCAGGTTGTAATGGAGCCCGCTTTGCCTGGAATAGCTAACAAACGTTTCCAGCGCTGTAGAAGGCTAGCTAACCAGGTTGTAATGGAGCCCGCTTTGCCTGGAATAGCTAACAAACGTTTCCAGCGCTGTAGAAGGCTAGCTAACCAGGTTATAATGGAGCCCGCTTTGCCTGGAATAGCTAACAGACGTTTCCAGCGCTGTAGAAGGCTAGCTAACCAGGTTGTAATGGAGCCCGCTTTGCCTGGAATAGCTAACAGACGTTTCCAGCGCTGTAGAAGGCTAGCTAACCAGGTTGTAATGGAGCCTGCGTTGCCTGGAATAGCTAACAAACGTTTCCAGAGCTGTAGAAGGCTAGCTAGCCAGGTTGTAATGGATCCTGCGTTGCCTGGAATAGCTAACAAACGTTTAAAGAGCTGTAGAAGGCTAGCTAGCTAGGTTGTAATGGAGCCTGCGTTGCCTGGAATAGCTAACAGACGTTTCCAGCGCTGTAGAAGGCTAGCTAGCTAGGTTGTAATGGAGCCTGCGTTGCCTGGAATAGCTAACAAACATTTCCAGCGCTGTAGAAGGCTAGCTAGCCAGGTTGTAATGGATCCTGCGTTGCCTGGAATAGCTAACAAACGTTTCCAGCGCTGTAGAAGGCTAGCTAGCTAGGTTGTAATGGATCCTGCGTTACCTGGAATAGCTAACAAACGTTTCCAGCGCTGTAGAAGGCTAGCTAGCCAGGTTGTAATGGATACTGCGTTGCCTGGAATAGCTAACAAACGTTTCCAGCGCTGTAGAAGGCTAGCTAACCAGGTTGTAATGGAGCCCGCTTTGCCTGGAATAGCTAACAAACGTTTCCAGCGCTGTAGAAGGCTAGCTAACCAGGTTGTAATGGAGCCCGCTTTGCCTGGAATAGCTAACAAACGTTTCCAGAGCTGTAGAAGGCTAGCTAACCAGGTTGTAATGGAGCCCGCTTTGCCTGGAATAGCTAACAAACGTTTCCAGCGCTGTAGAAGGCTAGCTAACCAGGTTGTAATGGAGCCCGCTTTGCCTGGAATAGCTAACAAACGTTTCCAGCGCTGTAGAAGGCTAGCTAACCAGGTTGTAATGGAGCCCGCTTTGCCTGGAATAGCTAACAAACGTTTCCAGCGCTGTAGAAGGCTAGCTAACCAGGTTGTAATGGAGCCCGCTTTGCCTGGAATAGCTAACAAACGTTTCCAGCGCTGTAGAAGGCTAGCTAACCAGGTTGTAATGGAGCCCGCTTTGCCTGGAATAGCTAACAAACGTTTCCAGCGCTGTAGAAGGCTAGCTAGCCAGGTTGTAATGGATCCTGCGTTGCCTGGAATAGCTAACAAACGTTTCCAGCGCTGTAGAAGGCTAGCTAGCCAGGTTGTAATGGAGCCTGCGTTGCCTGGAATAGCTAACAAACGTTTCCAGCGCTGTAGAAGCTGTGTTTATTACGCTCTTGTCTGGGACAATATTGACAATCTGGAGTTCCAATTTGGCAATTACTATTATTTACTACTGGAGGACTACAGGAATAAGGTGGCTATGCTTAGCAAACAAATCTAAATTCTGCGCAAACTGTCTCGTTCTCAACTCCTATGGCTGGACGCTGCTCGGGCCTGATGGATGTTTCCCCTCCTTGTCAACTGTCCCTATCAGAATGGGCTGTGCTACCTGGATCTTGCCTGCCAAGGAAGTCGTCTCCATCTGCTTCTCCTCCTCCATCTTGTAGTGGAGTAGACGGAGAACAGGAAGAAGAAGGTTCCAATCAGCGCTGGTCTCATGTCACAAGTCGTGAAAACCGAAGGCAGCGGCATGCTGCTAAGTGGACAGGAGTGACAGCGAGAGGTTCAGAGCAGATTGACATAAGAAATAGCTTCACTGCACTGGTGCCTGATCTACCTGCTCCTTCATCACTGGGACTGCCTGTGTCTGGGACACCTTCATCACTGGGACTGCCTGTGTCTGGGAGACCTTCATCACTGGGACTGCCTGTGTCTGGGAGACCTTCATCACTGGGACTGCCTGTGTCTGGGATACCTTCATCACTGGGATTGCCTGTGTCTGGGATACCTTCCTCACTGGGACTGCCTGTGTCTGGGACACCTTCATCACTGGGACTGCCTGTGTCTGGGATACCTTCATCACTGGGACTGCCTGTGTCTGGGACTGTCTGTGTCTGGGACACCTTCATCACTGGGACTGCCTGTGTCTGGGATACCTTCATCACTGGGACTGCCTGTGTCTGGGACACCTTCATCACTGGGACTGCCTGTGTCTGGGACACCTTCATCACTGGGACTGCCTGTGTCTTCATCACTGGGACTGCCTTTGTCTTCATCACCAGGACTGCCTGTGTCTGGGACACTTTCATCACTGGGACTGCCTGTGTCTGGGACACCTTCATGACTGGGACTGCCTGTGTCTGGGATACCTTCATCACTGGGCCTGCCTGTGTCTTCATCACCGGGACTGCCTGTGTCTGGGACACCTTCATGACTGGGACTGTCTGTGTCTGGGATACCTTCATCACTGGGACTGCCTGTATCTGGGAAGCCTTCATCACTGGGACTGCCTGTGTCTGGGATACCTTCATCACTGGGCCTGCCTGTGTCTTCATCACCGGGACTGCCTGTGTCTGGGACACCTTCATCACTGGGACTGCCTGTGTCTGGGATACCTTCATCACTGGGACTGCCTGTCTCTGGGACGCCTTCATCACTGGGACTGCCTGTGTCTGGGATACCTTCATCACTGGGCCTGCCTGTGTCTTCATCACCGGGACTGCCTGTGTCTGGGACACCTTCATCACTGGGACTGCCTGTGTCTGGGATACCTTCATCACTGGGACTGCCTGTCTCTGGGACGCCTTCATCACCGGGACTGCCTGTGTCTGGGACACCTTCATCACTGGGACTGCCTGTGTCTGGGATACCTTCATCACTGGGATTGCCTGTGTCTGGGACACCTTCATCACTGGGACTGCCTGTGTCTGGGATACCTTCATCACTGGGACTGCCTGTGTCTGGGACTGCCTGTGTCTGGGACACCTTCATCACTGGGACTGCCTGTGTCTGGGACACCTTCATCACTGGGACTGCCTGTGTCTTCATCACTGGGACTGCCTGTGTCTTCATCACCGGGACTGCCTGTGTCTGGGACACTTTCATCACTGGGACTGCCTGTGTCTGGGACACCTTCATCACTGGGACTGCCTGTGTCTGGGATACCTTCATCACTGGGACTGCCTGTGTCTGGGACTGCCTGTGTCTGGGACACCTTCATCACTGGGACTGCCTGTGTCTGGGACACCTTCATCACTGGGACTGCCTGTGTCTTCATCACTGGGACTGCCTGTGTCTTCATCACCGGGACTGCCTGTGTCTGGGACACTTTCATCACTGGGACTGCCTGTGTCTGGGACACCGTCATGACTGGGACTGCCTGTGTCTGGGACACCTTCATCACTGGGACTGCCTGTGTCTGGGATACCTTCATCACTGGGACTGCCTGTGTCTGGGACACCTTCATCACTGGGACTGCCTGGGTCTGGGATACCTTCATCACTGGGACTGCCTGTGTCTGGGACAACTTCATCACTGGGACTGCCTGTGTCTGGGATACCTTCATCACTGGGACTGCCTGTGTCTGGGACACATTCATCACTGGGACTGCCTGTGTCTGGGACACCTTCATCACTGGGACTGCCTGTGTCTGGGACACCTTCATCACTGGGACTGCCTGTGTCTGGGACTGCCTGTGTCTGGGATACCTTCATCACTGGGACTGCCTGTGTCTGGGACACCTTCATCACTGGGACTGCCTGTGTCTGGGACACCTTCATCACTGGGACTGCCTGTGTCTGGGATACCTTCATCACTGGGACTGCCTGTGTCTGGGATACCTTCATGACTGGGACTGTCTGTGTCTGGGATACCTTCATCACTGGGACTGCCTGTATCTGGGAAGCCTTCATCACTGGGACTGCCTGTGTCTGGGATACCTTCATCACTGGGCCTGCCTGTGTCTTCATCACCGGGACTGCCTGTGTCTGGGACACCTTCATCACTGGGACTGCCTGTGTCTGGGATACCTTCATCACTGGGACTGCCTGTATCTGGGACGCCTTCATCACTGGGACTGCCTGTGTCTGGGATACCTTCATCACTGGGCCTGCCTGTGTCTTCATCACCGGGACTGCCTGTGTCTGGGACACTTTCATCACTGGGACTGCCTGTGTCTGGGATACCTTCATCACTGGGATTGCCTGTGTCTGGGATACCTTCCTCACTGGGACTGCCTGTGTCTGGGACACCTTCATCACTGGGACTGCCTGTGTCTGGGACACCTTCATCACTGGGACTGCCTGTGTCTGGGATACCTTCATCACTGGGACTGCCTGTGTCTGGGACTGCCTGTGTCTGGGACACCTTCATCACTGGGACTGCCTGTGTCTGGGAGACCTTCATCACTGGGACTGCCTGTGTCTTCATCACTGGGACTGCCTGTGTCTTCATCACCGGGACTGCCTGTGTCTGGGACACCTTCATCACTGGGACTGCCTGTGTCTGGGACACCTTCATCACTGGGACTGCCTGGGTCTGGGATACCTTCATCACTGGGACTGCCTGTGTCTGGGACACCTTCATCACTGGGACTGCCTGTGTCTGGGATACCTTCATCACTGGGACTGCCTGTATCTGGGACGCCTTCATCATTGGGACTGCCTGTGTCTGGGATACCTTCATCACTGGGCCTGCCTGTGACTTCATCACCGGGACTGCCTGTGTCTGGGACACCTTCATCACTGGGACTGCCTGTGTCTGGGATACCTTCATCACTGGGATTGCCTGTGTCTGGGATACCTACATCACTGGGACTGCCTGTGTCTGGGATACCTTCATCACTGGGACTGCCTGTTTCTGGGACACCTTCATCACTGGTACTGCCTGTGTCTGGGATACCTTCATCACTGGGACTGCCTGTGTCTGGGACTGCCTGTGTCTGGGACACCTTCATCACTGGGACTGCCTGTGTCTGGGACACATTCATCACTGGGACTGCCTGTGTCTGGGACACCTTCATCACTGGGACTGCCTGTGTCTGGGACACCTTCATCACTGGGACTGCCTGTGTCTGGGACACCTTCATCACTGGGACTGCCTGTGTCTGGGACTGCCTGTGTCTGGGACACCTTCATCACTGGGACTGCCTGTGTCTGGGACTGCCTGTGTCTGGGACACCTTCATCACTGGGACTGCCTGTGTCTGGGACACCTTCATCACTGGGACTGCCTGTGTCTGGGACACCTTCATCACTGGGACTGCCCGTGTCTGGGACACCTTCATCACTGGGACTGCCTGTGTCTGGGATACCTTCATCACTGGGACTGCCTGTGTCTGGGACTGCCTGTGTCTGGGACACCTTCATCACTGGGACTGCCTGTGTCTGGGAGACCTTCATCACTGGGACTGCCTGTGTCTTCATCACTGGGACTGCCTGTGTCTTCATCACCGGGACTGCCTGTGTCTGGGACACCTTCATCACTGGGACTGCCTGTGTCTGGGACACCTTCATCACTGGGACTGCCTGGGTCTGGGATACCTTCATCACTGGGACTGCCTGTGTCTGGGACACCTTCATCACTGGGACTGCCTGTGTCTGGGATACCTTCATCACTGGGACTGCCTGTATCTGGGACGCCTTCATCATTGGGACTGCCTGTGTCTGGGATACCTTCATCACTGGGCCTGCCTGTGACTTCATCACCGGGACTGCCTGTGTCTGGGACACCTTCATCACTGGGACTGCCTGTGTCTGGGATACCTTCATCACTGGGATTGCCTGTGTCTGGGATACCTACATCACTGGGACTGCCTGTGTCTGGGATACCTTCATCACTGGGACTGCCTGTTTCTGGGACACCTTCATCACTGGTACTGCCTGTGTCTGGGATACCTTCATCACTGGGACTGCCTGTGTCTGGGACTGCCTGTGTCTGGGACACCTTCATCACTGGGACTGCCTGTGTCTGGGACACATTCATCACTGGGACTGCCTGTGTCTGGGACACCTTCATCACTGGGACTGCCTGTGTCTGGGACACCTTCATCACTGGGACTGCCTGTGTCTGGGACACCTTCATCACTGGGACTGCCTGTGTCTGGGACTGCCTGTGTCTGGGACACCTTCATCACTGGGACTGCCTGTGTCTGGGACTGCCTGTGTCTGGGACACCTTCATCACTGGGACTGCCTGTGTCTGGGACACCTTCATCACTGGGACTGCCTGTGTCTGGGACACCTTCATCACTGGGACTGCCTGTGTCTGGGACACCTTCATCACTGGGACTCCCCTGAGGTGGTGTGCCCTAGTAGGAAGTCCACTGTGTGCAGCTCACCTTGCACTAACATAAATAACCTGAGCACCTCTGCTAAACTTTCCAGTAAAACAATAAAAACTATCAAGCATCCCAGAAGAAAAGTGTTCAAAATAGCCCACGGTAACATATGTAGCTTAAGAACCAAGGTTCATGAAATCAATACTTTTCTAGTAACAGATTACATTCATATTCTGACAATCTCTGAAACTCACTTAGATAATACCTTTGATGATACAGTGGTAGCAATACAAGGTTATAACATATACAGAAAATACAGAAACGCTAAAGGTGGAGGTGTGGCCGTTTATATTCAGAACCACATTCCTGTAAAGCTTAGAGAGGATCTCATGTTAAATGCTGTTGAAGTAATATGGCTACAGGTTCATCTGCCTCACCTAAAGCCCATTCTGGTGGGAAGCTGCTATAGACCACCAAGTGCTAACAGTCAGTATCTGGATAACGTGTGAAATGCTTGATAATGTATATGATATCAATAGAGAGGTATATTCTCTGGGTGATTTAAATATTGACTGGCTTTCATTAAGCTTCAAACTGTAACCAGTGCCTGCAACCTGGTTCAGGTTTTCAGTTAACCTACCAGGGTAGTTACAAATACCACAGGAATGAAATCATTGATCACCTCTTTACTAATGCTGCAGAAATTTGCTTTAAAGCAGTATTCAAATCCATTGGATGTAGTGATCACAACATAGTAGCCATATCTAGGAAAACCAAAGATCCAAAGGCTGGGCCTAATATAGTGTATAAGAGGTCATACTATACGTTTTGTAGTGATTCCTATGTTGTTGATGTAAAGAATATAAATTATGTTGGTCTTGGTGTGTAACGAGAAGCAACCAGACGCTGCACTTGACACATTTATGAAATTGCTTATCCCAGTTACTAATAAGCATTCAGCCATTAAGAAAATTACTGTAAAAACTGTTAAATCCCCATGGGTTGATGAGGAATTTCAAAATTGATTGGTTGAGAGGGATGAGGCAAAATAAATGGCAAATACAGTGGGGAAAAAAGTATTTAGTCAGCCACCAATTGTGCAAGTTCTCCCACTTAAAAAGATGAGAGAGGCCTGTAATTTTCATCATAGGTACACGTCAACTATGACAGACAAATTGAGATTTTTTTTCTCCAGAAAATCACATTGTAGGATTTTTGCTATTAATTAATTTGCAAATTATGGTGGAAAATAAGTATTTGGTCACCTACAAACAAGCAAGATTTCTGGCTCTCACAGACCTGTAACTTCTTCTTTAAGAGGCTCCTCTGTCCTCCACTCGTTACCTATATTAATGGCACCTGTTTGAACTTGTTATCAGTATAAAAGACACCTGTCCACAACCTCAAACAGTCACACTCCAAACTCCACTATGGCCAAGACTAAAGAGCTGTCAAAGGACACCAGAAACAAAATTGTAGACCTGAACCAGGCTGGGAAGACTGAATCTGCAATAGGTAAGCAGCTTGGTTTGAAGAAATCAACTGTGGGAGCAACTATTAGGAAATGGAAGACATACAAGACCACTGATAATCTCCCTCGATCTGGGGCTCCACGCAAGATCTAACCCTGTGGGGTCAAAATGATCACAAGAACGGTGAGCAAAAATCCCAGAACCACACGGGGGGACCTAGTGAATGACCTGCAGAGAGCTGGGACCAAAGTAACAAAGCCTACCATCAGTAACACACTACGCCACCAGGGACTCAAATCCTGCAGTGCCAGACGTGTCCCCCTGCTTAAGCCAGTACATGTCCAGGCCCGTCTGAAGTTTGCTAGAGTGTATTTGGATGATCCAGAAGAGGATTGGGAGAATGTCATATGGTCAGATGAAACCAAAATATAACTTTTTGGTAAAAACTCAACTTGTCGTGTTTGGAGGACAAAGAATGCTGAGTTGCATCCAAAGAACACCATACCTACTGTGAAGCATGGGGGTGGAAACATCATGCTTTGGGGCAGTTTTTCTGCAAAGGGACCAGGACGACTGATCCGTGTAAAGGAAAGAATGAATGGGGCCATGTATTGTGAGATTTTGAGTGAAAAACTCCTTCCATCAGCAAGGGCATTGAAGATAAAATGTGGCTGGGTCTTTCAGCATGACAATGATCCCAAACACACCGCCCGGGCAACGAAGGAGTGGCTTCGTAAGAAGCATTTCAAGGTCCTGGAGTGGCCTAGCCAGTCTCCAGATCTCAACCCCATAGAAAATCTTTGGAGGGAGTTGAAAGTCTGTGTTGCCCAGCAACAGCCCCAAAACATCACTTCTCTAGAGGAGATCTGCATGGAGGAATGGACCAAAATACCAGCACAGTGTGTGAAAACCTTGTGAAGACTTACAGAAAACGTTTGACCTGTGTCATTGCCAACAAAGGGTATATAACAAAGTATTGAGAAACTTTTGTTATTGACCAAATACTTATTTTCCACCGTAATTTGCAAATAAATTCATTAAAAATCCTACAATGTGATTTTCTGGAAATGTTTTTCTCATTTTGTCTGTCATAGTTGATGTGTACCTATGATGAAAATTACAGGCCTCTCTCATCTTTTTAAGTGGGAGAACTTGCACAATTGGTGGCTGACTAAATACTTTTTCCCCCACTGTAAGTCTGGCTGTACAACCAATTGGCAAATTCAGAAATCATGTGACTAAACTGAATAAAAAGAAGAAGAAACAAAGATAAATAAAGAATGATAGTAAAAAGCTTTGGATTTTGGGCAAAAAGGCAAACTCAGCCCCATCCTTCATTGAATCAGATGACTCATTCAGCACAAAACCCACTGATATTTCCAACTACTTGGATACTTGGATTGTTGTCTATCAACAATGACAAGCCACCGGGGTCTAACAACTTGGACGGAAAATTACTGAGGATAATAGCGGACGATATTGCCACTCCTGTTTGCCATATCTTCAATTGCCATATCTTCAATTTAAGCCTACTAGAAAGTGTGTGCCCTCAGGCCTGGAGGCAAAAGTCATTCCTCTACCTAATAATAGTAAAGCCCCTTTTACTGTCTCAAATAGCCGACCAATCAGGCTGTTACCAACCCTTAGTAAACTTTTGGAAGAAATGGTGTTTGACCAGATACAATGCTATTTTACAGTAAACAAATTGACAACAGCCTTTCAGCATGCTTATAGGGAAGGACATTCAACAAGCACAGCACTTACGCAAATGATGATTTGATGTGAGAAATTTATGATAAAAAGATTGCGGGGCTGTTTTGTTAGAACTCAGTGCGGCTTTTGACATTTTCAATCATAGTCTGCTGCTGAAAAAACGTATGTGTTATGGCTTTACACCCCCTGCTATAATGTGGATAAAGAGTTACCTGTCTAACAGAACACAGAGGGTGTTCTTTAATGGAAGCCTCTCCAACATAATCCAGGTAGAATCAGGAATTCCCCAGGGCAGCTGTCTAGGCCCATTACTTTTTTCAATCTTTACTAACGACATGCCACTGACTTTGAGTAAAGCCAGAGTGTCTATGTATGTGGATGACTCAACACTATACATGTCAGCTACTACAGCGACTGAAATGACTGCAACACTTAACAAATAGCTGCAGTTAGTTTCAGAATAGTTTGGGACAAATCATTCACTAAACCCTAAACCTCAACTAAATCTTGTAATGAATAATGTGGAAATTGACCAAGTTGAGGTGCCTAAATTGCTTGGAGTAACTGGATTGTAAACTGTCACTTGTGACTGTCACATTCCTCCTTCTCCAAACACGGCGAGTTGAGTTGATGCCAAAGAGGTTGATTTTGGTCTCATCTGACCACAACACTTTCACCATGTTCTCCTCTGAGTCATTCAGATGTTCATTGGCAAACTTCAGACGGGCCTGTATATGTGCTTTCTTGAGCAGGGGGACCTTGCAGGCGCTGCAGGATAAATCCTTCACGGCGTAGTGTGTTACCAATTGTTTTCTTGGTGACTATGGTCCCAGCTGCCTTGAGATCATTGACAAGATTGTCCCGTGTAGTTCTGGGCTGATTCCTCACCGTTCTCATGATCATTGCAACTCCACGAGGTGAGATCTTGCATGGAGCCCCAGGCCGAGGGAGATTGACAGTTATTTTGTGTTTCTTCCATTTGCGAATAATCGCACCAACTGTTGTCACCTTCTCACTAAGCTGCTTGGCGATGGTCTTGTAGCCCATTCCAGCCTTGTGTAGGTCTACAATCTTGTCCCTGACATCCTTGGAGAGCTCTTTGGTCTTGGCCATGGTGGAGAGTTTGGAATCTGATTGATTGATTGCTTCTGTGGACAGGTGTCTTTTATACAGGTAACAAACTGAGATTAGGACCACTCCCTTTAAGGTAACAAACTGAGACAATCCTGTCCCTGCTGTAACAGATGTATATCGTACTCTCCTTGCGTTGTGTTTTCTCCTGATAAATCACATCATCCAGTGGTCCCAGTTGAGCATCATTTATTTCTGTTGTTAAATGGGAAACAACACATTAGTTGTGCAGAGCTTAACGATATCGATGGCTGTCGATGGCAAAATCTGTAACATGAAGGCAACTGTGTTAGCAGTGGGCTTATGTGACCATTACGTCGGTGTATGCTAGCTAACACACTTATCTACAGCAATCATATGCCAAAGCACATCCCAGAAAGCCCCTCAATCCCTAACAGGTACCATATACCCACACATGTATGAATCAGTAACGTACAGCAACCTTGTACACATTGTAAAATATAAAACAGTATTCAGAACACGACCTACCCCTTGCATCACATTATCATACTGGGGAGACCTGACGTTCGCCATCTCCCCCTAGCTGCAAGCGGGGCCAATCACAACACGCCTTATTGTCATCAGAGTTGAACCAACCAATAAGAATGCTTGAACATTAAATACACCCTGTTACACCCTGTTACACTGACATCCTTGGAGAGCTCTTTGGTCTTGGCCATGATAGAGAGTTTGGAATCTGATTGATTGATCGCTTCTGTGGACAGGTGTCTTTTATACAGGTAACAAACTGAGATTAGGAGCACTACCTTTAAGAGTGTGCTCCTAATCTCTGCTCGTTACCTGTATAAAAGACACCTGGGAGTCAGAAATCTTTCTGATTGCGAGGGGGTCAAATACTTATTTCCCTCATTAAAATGCAAATCAATTTATAAATTTTTTGACAAGGGTTTTCCTGGATGTTTTTGATTGTATTCTGTCTCTCACTGTTCAAATAAACCTACCATTAAAATTATAGACTGATCATTTCTTTGTCAGTGGGCAAACGTACAAAATCAGCAGGGGATCAAATACTTTTTTTCCCTCACTGTACAGTCCCATCTCCTTCGCCTGGGTATTACCCACCCACCCAAAGCTCGTGTTCTGTCGTCGCTCATGTTCCCAGCATGCCTGTAAAATCCCTTTCACAGGATGAGACACACCATGTCCTTGTAGGTTGACCCAATAATTCATTGCCAGCTGCTGTCTCCTAATCTGCAATGGCATATCCCCCATCTCCACCAGTAGTGCAGCCACTGGGGACGCCTGAAACGCCATCACATTTAGCACCTTCTTACACTTTCCCACCACTCTCTCAATGTGTTCTGCCCAGGTCAGTCTAGTGTCAAAGTATACCCCAAGGAACCTGAAGGCCACCACCCTCTCTAAGTTTCTCCCATATAACCTCAAGCATACATAATCTCACACCTTCCTCCTGGTAAAAAAAACACTGATTTTTCTCTACAGAGAACCTGAATCCCCACATTAATTCCCACTGCTCTACCTCATCAATTGCTTCCTGTACCATCCTGACTATGTATGACACATTTCTTCCCCTCTTCCATAAGGCCCCATCATCTGCAAATAACGACCTCCCTATATCCGGCCGTACCTGAGAGTAAACTCCCCCTCTTGAACTTCTTCTTCTTCTTCTTCTTCTTCGATGAGGTTTAACGGCGGTTGGCATCCAATAAATGTTGCATTACCGCCACCTACTAGACTGGAGTACAACTCCCTTATATATTTATATAAATAAATACCCTACCATCTAACACTACACTCACGAATTCAAAAATATTACTAATAATTAACCCCACCCATCTCCACTGTTTAAATACACTCACTCCTACCTCATGCCCTCAACCTGAATTGATGGGACATCACACCACTTAACACTCCCTGTAACTCTTCTGCTGTCAAGTCTCGCACACCCAAATACCTCTCTGCAGCTGCCACCACAACCTCCATTTTCTGCAGTACAATTAATAACCATTGCTATAAACGCTAGCACCCAGTGGGTTGAATAAACTTGGTTTGAGCTTTTCCTCTTGTTTGTTCAGAACCGAACAGTAGGTATGGAGTTATTTTCTGCCCGTGCGATCTCATTTCGACGTCAAACCCACCACTGGTGTGCGTGGTCAAAGAGTTATATTTTCATGTCATCCAACAAATGTAAACACCTGGAGTTTTGGCACTTGGATTGGAACCGGTGCTTTGGTCAGATGACATGAACAGCATTGGCACTTGGATTGGAACCGGTGCTTTGGTCAGATGACATGAACAGCGTTGGCACTTGGATTGGAACCGGTGCTTTGGTCAGATGACATGAACAGCGTTGGCACTTGGATTGGAACCGGTGCTTTGGTCAGATGACATGAACAGCGTTGGCACTTGGATTGGAACCGGTGCTTTGGTCAGATGACATGAACAGCGTTGGCACTTGGATTGGAACCGGTGCTTTGGTCAGATGACATGAATATAGAGCTCTTTGGCCACACACACCAGTGGTGGGTTTAGCATTGAAATGAGAATGCATATGCAGAAAAGAACCCCATACCTACTGTAAAATATGGTACTGGATCTTTGATGTTACGGGGCTATTTTGCATCCACTACATGGAACCCAAACGGGTTGATTCTCTACATGCAATCAAAAAGGGTTATTCAAGGTGTTCTCCTATGGGGACCCTTTAAGGTTCACAATAGCACCTTTTACCTTGGAGTGTAGCTGTGGGACTGTAGCTGTGGGAGTGTAGCGGTGGGAGTGTAGCGGTGGGAGTGTAGCGGTGGGAGTGTAGCGGTGGGACTGTAGCTGTGGGACTGTAGCTGTGGGAGTGTAGCTGTGGGACTGTAGCTGAGGGACTATAGCTGTGGGACTGTAGCTGTGGGAGTGTAGCTGAGGGACTGTAGCTGAGGGACTGTAGCTGTGGGACTGTAGCTGTGGGAGTGTAGCTGCGGGAGTGTAGCTGTGGGAGTGTAGCTGCGGGACTGTAGCTGAGGGACTGTAGCTGTGGGAGTGTAGCTGTGGGAGTGTAGCTGCGGGAGTGTAGCTGTGGGAGTGTAGCTGCGGGACTGTAGCTGAGGGACTGTAGCTGTGGGAGTGTAGCTGAGGGACTGTAGCTGTGGGAGTGTAGCTGAGGGACTGTAGCGGTGGGAGTGTAGCGGTGGGAGTGTAGCTGTGGGAGTGTAGCTGCGGGACTGTAGCTGTGGGACTGTAGCTGAGGGACTGTAGCTGTGGGAGTGTAGCTGAGGGACTGTAGCGGTGGGAGTGTAGCTGAGGGACTGTAGCTGTGGGAGTGTAGCTGAGGGACTGTAGCGGTGGGAGTGTAGAAGTGGGAGTGTAGCTGTGGGAGTGTAGCTGCGGGACTGTAGCTGTGGGACTGTAGCTGAGGGACTGTAGCTGTGGGAGTGTAGCTGAGGGACTGTAGCGGTGGGAGTGTAGCGGTGGGAGTGTAGCTGTGGGAGTGTAGGTGTGGGACTGTAGCTGTGGGACTGTAGCTGTGGGACTGTAGCTGTGGGAGTGTAGCTGTGGGAGTGTAGCTGCGGGACTGTAGCTGCGGGACTGTAGCTGTGGGAGTGTAGCTGTGGGAGTGTAGCGGTGGGAGTGTAGCTGTGGGAGTGTAGCTGAGGGACTGTAGCGGTGGGAGTGTAGCGGTGGGAGTGTAGCTGTGGGAGTGTAGCTGAGGGACTGTAGCTGTGGGAGTGTAGCTGAGGGACTGTAGCGGTGGGAGTGTAGCTGAGGGACTGTAGCGGTGGGAGTGTAGCGGTGGGAGTGTAGCTGTGGGAGTGTAGCGGTGGGACTGTAGCTGTGGGACTGTAGCTGTGGGAGTGTAGCTGTGGGACTGTAGCTGAGGGACTATAGCTGTGGGACTGTAGCGGTGGGAGTGTAGCGGTGGGAGTGTAGCTGTGGGAGTGTAGCTGAGGGACTGTAGCTGTGGGAGTGTATCTGTGGGAGTGTAGCTGTGGGAGTGTAGCTGTGGGAGTGTAGCGGTGGGAGTGTAGCTGTGGGAGTGTAGCGGTGGGAGTGTAGCGGTGGGAGTGTAGCTGTGGGAGTGTAGCTGAGGGACTGTAGCTGTGGGAGTGTATCTGTGGGAGTGTATCTGTGGGAGTGTAGCTGTGGGAGTGTAGCGGTGGGAGTGTAGCTGTGGGAGTGTAGCTGTGGGAGTGTAGCTGCGGGAGTGTAGCGGTGGGAGTGTAGCTGTGGGAGTGTAGCTGTGGGAGTGTAGCGGTGGGAGTGTAGCTGTGGGAGTGTAGCGGTGGGAGTGTAGCGGTGGGAGTGTAGCGGTGGGAGTGTAGCTGAGGGACTGTAGCTGTGGGAGTGTAGCTGTGGGAGTGTAGCTGTGGGAGTGTAGCTGTGGGAGTGTAGCTGCGGGAGTGTAGCGGTGGGAGTGTAGCTATAGCCCAAGAGACACTTCTCTGTCTAATTCATTCTGTTATCTGAAAACCAGGGATTGTCCTTTCCACTGATTCTAAATGTCTTCACAGGGTCATGATTATCAACAAGGGATTGTCCTTTCCACTGATTCTAAATGTCTTCACAGGGTCATGATTATCAACAAGGGATTGTCCTTTCCACTGATTCTAAATGTCTTCACAGGGTCATGATTATCAACAAGGGATTGTCCTTTCCACTGATTCTAAATGTCTTCACAGGGTCATGATTATCAACCAGGGATCGTCCTTTCCACTGATTCTAAATGTCTTCACAGCAGCGTGCTTATCACAAATGGACACACATTTCATATACAAAAAGTCAACATCGGGAATCAGACTTACTCTGTCCATATTATGGAACAGATCATGCAAGAATGCTTGTGTGTGTGTCCATACACACTTGCCGACACACAATACACACAAAACACACACAATACACACAATACACACACAAAACACACAAAACACACACAATACACACACACACACAATACACACAACACACAATTAGAAAGCTACACTGCCAAGGCTTTCATTTAGAGCTCAGATCCTCCGCACAACAACTCCCCTTATCATCCTGGGACTACATGTTCAGACTAATGAGGACAACATAGTAGGTGTAAATGCCCTGCTGATGGGCTCTGGTCTAAAGTAGTGCACTACATAGGGAATAGGGTGCCATTCTCTGGTCTAAAGTAGTGCACTATATAGGGAATAGGGTGCCATTCTCTGGTCTAAAGTAGTGCACTACATAGGGAATAGGGTGCCATTCTCTGGTCTAAAGTAGTGCACTATATAGGGAATAGGGTGTCATTCTCTGGTCTAAAGTAGTGCACTATATAGGGAATAGGGTGTCATTCTCTGGTCTAAAGTAGTGCACTATATAGGGAATAGGGTGTCATTCTCTGGTCTAAAGTAGTGCACTATATAGGGAATAGGGTGCCATTCTCTGGTCTAAAATAGTGCACTATATAGGGAATAGGGTGTCATTCTCTGGTCTAAAGTAGTGCACTATATAGGGAATAGGGTGTCATTCTCTGGTCGAAAGTAGTGCACTATATAGGGAATAGGGTGCCATTCTCTGGTCTAAAGTAGTGCACTATATAGGGAATAGGGTACCATTCTCTGGTCTAAAGTAGTGCACTATATAGGGAATAGGTTGCCATTTGGGACGTAGCCAGGGTGTTGCATGGAGCAGCCAATCAAATCAGCAGGACATATTTCTTCCTACTATGTATGTAAACACACATAATCACAGAGCTATGGAACGTCAACAAACAACCAACTCTTTCGATAGCAGCATTTCTGCAACAACGATTTCTGGACAGGTATTTGGTACATTCTACTTTTAGAGAATATATGGTGTGGCCTACTTGACGTGTTCTTTTAGAGAATATATGGTGTGGCCTACTTGACATGTTCTTTTAGAGAATATATGGTGTGGCCTACTTGACGTGTTCTTTTAGAGAATATATGGTGTGGCCTACTTGACATGTTCTTTTAGAGAATATATGGTGTGGCCTACTTGACGTGTTCTTTTAGAGAATATATGGTGTGGCCTACTTGACGTGTTCTTTTAGAGAATATATGGTGTGGCCTACTTGACGTGTTCTTTTAGAGAATATATGGTGTGGCCTACTTGACGTGTTCTTTTAGAGAATATATGGTGTGGCCTACTTGACGTGTTCTTTTAGAGAATATATGGTGTGGCCTACTTGACGTGTTCTTTTAGAGAATATATGGTGTGGCCTACTTGACGTGTTCTTGTCGTTCTCAGTGGGGTGACGCCGTTCCTCCTGCGGTATAAAAACGACTTTACTTCCCGTCTGTTTTACCCAAGGGCTTGGAATCTCTCCCAAGGGGACATTACCACCAGTCATTTCTTTTACACTCTTGTGGAGCATTATAGGCTTTTTCTTTGTGTTTTCTCTGTTGGTGCCTAGGGGAGGAGTCAGTTAGCTGAGTGTAGGGGAGGAGTCAGTTAGCTGAGCCTAGGGGAGGAGTCAGTTAGCCGAGCCTAGGGGAGGAGTCAGTTAGCCGAGCCTAGGGGAGGAGTCAGTTAGCCGAGCCTAGGGGAGGAGTCAGTTAGCCGAGCCTAGGGGAGGAGTCAGTTAGCCGAGCCTAGGGGAGGAGTCAGTTAGCCGAGCCTAGGGGAGGAGTCAGTTAGCCGAGCCTAGGGGAGGAGTCAGTTAGCCGAGCCTAGGGAGTGTACCAGGGCAAGCAGGCACAACGTGTGCCACAGTATTCAACAAGGCCTGGATAAAGCAACAGGATGTTGTTAGACTGAGAGGAAAGACCGCGGGCAGTAAATATGAATCGTCATACTTAATGATAATGTAACAGAGGACACTGACGCTCTCTAAATGTGTGATGCTATACACAGGACTATATAGATTCTGAGGGATTCCATCCTCCTTTACAGCAGCCAACACTTGATTTGAGGGGGTTAGTATGAGGTGCTTCCAGAATAGTCTCCCTCTTCTCCCCAGTAGAAGTCCAGGTAGTCTCATATATCCCAGTGATCTAGTTCATAACGCTTCCCCTTACAGACAGCTCTATGGTGGCCCACGTATCCTAGCAACAGGGCTTCTCAACAGGAGGTGACAGCCTTGTGTGGATGCCATTGTAACACACACACACACACACACACACACACCTTCCCCCATAAGGGGGGGCCAGTATGAAAAATGTATGCACTCACTAATTGTAAGTCGTTCTGGATAAGAGCGTCTGCTAAATGACTAAAATGTCCCCCCCAAAAAATAAGGTTCTAACAGTCTTTTTTTGTTGTTGAAAAAATACAAGTAACTTCTTAGAATTCTAAACATTTTGCCATGGCTTACGGTGTGTTCATATGCTATTTGGGGGAGGGCTTGAGGGCCCCTCAGCATTGCCGGGGCCTGTGTTCTACGTCACTGCTGCTACTCAACATAAGCCACTGAATACTGAACATAGGTCCTGACGTTGTCCTATTTTAGTTTTGAATGAGTTGAATGCCTTTTTAGAACATTTGACAGTAAGTGTAGCCTACAGTACACATCAAGTATCCTTCCATTCAGAATAGTACCCTGGAGCCCACAGACAGCAATGACGAAAGTGGTCGAAGACAGTATAAATGACAGCACTTGAAATAGCTTGACCTGCCAGTCCACTCGCGCACTGCTAGCCTACAGCTGAACTTGTCTTATCAGAGAGCAGCATTTCAGCACCACAGGTCAGGGACAGCTCCTTGTTTCTAAGGAAAATCTAGAGATTGATCTGCTTCACGAACTAGTTGATTACAGCATATAAGCAGAACTAGACACAGATGACAGGAAATATGGATTTTGACCGACCGAGGAACGTGTCATTTTTTGACTTTGCCGGGGGAGCCCAACTACTCCATGGAGAGGACGCCAGGTCAGTCCTCCCTGTTATTCTGATCGGGACCTGTGGGACCGGAGTCATAGGGAACCTATTGGTGCTACTTAGCCTCATCCACGATCTGAGAAATGGGAGAGCATCCGAAGTCAAAGCGCTACTTGCCGGTCTGAGCGCTACAGACCTGATGATCCTTCTGCTGTGTGCACCGGTGCGTGCAGAGACCTACTACAGACCTACTACTCCCATCGTATTCCTCACCGTGGATGACGACGTGCGTCATGGGCTCAACAGTCTGAGGCTTTTCAGAATTTGCAGAGGCTCGAAACGCACCAGTATCAGCACCAGTCCAAAGACGGAGGAAAACGGAGTAGAGGGAGGAGGAGACATCGGTCCCCTAGTGGACTTGAAACGTGCGTCTTTGGAGAAGCCAGAGGGGTGCAATCTGCGCACAGATGACACTGCAGCGCGGAAGATCTTTCCTGACTTGGAACACTTTTGGACAGACCGTGTCAATATGCACGATCCACTTCCGTGGGAGTCACAGGAGGAAAAATCATGCTTTAAATCATAAATTGATCTCTATAACAAATTTGTGACAATTGAATACTGTACATTTCAGGGGTGCCACTTTTGGTTTAGAAGTGTGTGGGGACATAACCTGGCGGGGGGTCTGGGGGGGTCCTCCCTCAGAAATGTTTTGGCCATCTAAAGCTAATTTCCTGCATTTTTACACAATCCAATATGCCGTCTCTTCTTAGAACAAAAAGTAAGCAAAAATGCCCACAGTCATCAAGCTAGGTAAGAGATCATTATTAAATATGTTTAAGTGGTTAATAAGACGGAACTAGATCAAAGGTAATTAAATAATAAATATTGCGTTGCACCTTTAACCAATAGCCTAACAAATTAGGCTCTTGAAAAAATACTGACTTTTGACTGTCTTTATTAAGACATCCTCTATATTAAATTTCAGCCAACCAGGCTAGTTTGGCACATTTTCTACTAGCCATTTCACTGCTGTGTCAGGCTAGTTTGGCACCTTGAGGCATGACAAAGAATGACCTTTACATTTATACATTATTTTATCCAAGAATAGAATCAATGGTTCAATAATTGAAATTACCATTATTCCCAGATCCCAGACTGTAGCTTTCAGCACAAGCTGCTGTCCTGTAGCTACTGTCCTGTAGCTACCCATCGATTCAAGATGGCACTTTGAATCATTCCACTGATATCATTAAATACATCTTAGCTCCTGCCTACATGGGGCGTAGAATCACGCGGCAGCTAACGTGGTCCTCCGTAGCTCAGCTGGTTAGAGCACGGCGCTTGTAACGCCAAGGTAGTGGGTTCGATCCCCGGGATCCACAAATAAATGTACGCACGCATGACTGTAAATCGCTTTGGATAAAAGCGTCTGCTACATGGCATTATATTATAAATTAACTTACATGTGATTAGACTGTAGTTTTACTACATTGTCTGTAAATAAATATTGATAATGGTAAGAAGTGGAGGGCGCTCAACCAACGTGAGTCGAAGTGCAATCTCAAAAATGTAATCATCATTGAAAAAGAAAAGGCACATCGCGCACATAGGTTAGGCTACTACGGTGAGTGAGCGTTGCGCCTTTTCGTTTTCAATAAGTATTGATTACCCATTTATTTGTTTCTGCCTGCAAATCGTTCTTCTAAAATCTAGGCTATACCCTATAGGCCTATGCAAAACGTAGCATCATTCTTGCTGCTTCCAGTTCAGTAGATCAGTTGTGCAATGTGGTCTCATGGGGGCGGCGCACAATTGGCCCAGCGTCGTCCAGGGTAGGGGAGGGAATGGCCGGCAGGGATGTAGCTCAGTTGGTAGAGCGTGGCGTTTGCAACGCCAGGGATGTGGGTTCGATTCCCACGGGGGGCCAGTATGAAAAAAAAAAAAAAAAATGATGTATGTACTCACTAACTGTAAGTCGCTCTGGATAAGAGCGTCTGCTAAATGACTAAAATGTAAAATGTCTCAATTAAATAGAGTAGGCTATTGACTGTGCATGGGCGGAGAAGCACGGGGCAGTTATCTTTCCAAGGAAATGTACTTATGTTTTATGTTTTAGTCGTTTAGCAGACGCTCTTATCCAGAGCGACTTACAGGAGCAATTAGGGTTAAGTGCCTTGCTCAAGGGCACATCGACAGATTTTTCACCTAGTCGGCTCGGGGATTAGAACAAGCGACCTTTCGGTTACTGGCACAACGCTCGTAACCACTAAGCTACCTGCCGCCCTACTTCCTAAATAAATCAAATCAAATTTTATTGGTCACATGCGCCGAATACAACAGGTGCAGACATTACAGTGAAATGCTTACTTACAGCCCTTAACCAACAGTGCATTTATTTTAAACAAAAAAAGTAAGAATAAAACAACAACAAAAAAAGTGTTGAGAAAAAAAGAGCAGAAGTAAAAATAAAGTGACAGTAGGGAGGCTATATATACACAATAGAATAAAGTGACAGTAGGGAGGCTATATATACAGGGGGGTACCGTTGCATAGTCAATGTGCGGGGGCACCGGCTAGTTGAGGTAGTTGAGGTAATATGTACATGTGGGTAGAGTTAAAGTGACTATGCATAAATACTTAACAGAGTAGCAGCAGCGTAAAAAGTATGGGGTGGGGGGGCAGTGCAAATAGTCCGGGTAGCCATGATTAGCTGTTCAGGAGTCTTATGGCTTGGGGGTAGAAGCTGTTGAGAAGTCTTTTGGACCTAGACTTGGCACTCCGGTACCGCTTGCCGTGCGGTAGCAGAGAGAACAGTCTATGACTAGGGTGACTGGAGTCTTTGACAATTTTGAGGGCCTTCCTCTGACACCGCCTGGTATAGAGGTCCTGGATGGCAGGGAGCTTTGCCCCTGTGATGTACTGGGCCGTACGCACTACCCTCTGTAGTGCCTTGCGGTCAGAGGCCAAGCAGTTGCCATACCAGGCGGTGATGCAACCAGTCAGGATGCTCTCGATGGTGCAGCTGTAGAATTTTTTGAGGATCTGAGGACCCATGCCAAATCTTTTTAGTCTCCTGAGGGGGAATAGGCTTTGTCGTGCCCTCTTCACGACTGTCTTGGTGTGTTTGGACCATGATAGTTCGTTGGTGATGTGGACACCAAGGAACTTGAAGCTCTCAACCTGTGGCCTATGATTAGGCAATAGTTGACTACATTGCCTAGAATTAAGGCTAAATATTGATCACCCATATTTCTTTGTCGGAAAATCTTCCCACTCCTAAAAAGGTAGGCTATAAAAATAGCTCAAGAGAAAGTGCAAGTCTCTCCAATTCTGCTCCCTTCAAACTACATCTAGCATATTGGCTGATCTAGCCCAGTAATACAGACTGCCTAATGTAAAGGGCCATGTGAGAATCTCTGGTATTTTAACCTGTTTCTTATGTAATTTTTTTGCGCATTTGATATTGCGTATAGGGCACAACATTGCTGGGACCATGGCTGGCAAAGTGAGCTGGGTTTACATACACCTAAAATAACATTGTGGGACTGTGGTTGGGTTTGGGACCAGTTGTTGCGGTAGCGGGTGGGTGGGAATCGGACAGAAAGCCAGCCGGAGCGGGGTGAAGAAATCGGTCCCGGCGCAGACCTCTACTGTGCACCGTGACAGTGAAGCCTGTCACGTTAGAGCTGTGTATTACTGTGTCAGTGTGAAAAGTAGGGAATTAGCTAGGGAAACTGACAGATCAATAACGTTACATAGCCATACTGACTAATAAAAACTAACAGTGCACTGGAAAAAAAATCAATCGTTTCATCGTTTGATTCAGATCTAGTGTGATTGAGGCAAAAATAATAGCTAATGTTAGCCAACTGGCGAAAGCTAGTCAACTTCATTGACTTCTGAAACGGGACAAAACAAAGGTTACAAAACATTTGCATACAAACTCGCTGTTAGATAATAGCCACCTCATATCACTATCTGACAGATAACTAGAGGCTAGAGCTGACCTGGCTGTGGTAGCTACTAGCTAGCGTAGCTAATTCATTCACCTCAGTCCAGAGGGGATGAAACGTTAGCTAACGTTACAATACTAGCTTAGCACTACGAATAAACACTCGTTTTGTTAAAACAGCAGTTACCTTGCCAGCTACATCAGTCAACTAAATAGTGGCCATTTTCTGCTCTGCTTGCTTTTACAACTCGGTGAAAGAGCGCAACACGTACACACTGAACTATGCTCAACTCTCTTGTGCTGGTCCAGCCAGCCTTTACAGAAGCTTTGCCTTCACACAGCCTGTCAGCCCGCTCTGTGGTGTCCGCTCTGTGGTGTCCGCTCTGTAGTGACCGCTCTGTGGTGTCCGCATCATTGCAATGGCAAAAAAATGGGGGAGTGGGGGACAAAAATATAATTTTCAGAATGTGGGGGGAACCCCACATAAATAGATCCAATTGTGTTTGTCTTATTTTTAATAACAGTCATGTTTTTACTACCAATCATATTGATACTTATTGATGCTGGTTATCCTCTTTGCATGATCCTAATGAGATAGATGCCCTAATATAATATGTTCTACAATGTTTAATGTTGGTATTAGCATAACTATTAGAAAGTTCTTGAAAGTGCATGTATATTTGCTGTTTGTGCAATTATGTAATCAAAATGTATTTACAAACTACTTTGAGTTGATTCATTTTACAATTTGCCAGACAACTGATTGGGAGCATAGAGTATGTTACAATATGTACACTGAGTATACAAAACATTAAGAACACCTGCTCTTTCCATGACATAAGACTGACCAGGTGAATCCAGGTGAAAGCTATGATCCCTTATTGATGTCACCTTCTTAAATCCACTTCAATCAGTGTAGATGAAGGGGAAGAGACAGGTTAAAGAAGGATTTTTAAGCCTTGATAAAAATTAGACATGGATTGTCTATGTGTGCAATTCAGAGGGTGAATGGGAAACACAAAAGATTTAACCACCTTTGAACGGGGTATGGTAGTAGGTGCCAGGCGCACAGGATTGAGTGTGTCAAGAACTGAAACACTGCTGGGTTTTTCACGGTCCACCAATATTGGGGGTGGCGCAACTCAATATTAGGAAGGTGTTCCTAATTTTTGGTATACTTAGTGTAAGTACAATGTAAATACCTTGCTATCAGAGCAACTTTATATAAACTGGGAAACAACGGGGCCATATAGTAGGCTTGATATAAACTGGGACCCAACAGGGCCATATAGTAGGCTTGATATAAACTGGGACCCAACGGGGCCATATAGTAGGCTTGATATAAAATAGGAGCCAACGGGGCCATATAGTAGGCTTGATTTAAAATGTGACCCAATGGGGCCATATAGTAGGCTTGATATAAACTGGGACCCAACGGGGCCATATAGTAGGCTTGATATTAACTGGGACCCAACGGGGCCATATAGTAGGCTTGATATAAACTGGGACCCAACAGGGCCAAATAGAATGTTTTATATAAAATGGGACCCAATGGGGCCATATAGTAGGCTTGATATAAACTGGGACACAACAGGGCCATATAATAGGCTTGATATAAACTGGGACCCAATGGGGCCATATAGTAGGCTTGATATAAACTGGGACCCAACAGGGCCATATAGTAGGCTTGGTATAAACTGGGACACAACAGGGCCATATAGTACGCTTGATATAAACTGGGACCCAACAGGGCCATATAGTACGCTTGATATAAACTGGGACCCAACAGGGCCATATAGTAGGCTTGATATAAACTGGGACCCAACAGGGCCATATAGTAGGCTTGATATAAACTGGGACCCAATGGGGCCATATAGTAGGCTTGATATAAACTGGGACCCAACAGGGCCATATAGTAGGCTTGATATAAACTGGGACCCAATGGGGCCATATAGTAGGCTTGATATAAACTGGGACCCAATGGGGCCATATAGTAGGCTTGATATAAACTGGGACCCAACAGGGCCATATAGTAGGCTTGATATAAAATGGGACCCAACAGGGCCATATAGTAGGCTTGATATAAACTGGGACCCAATGGGGCCATATAGTAGGCTTGATATAAACTGGGACCCAATGGGGCCATATAGTAGGCTTGATATAAACTGGGACCCAACAGGGCCATATAGTAGGCTTGATATAAAATGGGACCCAACAGGGCCATATAGTAGGCTTGATATAAACTGGGACCCAACAGGGCCATATAGTAGGCTTGATATAAACTGGGACCCAACAGGGCCATATAGTAGGCTTGATATAAACTGGGACCAAATGGGGCCATATAGTAGGCTTGATATAAACTGGGACCCAATGGGGCCATATAGTAGGCTTGATATAAACTGGGACCCAACGGGGCCATATAGTAGGCTTGATATAAACTGGGACCCAACAGGGCCATATAGTAGGCTTGATATAAACTGGGACCCAACAGGGCCATATAGTAGGCTTGATATAAACTGGGACCAAATGGGGCCATATAGTAGGCTTGATATAAACTGGGACCCAATGGGGCCATATAGTAGGCTTGATATAAACTGGGACCCAACGGGGCCATATAGTAGGCTTGATATAAACTGGGACCCAACAGGACCATATAGTAGGCTTGATATAAACTGGGACCCAACAGGACCATATAGTAGGCTTGATATAAACTGGGACCCAACGGGGCCATATAGTAGCCTTGATATAAACTGGAACCCAACAGGGCCATATAGTAGGCTTGATATAAACTGGGACCCAATGGGCCCATATAGGAGTTTATTTGTGTTCTACGTGTATGACACACAATACCTTTTTCTGAATTGGCTTTGGTGTTCCTTCCACTAGGGGGGCTGGTGGTAACCTTTGGGTGCTTTGGTGTTCCTTCCACTAGGGGGGCTGGTAATAACCTTTGGGTGTTTTGGTGTTCCTTCCACTAGGGGGGCTGGTAATAACCTTTGGGTGCTTTGGGGTTCCTTCCACTAGGGGGGCTGGTAATAACCTTTGGGTGCTTTGGGGTTCCATCCACTAGGGGGGTTGGTGGTAACCTTTGTGTGCTTTTTGAAAGGGTCCCTCTTTTAAGTTGTCTCCATTGACCACCACAGCACAGAGCAGACCCCCTGCAAGACCTGAGTCTGAGGCTGGGGGGAGACGACATTTCACTCAGAGGGTGCGTCAGAACTCTGAATGGCACCCTATTCCCTATATAGTGCACTACATTAGACCAGGGGCCATAGGACTCTCGTCAAAAGTGTTGCACTATATGGGGCATAGGATGCTATATAGGACACAGCAAAGGTCTCTCTAAGAACAGGTCAAGAGGTCAAAAGAGTCTCAAGCATTTCTTCATGCTGTTGCACCTGGACTGTATTACTGATGGTGTGGTATATACATTCACTATACAGCATGGCTTCCGGTAGTGAAGAGACTATACAGCATGGCTTCCGGTAGTGAAGAGACTATACAGCATGGCTTCCGGTAGTGAAGAGACTATACAGCATGGCTTCCGGTAGTGAAGAGACTATACAGCATGGCTTCCGGTAGTGAAGAGACTATACAGCATGGCTTCCGGTAGTGAAGAGACTATACAGCATGGCTTCCGGTAGTGAAGAGACTATACAACATGGCTTCCGGTAGTGAAGAGACTATACAGCATGGCTTCCGGTAGTGAAGAGACTATACAACATGGCTTCCGGTAGTGAAGAGACTATACAGAATGGCTTCCGGTAGTGAAGAGACTATACAGAATGGCTTCCAGTAGTGAAGAGACTATACAGCATGGCTTCCGGTAGTGAAGAGACTATACAACATGGCTTCCGGTAGTGAAGAGACTATACAGCATGGCTTCCGGTAGTGAAGAGACTATACAGAATGGCTTCCGGTAGTGAAGAGACTATACAGCATGGCTTCCGGTAGTGAAGAGACTATACAGAATGGCTTCCGGTAGTGAAGAGACTATACAGCATGGCTTCCGGTAGTGAAGAGACTATACAGCATGGCTTCCGGTAGTGAAGAGACTATACAGAATGGCTTCCGGTAGTGAAGAGACTATACAGCATGGCTTCCGGTAGTGAAGAGACTATACAACATGGCTTCCGGTAGTGAAGAGACTATACAGAATGGCTTCCGGTAGTGAAGAGACTATACAGCATGGCTTCCGGTAGTGAAGAGACTATACAGCATGGCTTCCGGTAGTGAAGAGACTATACAGCATGGCTTCCGGTAGTGAAGAGACTATACAGCATGGCTTCCGGTAGTGAAGAGACTATACAGAATGGCTTCCGGTAGTGAAGAGACTATACAGCATGGCTTCCGGTAGTGAAGAGACTATACAGAATGGCTTCCGGTAGTGAAGAGACTATACAGCATGGCTTCCGGTAGTGAAGAGACTATACAGCATGGCTTCCGGTAGTGAAGAGACTATACAGAATGGCTTCCGGTAGTGAAGAGACTATACAACATGGCTTCCGGTAGTGAAGAGACTATACAACATGGCTTCCGGTAGTGAAGAGACTATACAGCATGGCTTCCGGTAGTGAAGAGACTATACAGCATGGCTTCCGGTAGTGAAGAGACTATACAGCATGGCTTCCGGTAGTGAAGAGACTATACAGAATGGCTTCCGGTAGTGAAGAGACTATACAGCATGGCTTCCGGTAGTGAAGAGACTATACAGCATGGCTTCCGGTAGTGAAGAGACTATACAGCATGGCTTCCGGTAGTGAAGAGACTATACAGCATGGCTTCCGGTAGTGAAAAGGAGCCTCTCTCCATACCGTCTGATGATAACAGTCACATACAAAGGAATTGTCAACAACTAGAGTTTCCTAGTCAGCATTTTGCAGACTCTAGTAGTGGAACAGTGTGCTGCTAACGGTATAGCTTCCTCCACTGATCCTCTGCTCTCAAACACACGTGACCCATCCTTCTTGACAATGCCAATTGAGCTACAGAAGAGTATCCTATGGACTGATGCTACAGCACGTTCTTACCTCCTTTACACTAGCCCCTTACATAATAAAAAAAGACATTGCTTAATGCATGATGCTTCAGTGAGCCAAACAGAGCATTAACAGCCTTGAGGGAGAGAGAGAAAAAACCCATGTAATCCCATTTCCGAGAAATCAGTTGGTCCCATTATGGATGCTGCATCACAGAGAGACCAACGGCTGAGTCCCAAATAGCACCCTATTCCCATGTATATCCTGTCTTATTTTAATCCGGACCCAAAGTAGAGCACTACGTAGGCAACAGGGTGCCGTTTGGGATGGGCACTATGCATGTTAACTCACAACATGAAAGAGAGTATGTATCTCTATGTGCTACCAACACCACTATCAGCAGTGAACCCTAGCTAACCCCCTTTCAGAGCTCCTATCAGCAGTGAACCGTAGCTAACCCCCTTTCAGAGCTCCTATCAGCAGTGAACCGTAGCTAACCCCCTTTCAGAGCTCCTATCGGCAGTGAACCCTAGCTAACCACCTTTAAGAGATCCTTCTATCAACAGGGAACAATAGCTAACCGCCTTTCAGAGTTCCTTCTATCTGCAGTGAACCCTAGCTAAACCCCTTTCAGAGCATCTTCTATCAGCAGGGAACCCTAGCTAACCCACTTTCAGAGCTATCAGCAGTGAACACTAGTTAACCCCCTTTCAGAGCTCCTTCTATCAGCAGTGAACCCTAGTTAACCCCCTTTCAGAGCTCCTTCTATCAGCAGTGAACCCTAGCTTACCCCCTTTCAGAGCTCCTTCTATCAGCAGTGAACCCTAGCTAACCTCCTTTCAGAGCTCCTACAAGCAGTGAACCCTAGCTAACCCCCTTTCAGAGCTCCTATCAGCAGTGAACCCTAGCTAACAAGCTTTCAGAGCTTCTATCAGCAGTGAACCCTAGCTAACCCCCTTTGAGAGCTACTTCTATCAGCAGTGAACCCTAGCTAACCTCCTTTCAGAGCTCCTTGTATAAGCGGGGAACCCTAGCTAACCCCCTTTCAGAGCACCTTCTATCCGCAGTGAAACCTAGCTAACCCCCTTTCAGAGCTCCTTCTATTAAAAGTGAACCCTAGCTAACCCCCTTTCAGAGATCCTATCAGCAGTGAACCGTAGCTAACCCCCTTTCAGAGCTCCTTCTATCAGCGGTGAACCCTAGCTAACCCCCTTTCAGAGATCCTTCTATCAACAGGGAACCCTAGCTAACCGCCTTTCGGAGTTCCTTCTATCAGCAGTGAACCCTAGCTAACCCCCTTTCAGAGCTCCTATCAGCAGTGAACCCTAGCTAACCCCCTTTCTGAGCTCCTGTTATCAGTGAACCCTATCTAACCCCCTTTCAGAGCTCCTTTTATCAGCAGTGAACCCTAGCTAACCCCCTTTCAGAGATCCTTTCAGCAGTGAACCATAGCTAACCCCCTTTCAGAGCTCCTTCTATTAAAAGTGAACCCTAGCTAACCCCTTTTCAGAGCTGCTCCTATCAGCAGTGAACCCTAGCTAACCCCCTTTCAGAGATCCTATCAGCAGTGAACCGTAGCTAACCCCCTTTCAGAGCTCCTTCTATCAGCGGTGAACCCTAGCTAACCCCCTTTCAGAGATCCTTCTATCAACAGGGAACCCTAGCTAACCGCCTTGCAGAGTTCCTTCTATCAGCAGTGAACCCTAGCTAACCCCCTTTCAGAGCTCCTATCAGCAGTGAACCCTAGCTAACCCCCTTTCTGAGCTCCTGTTATCAGTGAACCCTATCTAACCCCCTTTCAGAGCTCCTTTTATCAGCAGTGAACCCTAGCTAACCCCCTTTCAGAGATCCTTTCAGCAGTGAACCATAGCTAACCCCCTTTCAGAGCTCCTTCTATCAGCAGGGGACCCTAGCTAACCCCCTTTCAGAGATCCTTTCAGCAGTGAACCATAGCTAACCCCCTTTCAGAGCTCCTTCTATCAGCAGGGGACCCTAGCTAACCCCCTTTGATAGCTCCTTCTATCCGCAGTGAACCCTAGCTAACCCCCTTTCTGAGCTCCTTCTATCAGCAGTGAACCCTAGCTAACCCCCTTTCAGAGCTCCTTCTATCAGAAGTGAACCCTAGCTAACCCCCTATGAGACCTACTATCAGCAGTGAACCCTAGCTAACCCCATTTCAGAGATCCTTGTATAAGCAGGGAACCCTAGCTAACCCCCTTTCAGAGCTCCTTCTATCTGTAGTGAGCCCTAGCTAACCCCCTTTCAGAGCTCCTTCTATCAGAAGTGAACCCTAGCTAACCCCCTTTCACAGCTCCTTTTAGCAGTGAACCCTAGCTAACCCCCTTTCAGAGCTCCTTGTATAAGCAGGGAACCCTAGCTAACCCCCTTTCAGAGCTCCTTCTATCCGCAGTGAACCCTAGCTAACCCCCTTTCAGAGCTCCTATCAGCAGTGAACCCTAGCTAACCCCCTTTCTGAGCTCCTGTTATCAGTGAACCCTAGCTAACCCCCCCTTCAGACCTCATTTTATCAGCAGTGAACCCTAGCTAACCTCCTTTCAGAGATCCTTTCAGCAGTGAACCATAGCTAACCCCCCATCAGAGCTCCTTCTATCAGCAGGGAACCCTAGCTAACCCCCTTTGATAGCTCCTTCTATCCGCAGTGAACCCTAGTTAACCCCCTTTCGGAGCTCCTTCTATCAGCAGTGAATCCTAGCTAACCCCCTTTCGGAGCTCTTTCTATCAGCAGTGAACCATAGCTAACCCCCTTTCAGAGCTCCATCTATCCGCAGTGAACCTTAGCTAACCCCCTTTCAGAGCTCCTTCTTTCCGCATTGAACCTTAGCTAATCACCTTTCAGAACTCTTTATATCAGTAGTGAACCCTAGCTAACCCCCTTTCAGAGCTCCTTCTATCAGCAGTGAACCCTGGCTAACCCCCTTTCAGAGCTCCTATCAGCAGTGAACCCTATCTAACCCCCTTTCAGAGCTCCTTTTATCAGCAGTGAACCCTAGCTAACCCCCTTTCAGATCTCCTTCTATCAGCATTGAACCCTAGCTAACCCCCTTTCGGAGCTCCTTCTACCAGCAGTGAACCATAGCTAACCCCCTTTCAGAGCTCCTTCTATCAGCAGGGGACCCTAGCTAACCCCCTTTGATAGCTCCTTCTATCCGCAGTGAACCCTAGTTAACCCATTTTCGGAGCTCCTTCTATCAGCAGTGAACCCTAGCTAACCCACTTTCAGAGCTCCTATCAGCAGTGAACCCTAGCTAACCCCCTTTCAGAGCTCCTTCTATCAGCAGTGAACCCTAGCTAACCCCCTTTGATAGCTCCTTCTATCCGCAGTGAACCCTAGTTAACCCATTTTCGGAGCTCCTTCTATCAGCAGTGAACCCTAGCTAACCCACTTTCAGAGCTCCTATCAGCAGTGAACCCTAGCTAACCCCCTTTCAGAGCTCCTTCTATCAGCAGTGAACCCTAGCTAACCCCCTTTCGGAGCTCCTATCAGCAGTGAACCCTAGCTAACCTCCTATCGGAGCTCCTTCTATCACCAGTGAGCCCTAGCTAACCTCCTTTCGGAGTTCCTTCTATCAGCAGTGAACCCTAGCTAACCCCCTTTCAGGGCTCCTTCTATCAGCAGTGAACCCTAGCTAACCCCCTTTCAGAGCTCCTTCTATCAGCAGTGAACCCTAGCTAACCCCCTTTCAGAGCTCCTATCAGCAGTGAACCCTAGCTAACCCCCTTTCTGAGCTCCTGTTATCAGTGAACCCTATCTAACCCCCTTTCAGAGCTCCTTTTATCAGCAGTGAACCCTAGCTAACCCCCTTTCAGAGATCCTTTCAGCAGTGAACCCTAGTTAACCCATTTTCGGAGCTCCTTCTATCAGCAGTGAACCCTAGCTAACCCCCTTTCAGATCTCCTTCTATCAGCATTGAACCCTAGCTAACCTCCTATCGGAGCTCCTTCTATCACCAGTGAGCCCTAGCTAACCTCCTTTCGGAGCTCCTTCTATCAGCAGTGAACCCTAGCTAACCCCCTTTCAGGGCTCCTTCTATCAGCAGTGAACCCTAGCTAACCCACTTTCAGAACTCCTATCAGCAGTGAACCCTAGCTAACTCACTTTCAGAGCTCATTCTATCAGCAGTGTGTAACACTCTGGCTCCGGGACTTTTGTATTTGAGCCAGGGTGTATTGTGTTTTGTTGGGTTTTGGGTGATTTTCTATGTTTGCATTTCTGTCACGTTTATTTCTAGGTTTGGTCATTGACTCCCAATCGGAGGTAACGAGTGTCAGCTGTCGGCTCGTTATCTCTGATTGGGAGCCATATTTATACTGCATGTTTTCCTGTGGGCATTGTGGGTTATTGTTCCTGTTTAGTCTTTGTCACTATTGGACTTCACATTCGTCGCTTTGATTTGTTGTTTTGTCGTGCTTTAACTTAATAAAGTACCATGTTCGTTTCACACGCTGCGCCTTGGTCTCCTTCACTCCTCGACGACCGTGACAGAATAACCCACCAAAGAAAGACCAAGCAGCGTGTCCAGGAGCAGGGAGACTGGACATGGGAGGAGGCACCGGGCAAGGAGATAGAGAGGCTGGCGATGGCCCAGGTGGGCACATCGTGGTCCTGGGAGGACATGCTCGGAGGCAAGGGACCTTGGGGGAAGGATCAAGGCCCTGGCGAGAGAGGAGCAACGGCGGCAGCAGGGCCATCGTCGGAGGGTCGTGTGTCAACCCCAGAAAATTTTTAGGGGGGGGCACACGGCATGGACGACGGGGCTGACGGAGGAGAAAAGGGGGAGTATCCAGGAGGCCACCAGGCCAGGGGTACACCGCCCTGTACGTCCTGTGCTGATGCCTCACACAGAGTGTGTGAGGGTAGGCATTCAGCCAGGTCGGGTGGTGTCCGCTGTTCGCTCCAGGCCTCCTATTCGTCTCCACAGCCCGGTCCGGCCTGTTCCTGCCACCCGCACCAGGTCTACGGTGTGCGTCGCCAGCCCGACCCGGCCTGTTCCTGCCACCCGCACCAAGACTACGGTGCGCGTCGCCAGCCCGACCCGGCCTGTTCCTGCCACCCGCACCAAGACTACGGTGCGCGTCGCCAGCCCGACCCGGCCTGTTCCTGCCACCCGCACCAAGTCTACGGTGTGCGTCGCCAGCCCGACCCGGCCTGTTCCTGCCACCCGCACCAAGACTACGGTGCGCGTCGCCAGCCCGACCCGGCCTGTTCCTGCCACCCGCACCAAGACTACGGTGCGCGTCGCCAGCCCGGTCCGGCCTGTTCCGGCCACCCGCACTAAGTCTACGGTGCGCCTCAGACGGCCAGAGTCTGCCGTCTGCCCAACGGGGCCTGAACTGCCCGTCTGCCTAAAGCCTGCAAAGCCGCCCGTCTGCCATGAGCCATCAGAGCCGTCCGCCAGACCAGAGCCGCTAGAGCCTTCCGCCAGACAGGATCAGCCAGAGCCTTCCGCCAGACAGGATCAGCCAGAGCCTTCTGCCAGACAGGATCAGCCAGAGCCTTCTGCCAGACAGGATCAGCCAGAGCCTTCCGCCAGCCATGAGCAGCCAGAGCCTTCCGCCAGCCATGAGCAGCCAGATCCGTCGGCCAGCCATGAGCAGCCAGATCCGTCGGCCAGCCATGAGCAGCCAGATCCGTCGGCCAGCCATGAGCAGCCCGATCCGTCAGCCAGCCATGAGCAGCCAGATCCGTCAGCCAGCCATGAGCAGCCAGATCCTTCAGCCTGCCATGAGCCGTCCAGCCAGGATCCGCCAGAGCCAGCCAGCCAGGATCCGCCCCTTAGTCAGGTACTGTCCCTTAGTCCGGTGCTGCCCCTTAGTCCGGTGCTGCCCCTTAGTCCGGTGCCGCCCCTTAATCCAGTGGGGTTTAGTTGGGGGGTGGTCAGGTGGAGGGGGCTAGGGAAGCGGGTGGTGACTAAGGTGGGGTGGGGACCACGACCTGGGCCAGAGCCGCCACCGTGGACAGACGCCCACCCAGACCCTCCCCGAGACTGTATGCTGGTGCGCCCGGAGTGCGCACCTTTAGGGGGGGGTACTGTAACACTCTGGCTCCGGGACTTTTGTATTTGAGCCAGGGTGTATTGTGTTTTGTTGGGTTTTGGGTGATTTTCTTTGTTTGCATTTCTGTCACGTTTATTTCTAGGTTTGGTCATTGACTCCCAATCGGAGGTAACGAGTGTCAGCTGTCGGCTCGTTATCTCTGATTGGGAGCCATATTTATACTGCATGTTTTCCTGTGGGCATTGTGGGTTATTGTTCCTGTTTAGTCTTTGTCACTATTGGACTTCACATTCGTCGCTTTGATTTGTTGTTTTGTCGTGCTTTAACTTAATAAAGTACCATGTTCGTTTCACACGCTGCGCCTTGGTCTCCTTCACTCCTCGACGACCGTGACACAGTGAAGCCTAGCTAACCTCCTATCGGAGCTCCTTCTATCAGCAGTGAACCCTAGCTAACCCCCTTTCAGAGCTCCTTCTATCAGCAGTGAACCCTAGCTAACGCCCTTTCAGAGCTCCTTCTATCAGCAGTGAACCCTAGCTAACCCCCTTTCAGAGCTCCTTCTATCAGCAGTGAACCCTAGCTAACCCCCTTTCAGATCTACTTCTACCAGCAGTGAACCCTAGCTAACCTCCTTTCAGAGCTCCTTCTATCAGCAGTGAACCCTAGCTAACCCCCTTTCAGAGCTCCTTCTATCAGCAGTGAACCCTAGCTAAATCCCTTTCAGAGCTCCTTCTATCAGCAGTGAAGCCTAGCTAACCCCCTATCAGAGTTCCTTCTATCAGCAGTGAACCCTAGCTAACCCCCTTTCAGAGCTCCTTCTATCAGCAGTGAAGCCTAGCTAACCCCCTTTCAGAGCTCCTTCTATCAGCAGTGAACCCTAGCTAAATCCCTTTCAGAGCTACTTCTCTCAGCAGTGAAGCCTAGCTAACCTCCTATCGGAGCTCCTTCTATCAGCAGTGAACCCTAGCTAACCCCCTTTCAGAGCTCCTTCTATCAGCAGTGAACCCTAGTTAACCCACTTTCAGAGCTCCTTCTATCAGCAGTGAACCCTAGCTAACCCCCTTTCAGAGCTCCTATCAATAGTGAACCCTAGCTAACCCCCTTTCAGAGCTCCTTCTATCAGCAGTGAACCCTAGTTAACCTCCTTTTGGAGCTCCTTCTATCAGCAGTGAACCCTAGCTAACCCACTTTCAGAGCTCCTTCTATCAGCAGTGAACCCTAGCTAACCCCCTTTCAGAGCCCCTTCTATCAGCAGTGAACCCTAGCTAACCCCCTTTCAGAGCTCCTTCTATCAGCAGTGAACCCTAGCTAACCTCCTTTCGGAGCTCCTTCTATCAGCAGTGAACCCTAGCTAACCCCCTTTCAGAGCTCCTTCTATCAGCAGTGAAGCCTAGCTAACCCCCTTTCAGAGCTCTTTCTATCAGCAGTGAACCATAGCTAACCCCCTTTCAGAGCTCTTTCTATCAGCAGTGAACCCTAGCTAACCCCCTTTCAGAGCTCCTATCAGCAGTGAACCCTAGCTAACCCCCATTCAGAGCTCCTTCTATCAGCAGTGAACCCAAGCTAACCCCCTTTGATAGCTCCTTCTATCCGCAGTGAACCCTAGCTAGCCTCCTTTCACAGCTCCTTCTATCAGAAGTGAACCCTAGTTAACCCCCTTTCAGAGCTCCTTCTATCAACAGTGAACCCTAGTTAACCCCCTTTCAGAGATCCTTCTATCAGCAGTTAACAATAGTTAACCCCCTTTCAGAGCTCCTTCTATCAGCAGTGAACCCTAGCTAACCCCCTTTCAGATCTCCTTCTATTAGCAGTGAACCCTAGCTAACCTCCTTTCAGAGATCCTTCTATCAGCAGTGAACCCTAGCTAACCCCCTTTCAGAGCTCCTATCAGCAGTGAACCCTAGCTAATCCCCTTTCGGAGCTCCTTCTATCAGCAGTGAACCCTAGCTAACGCCCTTTCAGAGCTCCTTCTATCAGCAGTGAACCCTAGCTAAACCCCTTTCAGAGCTCCTTCTATCAGCAGTGAAGCCTAGCTAACCCCCTTTCAGAGCTCCTTCTATCAGCAGTGAACCCTAGCTAAACCCCTTTCAGAGCTCCTTCTATCAGCAGTGAACCCTAGCTAGCCTCCTTTCACAGCTCCTTCTATCAGAAGTGAACCCTAGTTAACCCCCTTTCAGAGCTCCTTCTATCAACAGTGAACCCTAGTTAACCCCCTTTCAGAGATCCTTCTATCAGCAGTTAACAATAGTTAACCCCCTTTCAGAGCTCCTTCTATCAGCAGTGAACCCTAGCTAACCCCCTTTCAGATCTCCTTCTATTAGCAGTGAACCCTAGCTAACCTCCTTTCAGAGATCCTTCTATCAGCAGTGAACCCTAGCTAACCCCCTTTCAGAGCTCCTATCAGCAGTGAACCCTAGCTAACCTCCTTTCGGAGCTCCTTCTATCAGCAGTGAAGCCTAGCTAACCCCCTTTCAGAGCTCCTTCTATCAGCAGTGAAGCCTAGCTAACCCCCTTTCAGAGCTCCTTCTATCAGTAGTGAAGCCTAGCTAACCCACTTTCAGAACTCCTATCAGCAGTGAACCCTAGCTAACCCCCTTTCAGGGCTCCTTCTATCAGCAGTGAAGCCTAGCTAACCCCCTTTCAGAGCTCCTTCTATCAGCAGTGAAGCCTAGCTAACCCCCTTTCTGAGCTCCTTCTATCAGCAGTGAACCCTAGCTAACCCCCTTTCAGAGCTCCTTCTATCAGCAGTGAATCCTAGCTAACCCCCTTTCAGAGCTCCTTCTATCAGCAGTGAACCCTAGCTAGCCTCCTTTCACAGCTCCTTCTATCAGCAGTGAACCCTAGGTAACCCCCTTTCAGAGCTCCTTCTATCAACAGTGAACACTAGTTAACCCCCTTTCAGAGATCCTTCTATCAGCAGTTAACAATAGTTAACGCTAGTTTCAGAGCTCCTTCTATCAGCAGTGAACCCTAGCTAACCCCCTTTCAGATCTCCTTCTATTAGCAGTGAACCCTAGCTAACCTCCTTTCAGAGCTCCTTCTATCAGCAGTGAACCCTAGCTAACCCCCTTTCAGAGCTCCTTCTATCAGCAGTGAACCCTAGCTAACCCCCTTTCAGATCTCCTTCTACCAGCAGTGAACCCTAGCTAACCTCCTTTCGGAGCTCCTTCTATCAGCAGTGAACCCTAGCTAACCCCCTTTCAGAGCTCCTTCTATCAGCAGTGAACCCTAGCTAACCTCCTTTCGGAGCTCCTTCTATCAGCAGTGAACCCTAGCTAACCCACTTTCAGAGCTCCTTCTATCAGCAGTGAACCCTAGCTAACCCCCTTTCAGATCTCCTTCTACCAGCAGTGAACCCTAGCTAACCTCCTTTCGGAGCTCCTTCTATCAGCAGTGAACCCTAGCTAACCCCCTTTCAGAGCTCCTTCTATCAGCAGTGAACCCTAGCTAACCTCCTTTCGGAGCTCCTTCTATCAGCAGTGAACCCTAGCTAACCCACTTTCAGAGCTCCTTCTATCAGCAGTGAACCCTAGCTAACCCCCTTTCAGAGCTCCTTCTATCAGCAGTGAACCCTAGCTAACCTCCTTTCGGAGCTCCTTCTATCAGCAGTGAACCCTAGCTAACCCCCTTTCAGAGCTCCTTCTATCAGCAGTGAAGCCTAGCTAACCCCCTTTCAGAGCTCTTTCTATCAGCAGTGAACCATAGCTAACCCCCTTTCAGAGCTCTTTCTATCAGCAGTGAACCCTAGCTAACCCCCTTTCAGAGCTCCTATCAGCAGTGAACCCTAGCTAACCCCCTTTCAGAGCTCCTTCTATCAGAAGTGAACCCTAGTTAACCCCCTTTCAGAGCTCCTTCTATCAACAGTGAACCCTAGTTAACCCCCTTTCAGAGATCCTTCTATCAGCAGTTAACAATAGTTAACCCCCTTTCAGATCTCCTTCTATTAGCAGTGAACCCTAGCTAACCTCCTTTCAGAGATCCTTCTATCAGCAGTGAACCCTAGCTAACCCCCTTTCAGAGCTCCTATCAGCAGTGAACCCTAGCTAATCCCCTTTCGGAGCTCCTTCTATCAGCAGTGAACCCTAGCTAACGCCCTTTCAGAGCTCCTTCTATCAGCAGTGAACCCTAGCTAAACCCCTTTCAGAGCTCCTTCTATCAGCAGTGAAGCCTAGCTAACCCCCTTTCAGAGCTCCTTCTATCAGCAGTGAACCCTAGCTAAACCCCTTTCAGAGCTCCTTCTATCAGCAGTGAACCCTAGCTAGCCTCCTTTCACAGCTCCTTCTATCAGAAGTGAACCCTAGTTAACCCCCTTTCAGAGCTCCTTCTATCAACAGTGAACCCTAGTTAACCCCCTTTCAGAGATCCTTCTATCAGCAGTTAACAATAGTTAACCCCCTTTCAGAGCTCCTTCTATCAGCAGTGAACCCTAGCTAACCCCCTTTCAGATCTCCTTCTATTAGCAGTGAACCCTAGCTAACCTCCTTTCAGAGATCCTTCTATCAGCAGTGAACCCTAGCTAACCCCCTTTCAGAGCTCCTATCAGCAGTGAACCCTAGCTAACCTCCTTTCGGAGCTCCTTCTATCAGCAGTGAAGCCTAGCTAACCCCCTTTCAGAGCTCCTTCTATCAGCAGTGAAGCATAGCTAACCCCCTTTCAGAGCTCCTTCTATCAGTAGTGAAGCCTAGCTAACCCACTTTCAGAACTCCTATCAGCAGTGAACCCTAGCTAACCCCCTTTCAGGGCTCCTTCTATCAGCAGTGAAGCCTAGCTAACCCCCTTTCAGAGCTCCTTCTATCAGCAGTGAAGCCTAGCTAACCCCCTTTCAGAGCTCCTTCTATCAGCAGTGAAGCCTAGCTAACCCACTTTCAGAACTCCTATCAGCAGTGAACCCTAGCTAACCCCCTTTCTGAGCTCCTTCTATCAGCAGTGAACCCTAGCTAACCCCCTTTCAGAGCTCCTTCTATCAGCAGTGAATCCTAGCTAACCCCCTTTCAGAGCTCCTTCTATCAGCAGTGAACCCTAGCTAGCCTCCTTTCACAGCTCCTTCTATCAGCAGTGAACCCTAGGTAACCCCCTTTCAGAGCTCCTTCTATCAACAGTGAACACTAGTTAACCCCCTTTCAGAGATCCTTCTATCAGCAGTTAACAATAGTTAACGCTAGTTTCAGAGCTCCTTCTATCAGCAGTGAACCCTAGCTAACCCCCTTTCAGATCTCCTTCTATTAGCAGTGAACCCTAGCTAACCTCCTTTCAGAGCTCCTTCTATCAGCAGTGAACCCTAGCTAACCCCCTTTCAGAGCTCCTTCTATCAGCAGTGAACCCTAGCTAACCCCCTTTCAGATCTCCTTCTACCAGCAGTGAACCCTAGCTAACCTCCTTTCGGAGCTCCTTCTATCAGCAGTGAACCCTAGCTAACCCCCTTTTAGAGCTCCTTCTATCAGCAGTGAACCCTAGCTAACCTCCTTTCGGAGCTCCTTCTATCAGCAGTGAACCCTAGCTAACCCACTTTCAGAGCTCCTTCTATCAGCAGTGAACCCTAGCTAACCCCCTTTCAGATCTCCTTCTACCAGCAGTGAACCCTAGCTAACCTCCTTTCGGAGCTCCTTCTATCAGCAGTGAACCCTAGCTAACCCCCTTTTAGAGCTCCTTCTATCAGCAGTGAACCCTAGCTAACCTCCTTTCGGAGCTCCTTCTATCAGCAGTGAACCCTAGCTAACCCACTTTCAGAGCTCCTTCTATCAGCAGTGAAGCCTAGCTAACCCCCTTTCAGAGCTCTTTCTATCAGCAGTGAACCCTAGCTAACCCCCTTTCAGAGCTCTTTCTATCAGCATTGAACCCTAGCTAACCCCCTTTCAGAGCTCCTATCAGCAGTGAACCCTAGCTAACCCCCTTTCAGAGCTCCTTCTATCAGCAGTGAACCCAAGCTAACCCCCTTTGATAGCTCCTTCTATCCGCAGTGAACCCTAGCTAGCCTCCTTTCACAGCTCCTTCTATCAGCAGTGAACCCTAGGTAACCCCCTTTCAGAGCTCCTTCTATCAGCAGTTAACAATAGTTAACCCCCTTTCAGAGCTCTTTCTATCAGCAGTGAACCCTAGCTAACCCCCTTTCAGATCTCCTTCTATTAGCAGTGAACCCTAGCTAACCTCCTTTCAGAGCTCCTTCTATCAGCAGTGAACCCTAGCTAACCCCCTTTCAGAGCTCCTTCTATCAGCAGTGAAGCCTAGCTAACCCCCTTTCAGAGCTCTTTCTATCAGCAGTGAACCCTAGCTAACCCCCTTTCAGAGCTCTTTCTATCAGCATTGAACCCTAGCTAACCCCCTTTCAGAGCTCCTTCTATCAGCAGTGAACCCTAGCTAAACCCCTTTTTGAGCTCCTTCTATCAGCAGTGAAGCCTAGCTAACCTCCTATCGGAGCTCCTTCTATCAGCAGTGAACCCTAGCTAACGCCCTTTCAGAGCTCCTTCTATCAGCAGTGAACCCTAGCTAACCCCCTTTCAGATCTCCTTCTACCAGCAGTGAACCCTAGCTAACCTCCTTTCGGAGCTCCTTCTATCAGCAGTGAACCCTAGCTAACCCCCTTTTAGAGCTCCTTCTATCAGCAGTGAACCCTAGCTAACCTCCTTTCGGAGCTCCTTCTATCAGCAGTGAACCCTAGCTAACCCACTTTCAGAGCTCCTTCTATCAGCAGTGAACCCTAGCTAACCCCATTTCAGAGCTCCTATCAGCAGTGAACCCTAGCTAACCCCCTTTCAGAGCTCCTTCTATCAGCAGTGAACCCTAGTTAACCTCCTTTCGGAGCTCCTTCTATCAGCAGTGAACCCTAGCTAACCCACTTTCAGAGCTCCTTCTATCAGCAGTGAACCCTAGCTAACCCCCTTTCAGAGCTCCTTCTATCAGCAGTGAACCCTAGCTAACCCCCTTTCAGAGCCCCTTCTATCAGCAGTGAACCCTAGCTAACCCCCTTTCAGAGCTCCTTCTATCAGCAGTGAAGCCTAGCTAACCCCCTTTCAGAGCTCTTTCTATCAGCAGTGAACACTAGCTAACCCCCTTTCAGAGCTCTTTCTATCAGCATTGAACCCTAGCTAACCCCCTTTCAGAGCTCCTATCAGCAGTGAACCCTAGCTAACCCCCTTTCAGAGCTCCTTCTATCAGCAGTGAACCCAAGCTAACCCCCTTTGATAGCTCCTTCTATCCGCAGTGAACCCTAGCTAGCCTCCTTTCACAGCTCCTTCTATCAGCAGTGAACCCTAGGTAACCCCCTTTCAGAGCTCCTTCTGTCAACAGTTAACACAAGTTAACCCCCTTTCAGAGATCCTTCTATCAGCAGTTAACAATAGTTAACCCCCTTTCAGAGCTCCTTCTATCAGCAGTGAACCCTAGCCAACCCCCTTTCAGATCTCCTTCTATTAGCAGTGAACCCTAGCTAACCTCCTTTCAGAGCTCCTTCTATCAGCAGTGAACCCTAGCTAACCCCCTTTCAGAGCTCCTTCTATCAGCAGTGAAGCCTAGCTAACCCCCTTTCAGAGCTCTTTCTATCAGCAGTGAACCCTAGCTAACCCCCTTTCAGAGCTCTTTCTATCAGCATTGAACCCTAGCTAACCCCCTTTCAGAGCTCCTATCAGCAGTGAACCCTAGCTAACCCCCTTTCAGAGCTCCTTCTATCAGCAGTGAACCCAAGCTAACCCCCTTTGATAGCTCCTTCTATCAGCAGTGAACCCTAGCTAGCCTCCTTTCACAGCTCCTTCTATCAGCAGTGAACCCTAGGTAACCCCCTTTCAGAGCTCCTTCTATCAGCAGTGAACCCTAGCTAACCCACTTTCAGAGCTCCTATCAGCAGTAAACCCTAGCTAACCCCCTTTCTGAGCTCCTGTTATCAGTGAACCCTATCTAACCCCCTTTCAGAGCTCCTTCTATCAGCAGTGAACCCTAGCTAACCCCCTTTCAGGGCTCCTTCTATCAGCAGTGAACCCTAGCTAACCCACTTTCAGAACTCCTATCAGCAGTGAACCCTAGCTAACTCACTTTCAGAGCTCATTCTATCAGCAGTGAAGCCTAGGTAACCTCCTATCGGAGCTCCTTCTATCAGCAGTGAACGCTAGCTAACCCCCTTTCAGAGCCCCTTCTATCAGCAGTGAACCCTAGCTAACCCCCTTTCAGAGCTCCTTCTATCAGCAGTGAACCCTAGCTAACCTCCTTTCGGAGCTCCTTCTATCAGCAGTGAACCCTAGCTAACCCCCTTTCAGAGCTCCTTCTATCAGCAGTGAAGCCTAGCTAACCCCCTTTCAGAGCTCTTTCTATCAGCAGTGAACCATAGCTAACCCCCTTTCAGAGCTCTTTCTATCAGCAGTGAACCCTAGCTAACCCCCTTTCAGAGCTCCTATCAGCAGTGAACCCTAGCTAACCCCCTTTCAGAGCTCCTTCTATCAGCAGTGAACCCAAGCTAACCCCCTTTGATAGCTCCTTCTATCCGCAGTGAACCCTAGCTAGCCTCCTTTCACAGCTCCTTCTATCAAAAGTGAACCCTAGTTAACCCCCTTTCAGAGCTCCTTCTATCAACAGTGAACCCTAGTTAACCCCCTTTCAGAGATCCTTCTATCAGCAGTTAACAATAGTTAACCCCCTTTCAGAGCTCCTTCTATCAGCAGTGAACCCTAGCTAACCCCCTTTCAGATCTCCTTCTATTAGCAGTGAACCCTAGCTAACCTCCTTTCAGAGATCCTTCTATCAGCAGTGAACCCTAGCTAATCCCCTTTCGGAGCTCCTTCTATCAGCAGTGAACCCTAGCTAACCTCCTATCGGAGCTCCTTCTATCACCAGTGAGCCCTAGCTAACCTCCTTTCGGAGCTCCTTCTATCAGCAGTGAACCCTAGCTAACCCCCTTTCAGGGCTCCTTCTATCAGCAGTGAACCCTAGCTAACCCACTTTCAGAACTCCTATCAGCAGTGAACCCTAGCTAACTCACTTTCAGAGCTCATTCTATCAGCAGTGAAGCCTAGCTAACCTCCTATCGGATCTCCTTCTATCAGCAGTGAACCCTAGCTAACCCCCTTTCAGAGCTCCTTCTATCAGCAGTGAACCCTAGCTAACCCCCTTTCAGATCTCCTTCTATTAGCAGTGAACCCTAGCTAACCTCCTTTCAGAGCTCCTTCTATCAGCAGTGAACCCTAGCTAACCCCCTTTCAGAGCTCCTTCTATCAGCAGTGAAGCCTAGCTAACCCCCTTTCAGAGCTCTTTCTATCAGCAGTGAACCCTAGCTAACCCCCTTTCAGAGCTCTTTCTATCAGCATTGAACCCTAGCTAACCCCCTTTCAGAGCTCCAACTATCAGCAGTGAACCCTAGCTAAACCCCTTTCAGAGCTCCTTCTATCAGCAGTGAAGCCTAGCTAACCTCCTATCGGAGCTCCTTCTATCAGCAGTGAACCCTAGCTAACGCCCTTTCAGAGCTCCTTCTATCAGCAGTGAACCCTAGCTAACCCCCTTTCAGATCTCCTTCTACCAGCAGTGAACCCTAGCTAACCTCCTTTCGGAGCTCCTTCTATCAGCAGTGAACCCTAGCTAACCCCCTTTTAGAGCTCCTTCTATCAGCAGTGAACCCTAGCTAACCTCCTTTCGGAGCTCCTTCTATCAGCAGTGAACCCTAGCTAACCCACTTTCAGAGCTCCTTCTATCAGCAGTGAACCCTAGCTAACCCCATTTCAGAGCTCCTATCAGCAGTGAACCCTAGCTAACCCCCTTTCAGAGCTCCTTCTATCAGCAGTGAACCCTAGTTAACCTCCTTTCGGAGCTCCTTCTATCAGCAGTGAACCCTAGCTAACCCAATTTCAGAGCTCCTTCTATCAGCAGTGAACCCTAGCTAACCCCCTTTCAGAGCTCCTTCTATCAGCAGTGAACCCTAGCTAACCCCCTTTCAGAGCCCCTTCTATCAGCAGTGAACCCTAGCTAACCCCCTTTCAGAGCTCCTTCTATCAGCAGTGAAGCCTAGCTAACCCCCTTTCAGAGCTCTTTCTATCAGCAGTGAACACTAGCTAACCCCCTTTCAGAGCTCTTTCTATCAGCATTGAACCCTAGCTAACCCCCTTTCAGAGCTCCTATCAGCAGTGAACCCTAGCTAACCCCCTTTCAGAGCTCCTTCTATCAGCAGTGAACCCAAGCTAACCCCCTTTGATAGTTCCTTCTATCCGCAGTGAACCCTAGCTAGCCTCCTTTCACAGCTCCTTCTATCAGCAGTGAACCCTAGGTAACCCCCTTTCAAAGCTCCTTCTGTCAACAGTTAACACAAGTTAACCCCCTTTCAGAGATCCTTCTATCAGCAGTTAACAATAGTTAACCCCCTTTCAGAGCTCCTTCTATCAGCAGTGAACCCTAGCTAACCCCCTTTCAGATCTCCTTCTATTAGCAGTGAACCCTAGCTAACCTCCTTTCAGAGCTCCTTCTATCAGCAGTGAACCCTAGCTAACCCCCTTTCAGAGCTCCTTCTATCAGCAGTGAAGCCTAGCTAACCCCCTTTCAGAGCTCTTTCTATCAGCAGTGAACCCTAGCTAACCCCCTTTCAGAGCTCTTTCTATCAGCATTGAACCCTAGCTAACCCCCTTTCAGAGCTCCTATCAGCAGTGAACCCTAGCTAACCCCCTTTCAGAGCTCCTTCTATCAGCAGTGAACCCAAGCTAACCCCCTTTGATAGCTCCTTCTATCAGCAGTGAACCCTAGCTAGCCTCCTTTCACAGCTCCTTCTATCAGCAGTGAACCCTAGGTAACCCCCTTTCAGAGCTCCTTCTATCAGCAGTGAACCCTAGCTAACCCACTTTCAGAGCTCCTATCAGCAGTAAACCCTAGCTAACCCCCTTTCTGAGCTCCTGTTATCAGTGAACCCTATCTAACCCCCTTTCAGAGCTCCTTCTATCAGCAGTGATCCCTAGCTAACCCCCTTTCAGAGATCCTTTCAGCAGTGAACCATAGCTAACCCCCTTTCAGAGCTCCTTCTATCAGCAGGGGACCCTAGCTAACCCCCTTTGATAGCTCCTTCTATCCGCAGTGAACCCTAGTTAACCCATTTTCGGAGCTCCTTCTATCAGCAGTGAACCCTAGCTAACCCCCTTTCAGATCTCCTTCTATCAGCATTGAACCCTAGCTAACCTCCTATCGGAGCTCCTTCTATCACCAGTGAGCCCTAGCTAACCTCCTTTCGGAGCTCCTTCTATCAGCAGTGAACCCTAGCTAACCCCCTTTCAGTGCTCCTTCTATCAGCAGTGAACCCTAGCTAACCCACTTTCAGAACTCCTATCAGCAGTGAACCCTAGCTAACTCACTTTCAGAGCTCATTCTATCAGCAGTGAAGCCTAGGTAACCTCCTATCGGAGCTCCTTCTATCAGCAGTGAACCCTAGCTAACCCCCTTTCAGAGCCCCTTCTATCAGCAGTGAACCCTAGCTAACCCCCTTTCAGAGCTCCTTCTATCAGCAGTGAACCCTAGCTAACCTCCTTTCGGAGCTCCTTCTATCAGCAGTGAACCCTAGCTAACCCCCTTTCAGAGCTCCTTCTATCAGCAGTGAAGCCTAGCTAACCCCCTTTCAGAGCTCTTTCTATCAGCAGTGAACCATAGCTAACCCCCTTTCAGAGCTCTTTCTATCAGCAGTGAACCCTAGCTAACCCCCTTTCAGAGCTCCTATCAGCAGTGAACCCTAGCTAACCCCCTTTCAGAGCTCCTTCTATCAGCAGTGAACCCAAGCTAACCCCCTTTGATAGCTCCTTCTTTCCGCAGTGAACCCTAGCTAGCCTCCTTTCACAGCTCCTTCTATCAAAAGTGAACCCTAGTTAACCCCCTTTCAGAGCTCCTTCTATCAACAGTGAACCCTAGTTAACCCCCTTTCAGAGATCCTTCTATCAGCAGTTAACAATAGTTAACCCCCTTTCAGAGCTCCTTCTATCAGCAGTGAACCCTAGCTAACCCCCTTTCAGATCTCCTTCTATTAGCAGTGAACCCTAGCTAATCCCCTTTCGGAGCTCCTTCTATCAGCAGTGAACCCTAGCTAACCTCCTATCGGAGCTCCTTCTATCACCAGTGAGCCCTAGCTAACCTCCTTTCGGAGCTCCTTCTATCAGCAGTGAACCCTAGCTAACCCCCTTTCAGGGCTCCTTCTATCAGCAGTGAACCCTAGCTAACCCACTTTCAGAACTCCTATCAGCAGTGAACCCTAGCTAACTCACTTTCAGAGCTCATTCTATCAGCAGTGAAGCCTAGCTAACCTCCTATCGGATCTCCTTCTATCAGCAGTGAACCCTAGCTAACCCCCTTTCAGAGCTCCTTCTATCAGCAGTGAACCCTAGCTAACCCCCTTTCAGAGCTCCATCTATCAGCAGTGAACCCTAGCTAAACCCCTTTCAGAGCTCCGTCTATCAGCAGTGAACCCTAGCTAAACCCCCTTCAGAGCTCCTTCTATCAGCAGTGAACCCTAGCTAATCCCCTTTCAGAGCTCCTTCTATCAGCAGTGAAGCCTAGCTAACCTCCTATCGGAGCTCCTTCTATCAGCAGTGAACCCTAGCTAACGCCCTTTCAGAGCTCCTTCTATCAGCAGTGAACCCTAGCTAACCCCCTTTCAGATCTCCTTCTACCAGCAGTGAACCCTAGCTAACCTCCTTTCGGAGCTCCTTCTATCAGCAGTGAACCCTAGCTAACCCCCTTTCAGAGCTCCTTCTATCAGGAGTGAACCCTAGCTAACCTCCTTTCGGAGCTCCTTCTATCAGCAGTGAACCCTAGCTAACCCACTTTCAGAGCTCCTTCTATCAGCAGTGAACCCTAGCTAACCCCCTTTCAGAGCTCCTATCAGCAGTGAACCCTAGCTAACCCCCTTTCAGAGCTCCTTCTATCAGCAGTGAACCCTAGTTAACCTCCTTTCGGAGCTCCTTCTATCAGCAGTGAACCCTAGCTAACCCAATTTCAGAGCTCCTTCTATCAGCAGTGAACCCTAGCTAACCCCCTTTCAGAGCTCCTTCTATCAACAGTGAACCCTAGTTAACCCCCTTTCAGAGATCCTTCTATCAGCAGTTAACAATAGTTAACCCCCTTTCAGAGCTCCTTCTATCAGCAGTGAACCCTAGCTAACCCCCTTTCAGATCTCCTTCTATCAGCAGTGAACCCTAGCTAATCCCCTTTCGGAGCTCCTTCTATCAGCAGTGAACCCTAGCTAACCTCCTATCGGAGCTCCTTCTATCACCAGTGAGCCCTAGCTAACCTCCTTTCGGAGCTCCTTCTATCAGCAGTGAACCCTAGCTAACCCCCTTTCAGGGCTCCTTCTATCAGCAGTGAACCCTAGCTAACCCACTTTCAGAACTCCTATCAGCAGTGAACCCTAGCTAACTCACTTTCAGAGCTCATTCTATCAGCAGTGAAGCCTAGCTAACCTCCTATCGGATCTCCTTCTATCAGCAGTGAACCCTAGCTAACCCCCTTTCAGAGCTCCTTCTATCAGCAGTGAACCCTAGCTAACCCCCTTTCAGATCTCCTTCTATTAGCAGTGAACCCTAGCTAACCTCCTTTCAGAGCTCCTTCTATCAGCAGTGAACCCTAGCTAACCCCCTTTCAGAGCTCCTTCTATCAGCAGTGAAGCCTAGCTAACCCCCTTTCAGAGCTCTTTCTATCAGCAGTGAACCCTAGCTAACCCCCTTTCAGAGCTCTTTCTATCAGCATTGAACCCTAGCTAACCCCCTTTCAGAGCTCCTTCTATCAGCAGTGAACCCTAGCTAAACCCCTTTCAGAGCTCCTTCTATCAGCAGTGAAGCCTAGCTAACCTCCTATCGGAGCTCCTTCTATCAGCAGTGAACCCTAGCTAACGCCCTTTCAGAGCTCCTTCTATCAGCAGTGAACCCTAGCTAACCCCCTTTCAGATCTCCTTCTACCAGCAGTGAACCCTAGCTAACCTCCTTTCGGAGCTCCTTCTATCAGCAGTGAACCCTAGCTAACCCCCTTTTAGAGCTCCTTCTATCAGCAGTGAACCCTAGCTAACCTCCTTTCGGAGCTCCTTCTATCAGCAGTGAACCCTAGCTAACCCACTTTCAGAGCTCCTTCTATCAGCAGTGAACCCTAGCTAACCCCATTTCAGAGCTCCTATCAGCAGTGAACCCTAGCTAACCCCCTTTCAGAGCTCCTTCTATCAGCAGTGAACCCTAGTTAACCTCCTTTCGGAGCTCCTTCTATCAGCAGTGAACCCTAGCTAACCCACTTTCAGAGCTCCTTCTATCAGCAGTGAACCCTAGCTAACCCCCTTTCAGAGCTCCTTCTATCAGCAGTGAACCCTAGCTAACCCCCTTTCAGAGCCCCTTCTATCAGCAGTGAACCCTAGCTAACCCCCTTTCAGAGCTCCTTCTATCAGCAGTGAAGCCTAGCTAACCCCCTTTCAGAGCTCTTTCTATCAGCAGTGAACACTAGCTAACCCCCTTTCAGAGCTCTTTCTATCAGCATTGAACCCTAGCTAACCCCCTTTCAGAGCTCCTATCAGCAGTGAACCCTAGCTAACCCCCTTTCAGAGCTCCTTCTATCAGCAGTGAACCCAAGCTAACCCCCTTTGATAGCTCCTTCTATCCGCAGTGAACCCTAGCTAGCCTCCTTTCACAGCTCCTTCTATCAGCAGTGAACCCTAGGTAACCCCCTTTCAAAGCTCCTTCTGTCAACAGTTAACACAAGTTAACCCCCTTTCAGAGATCCTTCTATCAGCAGTTAACAATAGTTAACCCCCTTTCAGAGCTCCTTCTATCAGCAGTGAACCCTAGCTAACCCCCTTTCAGATCTCCTTCTATTAGCAGTGAACCCTAGCTAACCTCCTTTCAGAGCTCCTTCTATCAGCAGTGAACCCTAGCTAACCCCCTTTCAGAGCTCCTTCTATCAGCAGTGAAGCCTAGCTAACCCCCTTTCAGAGCTCTTTCTATCAGCAGTGAACCCTAGCTAACCCCCTTTCAGAGCTCTTTCTATCAGCATTGAACCCTAGCTAACCCCCTTTCAGAGCTCCTATCAGCAGTGAACCCTAGCTAACCCCCTTTCAGAGCTCCTTCTATCAGCAGTGAACCCAAGCTAACCCCCTTTGATAGCTCCTTCTATCAGCAGTGAACCCTAGCTAGCCTCCTTTCACAGCTCCTTCTATCAGCAGTGAACCCTAGGTAACCCCCTTTCAGAGCTCCTTCTATCAGCAGTGAACCCTAGCTAACCCACTTTCAGAGCTCCTATCAGCAGTAAACCCTAGCTAACCCCCTTTCTGAGCTCCTGTTATCAGTGAACCCTATCTAACCCCCTTTCAGAGCTCCTTCTATCAGCAGTGATCCCTAGCTAACCCCCTTTCAGAGATCCTTTCAGCAGTGAACCATAGCTAACCCCCTTTCAGAGCTCCTTCTATCAGCAGGGGACCCTAGCTAACCCCCTTTGATAGCTCCTTCTATCCGCAGTGAACCCTAGTTAACCCATTTTCGGAGCTCCTTCTATCAGCAGTGAACCCTAGCTAACCCCCTTTCAGATCTCCTTCTATCAGCATTGAACCCTAGCTAACCTCCTATCGGAGCTCCTTCTATCACCAGTGAGCCCTAGCTAACCTCCTTTCGGAGCTCCTTCTATCAGCAGTGAACCCTAGCTAACCCCCTTTCAGGGCTCCTTCTATCAGCAGTGAACCCTAGCTAACCCACTTTCAGAACTCCTATCAGCAGTGAACCCTAGCTAACCCACTTTCAGAGCTCCTTCTATCAGCAGTGAAGCCTAGCTAACCTCCTATCGGAGCTCCTTCTATCAGCAGTGAACCCTAGCTAACCCCCTTTCAGAGCCCCTTCTATCAGCAGTGAACCCTAGCTAACCCCCTTTCAGAGCTCCTTCTATCAGCAGTGAACCCTAGCTAACCTCCTTTCGGAGCTCCTTCTATCAGCAGTGAACCCTAGCTAACCCCCTTTCAGAGCTCCTTCTATCAGCAGTGAAGCCTAGCTAACCCCCTTTCAGAGCTCTTTCTATCAGCAGTGAACCATAGCTAACCCCCTTTCAGAGCTCTTTCTATCAGCAGTGAACCCTAGCTAACCCCCTTTCAGAGCTCCTATCAGCAGTGAACCCTAGCTAACCCCCTTTCAGAGCTCCTTCTATCAGCAGTGAACCCAAGCTAACCCCCTTTGATAGCTCCTTCTATCCGCAGTGAACCCTAGCTAGCCTCCTTTCACAGCTCCTTCTATCAAAAGTGAACCCTAGTTAACCCCCTTTCAGAGCTCCTTCTATCAACAGTGAACCCTAGTTAACCCCCTTTCAGAGCTCCTTCTATCAGCAGTGAACCCTAGCTAACCCCCTTTCAGATCTCCTTCTATTAGCAGTGAACCCTAGCTAACCTCCTTTCAGAGATCCTTCTATCAGCAGTGAACCCTAGCTAATCCCCTTTCGGAGCTCCTTCTATCAGCAGTGAACCCTAGCTAACCTCCTATCGGAGCTCCTTCTATCACCAGTGAGCCCTAGCTAACCTCCTTTCGGAGCTCCTTCTATCAGCAGTGAACCCTAGCTAACCCCCTTTCAGGGCTCCTTCTATCAGCAGTGAACCCTAGCTAACCCACTTTCAGAACTCCTATCAGCAGTGAACCCTAGCTAACTCACTTTCAGAGCTCATTCTATCAGCAGTGAAGCCTAGCTAACCTCCTATCGGATCTCCTTCTATCAGCAGTGAACCCTAGCTAACCCCCTTTCAGAGCTCCTTCTATCAGCAGTGAACCCTAGCTAACCCCCTTTCAGAGCTCCATCTATCAGCAGTGAACCCTAGCTAAACCCCTTTCAGAGCTCCGTCTATCAGCAGTGAACCCTAGCTAAACCCCTTTCAGAGCTCCTTCTATCAGCAGTGAACCCTAGCTAATCCCCTTTCAGAGCTCCTTCTATCAGCAGTGAAGCCTAGCTAACCTCCTATCGGAGCTCCTTCTATCAGCAGTGAACCCTAGCTAACGCCCTTTCAGAGCTCCTTCTATCAGCAGTGAACCCTAGCTAACCCCCTTTCAGATCTCCTTCTACCAGCAGTGAACCCTAGCTAACCTCCTTTCGGAGCTCCTTCTATCAGCAGTGAACCCTAGCTAACCCCCTTTCAGAGCTCCTTCTATCAGCAGTGAACCCTAGCTAACCTCCTTTCGGAGCTCCTTCTATCAGCAGTGAACCCTAGCTAACCCACTTTCAGAGCTCCTTCTATCAGCAGTGAACCCTAGCTAACCCCCTTTCAGAGCTCCTATCAGCAGTGAACCCTAGCTAACCCCCTTTCAGAGCTCCTTCTATCAGCAGTGAACCCTAGTTAACCTCCTTTCGGAGCTCCTTCTATCAGCAGTGAACCCTAGCTAACCCAATTTCAGAGCTCCTTCTATCAGCAGTGAACCCTAGCTAACCCCCTTTCAGAGCTCCTTCTATCAGCAGTGAACCCTAGCTAACCCCCTTTCAGAGCCCCTTCTATCAGCAGTGAACAATAGCTAACCCCCTTTCAGAGCTCCTTCTATCAGCAGTGAACCCTAGCTAACCTCCTTCCGGAGCTCCTTCTATCAGCAGTGAACCCTAGCTAACCCCCTTTCAGAGCTCCTTCTATCAGCAGTGAAGCCTAGCTAACCCCCTTTCAGAGCTCTTTCTATCACCAGTGAACCCTAGCTAACCCCCTTTCAGAGCTCTTTCTATCAGCATTGAACCCTAGCTAACCCCCTTTCAGAGCTCCTATCAGCAGTGAACCCTAGCTAACCCCCTTTCAGAGCTCCTTCTATCAGCAGTGAACCCAAGCTAACCCCCTTTGATAGCTCCTTCTATCCGCAGTGAACCCTAGCTAGCCTCCTTTCACAGCTCCTTCTATCAGCAGTGAACCCTAGGTAACCCCCTTTCAGAGCTCCTTCTATCAACAGTGAACCCTAGCTAACCCCCTTTCAGAGATCCTTCTATCAGCAGTTAACAATAGTTAACCCCCTTTCAGAGCTCCTTCTATCAGCAGTGAACCCTAGCTAACCCCCTTTCAGATCTCCTTCTATTAGCAGTGAACCCTAGCTAACCTCCTTTCAGAGCTCCTTCTATCAGCAGTGAACCCTAGCTAACCCCCTTTCAGAGCTCCTTCTATCAGCAGTGAAGCCTAGCTAACCCCCTTTCAGAGCTCTTTCTATCAGCAGTGAACCCTAGCTAACCCCCTTTCAGAGCTCTTTCTATCAGCATTGAACCCTAGCTAACCCCCTTTCAGAGCTCCTATCAGCAGTGAACCCTAGCTAACCCCCTTTCAGAGCTCCTTCTATCAGCAGTGAACCCAAGCTAACCCCCTTTGATAGCTCCTTCTATCCGCAGTGAACCCTAGCTAGCCTCCTTTCACAGCTCCTTCTATCAGCAGTGAACCCTAGGTAACCCCCTTTCAGAGCTCCTTCTATCAACAGTGAACCCTAGTTAACCCCCTTTCAGAGATCCTTCTATCAGCAGTTAACAATAGTTAACCCCCTTTCAGAGCTCCTTCTATCAGCAGTGAACCCTAGCTAACCCCCTTTCAGATCTTCTTCTATTAGCAGTGAACCCTAGCTAACCTCCTTTCAGAGCTCCTTCTATCAGCAGTGAACCCTAGCTAACCCCCTTTCAGAGCTCCTATCAGCAGTGAACCCTAGCTAATCCCCTTTCGGAGCTCCTTCTATCATCAGTGAACCCTAGCTAACCCCCTTTCAGAGCTCCTTCTATCAGCAGTGAACCCTAGCTAACCCCCTTTTAGAGCTCCTATCAGCAGTGAACCCAAGCTAACCCCCTTTCAGAGCTCCTATTTGCAGTGAACCCTAGCTAACCCCCTTTCAGAGCTCCTTCTATCATCAGTGAACCCTAGTTAACCCCCTTTCAGAGCTCTTTCTATCAGCAGTGAACCCTAGTTAACCTCCTTTCGGAGCTCCTTCTATCAGCAGTTAACTATAGTTAACCCCCTTTCAGAGCTCCTTCTATCAACAGTGAACCCTAGCTAACCCCCTTTCAGAGCTCCTATCAGCAGTGAACCCTAGCTAACCCCCTTTCAGAGCTCCTATCAGCAGTGCACCCTAGCTAACCTCCTTTCAGAGCTCCTTCTATTTGCAGTGAACCCTAGCTAACCCCCTTTCGGAGCTCATTCTATCAGCAGTGAACCCTAGCTAACCCCCTTTGATAGCTCCTTCTATCCGCAGTGAACCCTAGCTAGCCTCCTTTCACAGCTCCTTCTATCAGCAGTGAACCCTAGGTAACCCCCTTTCAGAGCTCCTTCTATCAACAGTGAACCCTAGCTAACCCCCTTTCAGAGATCCTTCTATCAGCAGTTAACAATAGTTAACCCCCTTTCAGAGCTCCTTCTATCAGCAGTGAACCCTAGCTAACCCCCTTTCAGATCTCCTTCTATTAGCAGTGAACCCTAGCTAACCTCCTTTCAGAGCTCCTTCTATCAGCAGTGAACCCTAGCTAACCCCCTTTCAGAGCTCCTTCTATCAGCAGTGAAGCCTAGCTAACCCCCTTTCAGAGCTCTTTCTATCAGCAGTGAACCCTAGCTAACCCCCTTTCAGAGCTCTTTCTATCAGCATTGAACCCTAGCTAACCCCCTTTCAGAGCTCCTATCAGCAGTGAACCCTAGCTAACCCCCTTTCAGAGCTCCTTCTATCAGCAGTGAACCCAAGCTAACCCCCTTTGATAGCTCCTTCTATCCGCAGTGAACCCTAGCTAGCCTCCTTTCACAGCTCCTTCTATCAGCAGTGAACCCTAGGTAACCCCCTTTCAGAGCTCCTTCTATCAACAGTGAACCCTAGTTAACCCCCTTTCAGAGATCCTTCTATCAGCAGTTAACAATAGTTAACCCCCTTTCAGAGCTCCTTCTATCAGCAGTGAACCCTAGCTAACCCCCTTTCAGATCTTCTTCTATTAGCAGTGAACCCTAGCTAACCTCCTTTCAGAGCTCCTTCTATCAGCAGTGAACCCTAGCTAACCCCCTTTCAGAGCTCCTATCAGCAGTGAACCCTAGCTAATCCCCTTTCGGAGCTCCTTCTATCATCAGTGAACCCTAGCTAACCCCCTTTCAGAGCTCCTTCTATCAGCAGTGAACCCTAGCTAACCCCCTTTTAGAGCTCCTATCAGCAGTGAACCCAAGCTAACCCCCTTTCAGAGCTCCTATTTGCAGTGAACCCTAGCTAACCCCCTTTCAGAGCTCCTTCTATCATCAGTGAACCCTAGTTAACCCCCTTTCAGAGCTCTTTCTATCAGCAGTGAACCCTAGTTAACCTCCTTTCGGAGCTCCTTCTATCAGCAGTTAACTATAGTTAACCCCCTTTCAGAGCTCCTTCTATCAACAGTGAACCCTAGCTAACCCCCTTTCAGAGCTCCTATCAGCAGTGAACCCTAGCTAACCCCCTTTCAGAGCTCCTATCAGCAGTGAACCCTAGCTAACCTCCTTTCAGAGCTCCTTCTATTTGCAGTGAACCCTAGCTAACCCCCTTTCGGAGCTCATTCTATCAGCAGTGAACCCTAGCTAACCCCCTTTGATAGCTCCTTCTATCAACAGTGAACCCTAGCTAACCCCCTTTCAGAGCTCCTATCAGCAGTGAACCCTAGCTAACCCCCTTCAGAGCTCATATCAGCAGTGAACCCTAGCTAACCCCTTTTCAGAGCTCCTATCAGCAGTGAACCCTAGCTAACCCCCTTTCAGAGCTCCTTCTATCAGCAGTGAACCCTAGCTAATCCCCTTTCAGAGCTCCTTCTATCAGCAGTGAACCCTAGCTAACCCCCTTTCAGAGCTCCTTCTATCAGCAGTGAACCCTAGCTAACCCCCTTTCAGAGCTTCTTCTATCTGCAGTGAACCCTAGCTAACCTCCTTTCAGAGCTCCTTCTATTAGCAGTGAACCCTAGCTAACCCCCTTTCAGAGCTCCTATCAGCAGTGAACCCTAGCTAACCCCCTTCAGAGCTCCTATCAGCAGTGAACCCTAGCTAACCCCCTTTCAGAGCTCCTTCTTTTAGCAGTGAACCCTAGCTAACCCCCTTTCGGAGCTCCTATCAGCAAGGTATTAGAATGTCAAGTGATATAGCATTCTCTGAATGTGTCCCAAATAGCAGCCTATTCCCTATATAGTTTACCACTATTGACTATAGTGCCTCTGGAACAATCGACTGAACTGCTCCTGAACTGTAATTATTTTCTCCCACAGTGTAGTGATTAATATGTTTTATAAATAACTGGTCCTTTTTGGTGTAGTGATTAATATGTTTTATAAATAACTGGTCCTTTTTGGTGTAGTGATTAATATGTTTTATAAATAACTGGTCAGTGTACTTGGTCCGGGTATTTCCGGTCAGTGTACTTGTGGATGGTTACATTGAACACAGAGTCAGATGGATAGGTTATATTGATTTTAATTAGATTTAAAGTTAATTATCTTATTCACATGATTGATTGATTGATTAACGTACAGTATATGTTTGATTGATTCATGTATATGATTGATTGATGGATTAATGTGTATGATTAATTTATTAATGTATATGATTGATTGATCGATCGATTGATTATTGTATACGATTGATCGACATTGATCTAAACAATGATCAGCACAAATGTTGATACACCAATCTATAAAATCTAGAACACAGATGATCTTGTTAATTTCCAGTCAACATTGTCATTCATCTTGTTCCTGAGGTGTACGGTCTGTTTCTCCTTCCAGTGTCTGTAAAGTAGATTTCAATTTGACTTACTGTATCATAATCACATTATTGATTCATTGATTGATTGATTGATTGATCTAAAGAATGGACATCATATAAAGACATGAAATAACCAAAAAATAACAATTCCATTCACCGATCTACGAAATGTTTCCCTCATCCTCCATCTTTAATAGAATCTTGTTCCGGAGGTACAGGGCCCGTTCCTCCTCTCTGTCTCTGTAGAAGGAGGAGCAGATCTTCCTCCTGATCCTCCTGGAGAACACCTGACATAATAACGTAATAATATGATACATGGCATTTAGCAGAAGCTTTTCTCCAACAGACAGTCTCAAATGGGTGGCAGCAGGAATGATAACCTCTCACCTCTCACCTCTCCCAGAATGATACCCACAACAACCTCTCACCTCTCCCAGAATGATACCCACAACAACCTCTCACCTCTCACCTCTCCTAGAATGATACCCACAACAACCTCTCACCTCTCCCCTCTCCCAGAATGATACCCACAACAACCTCTCACCTCTCACCTCTCCCAGAATGATACCCACAACAACGTTGCCTACTGAGCTACATCTCTCACCTCTCCCAGAATCATGACCAGGGCAGTGAGGAAGAGGGCTGCGGTGGTTGAGAGGACTGACGGGTCTGGGGGGGACAGGTTGCCCACGCAGTCCGAGGGCAACAGCTGGATCACGTAGGGATACTTTTTCGTCATTTCAGCTACAGGGATGAAAATGACTGCAATCTAAAGAGAGAGACATGGAGGAGCTTTGTGGATGGTAACACAGCTGATACTGTTGATACAGGTCATGTAACCAGGTCATGTAACCAGGTCATGTAACCAGGTCATGTAACCAGGTCATGTAACCAGGTCATGTAACCAGGTCATGTAACCAGGTCATGTAACCAGGTCATGTAACGAGGCAATATATAGATCTAGAGATTTTCATTGAGGCTGGCATAAGACTTGAAGGTTTTGTTATATTTCTCAAGTTGTGATTGAATATCAAAATAAAATAAAATTGTATTTGTAAACAACAGGTGTAGACTAACAGTGAAATGCTTACTGACTGGCCTTTCCCAACAATGCAGAGAGAAAAATAGAGAAATAATAGAAAAATAACAACACGAGGAATAAATCCACAATGAGTAACGATAACTTGGCTCTAAACATGGGTTACCAGGACCAGTAGCAGTACCGAGTCGATGTGCAGGGGTACGAGGTAATTGAGGTAGATACATGTATGTACATATAGGTAGGGATAAAGTGACTAGGCAACAGTAGCAGCAGCGTATGTGATGAGTCAAAAGGGTAAATGCAGATTGTCTGGGTAGCTATTGGTTAACTGTTTAACTAACTATTTTAGTCGTCTTATGGCTTGGGGGTAGAAGGTGTTCAGGGTCCTTTTGGTTCCAGACTTGGTGCATCGATACCACTTGCCGTGCGGTAGCAGAGAGAACAGTCTATGACTTGGGTGGCTGGAGTCTTTGACAATTTTTAGGGCTTTCCTCTGACAGCGCCCGGTATAGAGGTCCTGGATGGCAGGAAGCTTGGCCCCAGTGTGATGGTGCAGCTCTATAACTTTTTTGAGGATCTGACGGCCCTGGCACCACACGGCCACGTCTCTGACCTCCTCACTATAGGCTGTCTCGTCGTTGTCGGGGATCAGGCCTACCACTGTTGTGTCATCGGCAATCTTAATGATGGTGTTGGAGTCGTGGCTCGCCATGCAGTCATGAGTGAACAGGGAGTACAGGAGGGGACTGAGCACGCACCCCTGAGGGGCCCCCGTATTGAGGAACAGCGTGGTGGATGTGTTGTTACCTACCCTTACCACCTGGGGGCGGCCCGTCAGGAAATCCAGGATCCAGTTGCAGAGGGAGGTGTTTAGTCCCAGGGTCCTAAGCTTAGTGATGAGCTTTGAGGGCACTATGGTGTTGAACGCTGAGCTGTAGTCAATGAATAGCATTCTCACATAGGTGTTCCTTTTGTCCAGGTGTGAAAGGGCAGTGTGGAGCGCAATAAAGATTGCATCATCTGTGGATCTGTTGGGGCGATATGCAAATTGGAGTGGGTCTAGTGTTTCTGGGATAATGGTGTTGATGTGAGCCATGACCAGCCTTTCAAAGCATTTCATAGCTACAGATGTGAGTGCTACGAGGTGATAGTAATTTAGACAGGTTACCTTGATGTTCTTGGGCACAGGGACTACGGTGGTCTGCTTGAAACATGTAGATATTACAGACTCGGACAGGGAGAGGTTGAAAATGTCAGTGAAGACACTTGCCAGTTGGTCAGCGCATGCTCTGAGTACACGTCCTGGTAATCCATCTGGCCCTATGAATGTTAACCTGTTTAAAGGTCTTACTCACATCGGCTACAGAGAGCGTGATCACCCAGTCGTCCGGAACAGTTGGTGCTCTCAATCATGGTTCAAGCGAGCATAAAAGGCATTTAGCTCATCTGGTAGGCTCGCGCCACTGGGCAGCTCACGGCTGGATTTCTCTTTGTAATCCGTGATAGTTTGCAAGCCCTGCCACATCCGACGAGCATCAGAGCCGGCATAGTAGGATTCGATCTTCGATCTCGTCTGAGGTCATAGAAGGATTTCTTATAGGTGTCCGGATTAGTGTCTCGCTCCTTGAAAGCGGCAGCTCGAGCCTTTAGCTCAGTGCAGATGTTGCCTGTAATCCATGGCTTCTGGTTGGAATATGTACGTACGGTCAAAAGCATTGACACACTTCTTATTGTTTTAACTCTGTACTCCAGTGGTCACCAACCGATCGATCACCAAACATTTCTGTAAAAAACAACAATGATAAAGCCTTGCATTCCTATTGTTTTATTGCCGTAGGTTCACTTGATTCAGCAGCCATAGCGCCGGGAAGGCAACGTGTTCCCATTTTTAACCATTTCATGTTTCTGAAGGTAGAACTCGGCCTACCCGGCAGGCCCAGAGAGCAAATCAAGTGCCGCTGGCCAATCAGATATCTCCGATCACTGTGTCTGCACAGTTTTCTAGAGCCATAGACTGTAAAAGGAAACATTGAACAAACAGCAAAGTTGATACTGTGATATTTCTAAATGTTTAAAATCATGAGTAGAGAGAGACATTAATACAGCAAAGAGCTGCTGTTTTTTGTAATTAAGTTTAGGTTTAAATTGTTATTCAGTACTGTCAACAATTTGTTCAACATTTTTATAAGCCATAAAATGCGCGTTCTCCCTACTTTCACTCATGCTACAACCAGCCCTGCAGCTGCAATGAATGAGTATAGCAACGTTTTGAGTTGTTATTATTAGCGGCTTGTGTCTTTTTTTTTTATATCGAGGAATATTTCACTTTCTCTGGTCATAGGAGTAACAAGGTGAATTGGTGCATGAGGCAGAAGTAATGCAGTAACGAGTGGCACCATCAGCTGGATGTTTGTTGCAGCAGAGGGACAGCCTCACCGCTGTTCCCCCTCCCTCCCCTCAGACTGACCATCAGATGCAGGCCATCAGTCCAGTAAAAAAAAGCAAATGATTTTGCTCAATCAGCTGTGCCTCACAAGTAGCACAACACATTGTCTATTACCAGTGTGATCATATACCATGCATATCGGGTGAACAGTTTAGAAATTACAGCACTTTTTGTACATAGACCCCAATTTTAGGCGACCAAAAGTATTCACTTACTGTATATGTGTATTATTAAAGTAGTCAAAAGTTTAGTATTTAGTCCCATGTTCCTAGCACGCAATGATTACATCAAGCTTGTGACTACAAACTTGTTGGATGCATTTGCTGTTTGTTTTGATATTTTGGGGGGTTGGACTCACTTTTATTGTAAATAAGAATAGAGTATGTTTCTAAACATTTCTACATTATTTAATGTGGATGCTACCACGATTACGGCCAGTCCTGAATTAATCGTGAATAATGATGAATGAGAAAAGTTACAGACGCATAAATATCATACCCCCAAGATATGCTAACCTCTCACCATTACAATAACAGGTGAGGTTAGCATTTTATATCATACCCCCCAAGATATGCTAACCTCTCACCATTACAATAACAGGGGAGGTTAGGGGGGTTTTGATATTTGTGCGTCTGTAACTTTCTCACTCATCATTATTTACGATTCATTCAGGACTATCCGTAATCGTGGTAGCATCCGTATTGATTCATTCAGGACTATCCGTAATCGTGGTAGCATCCGTATTGATTCATTCAGGACTATCCGTAATCGTGGTAGCATCCGTATTGATTCATTCAGGACTATCCGTAATCGTGGTAGCATCCGTATTGATTCATTCAGGACTATCCGTAATCGTGGTAGCATCCGTATTGATTCATTCATGACTATCCGTAATCGTGGTAGCATCCGTATTGATTCATTCAGGACTATCCGTAGTATAAGCTCTTCACTGGTTCTTCCTGTTTGAGTTTTTGCTGCTTGTAAGCAGGAATTAGGAAGATAGAGTTATTGTCAGATTTGCCAAATGGAGAGCGAGGGACAGCTTTGCATGCGTCTCTCTGTGTGGAGTAATGGTGATCTAGAGTTTTGCATGCGTCTCTCTGTGTGGAGTAATGGTGATCTAGAGTTTTGCATGCGTCTCTCTGTGTGGAGTAAAGGTGATCTAGAGCTTTGCATGTGTCTCTCTGTGTGGAGTAATGGTGATCTAGAGTTTTGCATGCGTCTCTCTGTGTGGAGTAATGGTGATCTAGAGTTTTGCATGCGTCTCTCTGTGTGGAGTAATGGTGATCTAGAGTTTTTCGCCTCTAGTTGCACAAGTGACATGCTGGTCAAAATTAGAGGGCGGATTTCAGTTTGCCTTCATTAAAGTCCCCGGCCACTTTGAGCGCCGCTTCTGGATGAGCATTTTCCTGTTTGCTTATGGCCTTATACAGCTCATTGAGTGCGGTCTTAGTGCCAGCATCGGTTTGTGGTGGTAAAGAGACAGCTAAATATAGATGAAAACTATCTTGGTAAATAAATTTTTACACTTTAGTCATTTAGCAGACGCTCCTATCCAGAGCGACTTACAGTTAGTGAATACATCTTTTTTTTTTATACTGGCCCCCCGTGGGAATCAAACCCACAACCCTGGCGTTGCAAACACCATGCTCTATCAACTGAGCTACATCCCTGCCGGCCATTCCCTCCCCTACCCTGGGCCAATTGTGCGCCGCCCATGAGTCTCCTGGTCGCGGCCGGCTGTGACAGAGCCTGGATTCGAACCAGGATCTCTAGTGGCACAGTTAGCACTGCGATGCAGTGCCTTAGACCACTGTGCCACTCAGGAGGCTAGTGTGGTCTGCAGCTTGTCATGAGATATTCTAACTCCCTTAACATTGAATCTACTGTATCACCTTCAGATGGAGTGAGATGGTAGTTCTGATTGAATCTACTGTATCACCTTCAGATGGAGTGAGATGGTAGTTCTGATTGAATATACTGACCTTCAGATGGAGTGAGATGGTAGTTCTGATTGAATCTACTGACCTTCAGATGGAGTGAGATGGTAGTTCTGATTGAATATACTGACCTTCAGATGGAGTGAGATGGTAGTTCTGATTGAATAGTCCCATGTAGCTCAGTTGGTAGAGCATGGCGCTCGCAACGCCAGGGTTGTGGGTTCGTTTCCCACGGGGGGCCAGTATGAAAAATGTATGCACTCACTAACTGTAAGTCGCTCTGGATAAGAGCGTCTGCTAAATGACTAAAATATAAATGAATATACTGACCTTCAGATGGTAGTTTTGATTGAATATACTGACCTCCAGATGGAGTGAGATGGCAGTGTTCACCCCAGGAATGTCCTGTGCCCAGCTCAGAAGCGTCTGCAAGACAGAGTAGATGAGATGGTCGAGCCCTAGGATCAGGGCACACACCAGGCAGTAGAAGCCCAGGATGGTGCCTTGCCACAGGCATTGTCTCAGCTCCCTCTGTGTCATCCTCCAGCCCCTGGTCCTCACCAGCCTCTTCCTGTAATCAATCAATCAAATGTACTTTATAAAGCCCTTTTTACATAAGCAGTTGGCACAAAGTGCTCTACAGATACCCAGGCTGGACCTGAAGAGGTCCAGGCTGGAAGGAAGAAACCTAGAGAGGAACCAGGCTCAGGCGGGTGGCCAGTCCTCTCTGTGGCCGTACTGGGTAGAGATTGAGAGTACATGTGACCATTAAGGCCAGATTGTTTCCCACCTGTAGGCCTCTGGGAGCTCCTCCACCCCCCGGGCCCTCAGTAACTCCTGTAGCCGGACCGTCTGACACACATTGTCATGCTTTAGGTCTGTGAGATACCTGAGGAAAAGAAGAGACCCTGCTCAACTCTAACTCCTCTTGTCTAGACAAGTAAAAAAAGGATGCTTGGAACCAGAAATCGATCACATCAAATATATTTTATAAATCCTTTTTTACATCAGCAGTTGTCACAAAGTGCTTTACAGACCTATGCCCAAAAGAGCAAGCCTCCCTAGAAGAAGGGGACCTTGGTAGGCAGGAACCTAGAAAGAAACCTAGAGAGGAACCAGGCTCAGGGGGGTGGCCAGTCCTCTTTAGGCTGTATGGGGTAGATTACCTGACCAGGTAACTGACAGAGCTCCCGAGCAGCATCAAGATGAAGAAGGGGGCGATGACCTTCTGGGCCACGTGGGCTGTGACTTCCACAGTATCCTGGGTAACAGAGTAAAGAATGTGCCTAAAGCTCACGCCACAGTTGGCTCAAAATGTCTCCAAAAGATTCCCATTTGGTTTTCAAGGAGGTCGGTCGCGTGTGTTCGCGATCAGAGGACCACTGGTGAAGTGAAGCTGTTGGCAGCACACTGATGTTGGTTTCACCTGCAGCAGGCTTTTCTTAGGGCAGGCCTGCTTGGGACTAGATACTGTATGTTCAAATCGCATCGGGATCTTTTTTAGTTAACTCTGACAATAACCCTTTTCCTAACCTCAACCTAATTCTCCTAACCTGCTACGTTAATTATCCTAACCTTCTTTGTAAGTTCTCCTAACCTGCTATAAAAAGTCACTTCTGCTGTACTCCATCTAGTCAAAACCGGCAGGCCTGCCCGCAGAACTGGTTCCGAACCGGCAGGCCTGCCCGCAGAACAGGTTCCGAACCGGCAGGCCTGCCCGCAGAACAACGTGAGTTTCCAATAACACGATACACCTTACCTGCATGGCTGTGAACTGAGCCTTCAGTCTGGCCAGGGCGGTTCTGTTACCCCTAAACATCTCCTGGAAATTCCCTTTCAGATCGATATGGTCGCTGTTCACAATGTCCGGTAGGGTTCTGAAGAAACCCTTCATGTCCTGTATCCAGGATGGCAGGATTCTCTCGGCGGTACTGTGGGAGGTATTTAAAAGTGTGTTACCCAGAGTCACATTTATTTATTTTCCATGATATAGCACACAATATTTTACATAGAGCTGGTTCTTAAAGAGTTTAGTCTGCTTCTTGATTAAATAATGTCTGGGGATGTCACGACTTCCTCCGAAGCTGCCTCCCCTCCTTGTTCGGGCTCGGCTTCGTCGTCACCGGCCTTCTAGCCACTGCCGCTCCATATCTCATCATTCCATTAGTCTTGTCTTGTCAATTACACACACCTGGTTCATATTCCCCTCATTAGACCGCGACTGGGAGACCCATGGGACGGCGCACAATTGGCCCAGGGTATGGGAGGGAATGGCCGGCAGGGATGTAGCTCAGTTGGTAGAGCATGGCATTTGCAACGCTAGGGTTGTGAGTTCGATTCCCACGAGGGCGCTAGTATGATTATTTTTTTTTTTATAATAATGTATGCACTCACTACCTGTAAGCAGTACTCTGGATAAGAGTGTCTAAATGACTCAAATGTAAAATGTTGTCCCCAAACAATAAAGAAGAACTATTACTCCTTCAGGACCTTGTTTAATCTGGTAAATTCCAATGTGTTGTTTTCCATCATAGCCAGAAGAGGCTGGGTCGGTGCTAAAAATATGGATGCATTCATCTCGTTAGTGTGCTTGGGGTGTCCTCTTGTGGTCCTCTGTAGCTCAGCTGGTAGAGCACAGCGCTTGTAACGCCAGGGTAGTGGGTTCGATCCCCGGGACCACCCATACGTAAAAATTTATGCACACATGACTGTAAGTCGCTTTGGATAAAAGCATCTGCTAAATGGCATATTAGTATTATTATTATTATTACTATTACTATTACTATTACTATTATTATTATTATTATTATTAGTATTATTATTATTATTATTATTATTATTATTATTATTATTATTATTATTATTATTAGTATTAGTATTAGTATTAGTATTAGTATTATTATTAGTTTATTAGTAGTAGTATTAGTATTATTATTATTATTTGAACCACGTCCGCCTGCTGTACTGGTGCTTGTTTCCTCTCTAACATCAACTTTCAGTTAATAAATTCCTCAACATCACATGTAGGAGTGTGTCTGAGACAAATGTCAACAACAAAAAAAGGTCTACCAAATCAAAAACCTGATAAAAATGAATTGATATAAATGCTATAAGTACAGAAATGGTTTGCTCAGTGGGAAATTAATATCCAACTTGTCAGTGACAACTGTGTGGAGTTTGGCGTTGGTGATAGCAAAACATGTAATTCATTATATCTACATGTTTGTGAGAGTCTCAGATTTTCATAGATAGCTTTTAACAGTTTCAAACCATTCGGACTCTACACATGTTTTATAAAAAGACCCGGCCCCGTGCCCCTTCGGGTCCCCCGCTCTAGCTCAGCCCTCGTTAATCACACAGCCTAGTTGGTATCAACAGACCCGTCGCCAGACCTCAGTCTTAAGGGGGGCATATGAAATGCATGGGAGGGCAGGGCACAATTATTATTAGCCTACAGTATGTATATTTAATTATAAATTCCCTCAAGTGGGGGGGGGCACAAGCATTTTTGGGGGCGGGCCCGGCCCCCTATGGCCCGCCCATAGCGACGGCTGTGGGTATCAATAGATGCAGAAGAAATAGACGACTCCAATGGTACAAGCCAGAAGTCTGTCGCTCAAACACACAATGTTTAAATGGGGTTAGAAGTCCAAAACACTTCCATTAATATGAACATTGGTAATTGTAGTCCTATAACTAAACTACAAAGTCAGGTCCTACACATACTCTTCGCGTCCTTTTTGTCCTCGTCTCCTTCTCAAAACCCATTGGAGGAGAGGGTCAGAGGGGAGGGGAGCCCTTGATCGTGTCAACAGAGTGACTCACCTGTGGGAAGAGCACTTGATCATGTCAACGGAGCGGCTCAAGTTCCTGGTCATGTTGGGGATGCAGCTGGTTACCACGATTACCAGGGCGGTGGAGATGAGGATCTTCCTGCCCTGTTTGTAGGGTTGTAACGATGAAACCAGGGAGTACCGCCGTACCAGGAAGTACCACGGCAAGGAAACAAAACATGAAGACAGCCCTACTAATAGAAACACTACTAGTCTATCACAGTGTTCAACAAATGTATATTTGAGATTCTTCAAATAGCCACCCTTTGCCTTGATGACAGCTTTGCAGACTCCTGGCATTCTCTTAACCAGCTTCACGAGGTAGTCACCTGGAATGCATTTCAATTAACAGATGTTGATGTTAACTTCTTAAAAGTAAATTTGTGGAATTTCCTTCCTTCTTAATGCATTTGAGCCAATCAGTTGTGTTGTGACAAGGTAGGGGGGGGGGTATACAGAAGATAGCCCTATTTGGTAAAATACCAAGTCCATATTATGGCAAGAACTAGAGCAGGGGTGTCAAACTCATTTTAGCTCAGGGGCCACATGGAGGAAAATCTATTCCCAAGTGGGCCGGACCGGAAAAATCATGGTATATATAACTTAAAAACAACAACTTCAGATTGTTTTCTTTGTTTTAATACGATCAACATACAACATAAAGCTGGAGCCTGAGGACAGTGTGTCCAAAATAGTGCAAGCACAACATCACTATTAATCATAAAACACGTCAAGTTTATTTGAAAATTCTAAAGAAAAAGAACACACAAACACACAATGCCTCAGTGATTAACAGAACTGTTTCACAGATCACAGAACTATATCAGGGTGTCATTTCTCAGGCAGAAAATTAGATAAAAATAATGAAATCCTGTTCCCCAAACAAGTGCAAGAACCACAGAGTCAAGAATAGGTTAAATATACAAATAAAATAAAATAAATTAAAAACAATAGCACATCAACATAAAAACATATAAACATAAAGCTGGAGCCTGAGGACAGTGTCCAAAAGCACAACATCACTATTAATCATAAAACACCTCAAGTTATTTGAATGTTCTGAGGACAAAGAACACACAAACACACAATGCCTCAGTGATTCACAGAAGCATATCACAGAACTATATCAGGGTGTCATTTCTCAGGCAGAAATGTAGATAAAAATAATGAAATCCTGTTCCCCAAACAAGTGCAAGAACCACAGAGTGAAGAATAGGTTAAATATACAAATAAAATAAAATCAATTAAAAACAATAGCACATCAACATAAAAACATATAAACATAAATCTGAAAGCGTTGCTCAAACTCCCGTAACAGTCCCGTTATTTTATCTTTGAACCGCTTCATGTCTGCCACATGTTGGGTCGCGCACACATTTTTCAGACGGGGGAAGTGAGCTGCATCACCACCGGCAAGTTGCGTCTCCCACAATGACAGCTTCAACTTGAAAGAACGTATGCTGTCATAATACTGCGTGACAACTTTGTTGCGCCCTTGCAGCTGTTTGTTCAAGTTATTCAGGTGCTCTGTAACATCCACCATAAATGCAAGGTCCTGCATCCATTCTGCGGAATGAAATTCTAACACTGGTTTGCCCTTTTCTTCCATGAACTGTTCAATTTCTTCTCGTAAATCAAAGAAACGCCTCAGCACAGCACCTCGGCTTAACCATCTTACCTCAGTGTGGTATGGCAGGCCATAGATGTGGTCTTTCTCTCTGAGAAGGCTGTCAAACTGACGGTGATTCAGGCTTCTGGATCGGATGAAATTAACAGTTTGGATGACCACCTTCATGACGTTATCCATCTTTAATGACTTGCAACACAAAGCCTCCTGGTGCAAAATACAGTGAAAAGTCAAAAAATCACGTCCTCCATTTGCAGATTGCACTTTCTCTCTGAACTTTGTCACAACGCCTGCTTTTTTCCCGATCATTGAGGGCGCACCATCTGTAGCCAGGCTGACAGCGCGGGACCAGTCCACTCCGACCCTGTCCAGCGCGCCGACGAGTGCGGTAAAAATATCAGCTGCTGTCGTTGTATCTGTCATCGGCACCAACTCCACGAACTCCTCGGTGACGGTCAATGTGTCATCAACTCCGCGGATGAAAATGGCCAGTTGTGCAACATCTGTAATGTCCGTGCTTTCATCAATTGCAACCGAAAACGCAATAAATGACTTTACTTTTTGCTTCAACTGGCTGTCCAAATCCACTGAAAGATCGGAAATCCTGTCTGCAACTGTGTTTCTTGTCAGGCTGATATTTGCAAAAGCCTGCCGCTTTTCAGGGCACACAATCTCCGCTGCCATCATCATGCATGTTTTTACAAATTCACCCTCACTAAATGGTTTTGAAGCCACTGCGATTTCATTATCAATGAGGTAGCTAGCTTTCACTGCAGCGTCACTGATGTCTCGGCTGTGAGTAAACACAGACTGCTGTTTCTTCAGACCCGCCAACAGTTCATTCACCTTCTCTCATCTCCGCTGTCCTTGAAAGTTGTCATATTTGTCGGCATGAAGACTCACATAGTGGCGACGAAGGTTATATTCTTTCAGCATAAATAGGATGACCATTTTTCTTGGAACACTCTGCACTCTGCGTCCACTTTTCTATTTTTTGACAGAGACATATTGGGGCAATGAGGGTGCCAAATCACATAATGTTAAAAGTAGAAGCCGTAATAAATATCGCGGGCAAAACAAAGTAGCTCATTGGCTGCACGTGCTTGACCTACTTGCTCTGCCCCGGTATAAACAGTTTGCTTGCTTAACACAATTGCTATTGCGCCATCCAGTGGACGCAATTGGAACAGCAGTTTATTTTATTGAAAAATTGCAGCGTATTTTTATACTTTACAAAATTATTATAAATTTTTTTGTATTTTTTTTTTTGTATTTTTCTTTTCAAAATCATCTCGCGGGACGGATTAAACCCGTTTGCGGGCCTGATCCGGCCCGCGGGCCGGACTTTTGACACCCCTGAACTAGAGGATACGTTTATTACCAGCCTCAGAAATTGCAACCTAAATAAATCAAATCAAATCAAATTGTATTTGTCACATACACGTGTTTAGCAGATGTTATTGCAGGTGTAGCGAAATGCTTGTGATTCTAGCTCCGACAGTGCAGTAATATCTAACAAGTAATATCTAACAATTTCACAACATATACCCAATGCACACAAATCATGCTAGTTAACAGTCTGATGGCCTTGAGATAGAAGCTGTTTTTCAGTCTCTCTGCCCCAGCTTTGATGCACCTGTACTGACCTCGCCTTCTGGATGATAGCGGGGTGAACAGGCAGTGGCTCGGGTGGTTGATGTCCTTGATGATCTTTTTGGCCTTCCTGTGACATCGGGTGCTGTAGGTGTCCTGGAGGGCGGGTAGTTTGCCCCAGGTAATGTGTTCGGCAGACCGCACCACCATCTGGAGAGCCCTGCGGTTGCGGGCGGTACAGTTGCCGTACCAGGCGGTGATACAGCCCGACAGGATGCTCTAAATTGTGCATCTGTAAAAGTTTGTGAGGGTTTTAGGTGCCAAGCCAAATTTCTTCAGCCTCCTGAGGTTGAAGAGGCTCTGTTGCGCCTTCTTCACCACACTGTCTACGTGGGTGGACCATTTCCGTTTGTCAGTGATGTGCACGCCAAGGAACTTGAAGCTTTCCACCTTCTCCACTGCGGTCCCGTCGATGTGGATAGGGGGGTGCACCCTCTGCTGTTTCCTGAAGTCCACGATCATCTCCTTTGTTTTGTTGATTTTGAGTGAGAAGTTATTTTCCTGGCACCACACTCCCAGAGCCCTCACCTCCTCCCTGTAGGCTGTCTCGACATTGTTGGTAATCAGGCCTACTACTGTTGTGTCGTCTGCAAACTTGATGATTGAGTTAGAGGCGTGCTTGGCCATGCAGTCAAGGGTGAACAGGGAGTACAGGAGGGGGCTGAGCACGCACCCTTGTGGGGCCCCAGTGTTGAGGATCAGCGAAGTGGAGATGTTGTTTCCTACCTTCACCACCTGGGGGCGGCCCGTCAGGAAGTCCAGGACCCAGTTGCACAGGCCGGGGTTCAGACCCAGGACCCCGAGCTTAATGATGAGCTTGGAAGGTACTATGGTGTTGAATGCTGAGCTGTAGTCAATGAACAGCATTCTTACATACAGTTGAAGTCGGAAGTTTACATACACTTCGGTTGGAGTCATTAAAACTCGTTTTTCAACCACTCCACAAATTTCTTGTTAACAAACTATGGTTTTGGCAAGTTGGTTAGGACATCTACTTTGTGCATGACACAAGTAATTTTTCCAGCAATTGTTTACAGACAGATTGTTTCACTTATAATTCACTGTATCACAATTCCAGTAGGTCAGAAGTTTACATACACTAAGTTGACTGTGCCTTTAAACAGCTTGGAAAATTCCAGAAAAGAATGTCATGGCTTTAGAAGCTTCTGATAGGCTAATTGACATCATTTGAGTCAATTGGAGGTGTATCTGTGGATGTATTTCAAGGCCTACCTTCAAACTCAGTACCTCTTTGCTTGACATCATGGGAAAATCAAAAGAAATCAGCCAAGACCTCAGAAAATAAATGATAGACCTCCACAAGTCTGGTTCATCCTTGGGAGCAATTTCCAAACGCCTGAAGGTGCCACGTTCATCTGTACAAACAATAATACGCAAGTATAAACACCATGGGACCACGCAGCCGTCATACCGCTCAGGAAGGAGACGCGTTCTGTCTCCTAGAGATGAATGTACTTTGGTGCCAAAAGTGCAAATCAATCCCAGAACAATAGCAAATGACCTTGTGAAGATGCTGGAGGAAACAGGTACAAAAGTATCTATATCCACAGTAAAACGAGTCCTATATCGACATAACCTGAAAGGCCGCTCAGCAAGGAAGAAACCACTGCTCCAAAACCGCCATTAAGCCAGACTACGGTTTGCAACTGCACATGGGGACAAAGATCGTACTTTTTGGAGAAATGTTCTCTGGTCTGATGAAACAAAAATAGAACTGTTTGGCCATAATGACCATCGTTATGTTTGGAGGAAAAAGGGGGTTGCTTGCAAGCCGAAGAACACCATCCCAACCGTGAAGCACGGGGGTGGCAGCATCATGCTGTGGGGGTGCTTTGCTGCAGAAGGGATTGGTGCACTTCACAAAATAGATGGCATCATGAGGAAGGAAAATGATGTGGATATATTGAAGCAACATCTCAAAACATCAGTCAGGAAGTTAAAGCCTGGTCGCAAATGGGTCTTCCAAATGGACAATGACCCCAAGCATACTTCCAAAGTTGTGGCAAAATGGCTTAAGGACAACAAATTCAAGGTATTGGAGTGACCATCACAAAGCCCTGACCTCAATCCTATAGAACATTTGTGGGAAGAACTGAAAAAGCGTGTGCGAGCAAGGAGGCCTACAAACCTGACTCAGTTACACCAGCTCTGTCAGGAAAAATGGGCCAGAATTCACCCAACTTATTGTGGGAAGCTTGTGGAAGGCTACCCGAAATGTTGAACCAAGTTAAACAATTTAAAGGCAATGCTACCAAATACTAATTGAGTGTATGTAAACTTCTGACCCACTGGGAATGTGATGAAAAAAATAAAAGCTGAAATAAATCATTCTCTCTACTATTATTCTGACATTTCACATTCTTAAAATAAAGTGGTGATCCTAACTGACCTAAGACAGGGAATGTTTACTTGGATTAAATGTCAGGAATTGTGAAAAACTGAGTTTAAATGTATTTGGCTAAGGTGTATGTAAACTTCCAACTTCAACTGTAGGTATTCCTCTTGTCCAGGTGGGATAGGGCAGTGTGCAGTTTGATGCCGATTGCATCGTCTGTGGATCTATTGGGGTGGTAAGCAAATTGAAGTGGGTCTAGGGTGACAGGTAAGGTAGAAGTGATATGATCCTTGACTAGTCTCTCAAAGCACTTCATGATGACAGAGGTGAGTGCTACGGGTCGATAGTCATTTAGTTCAGTTACTTTTGTTTTCTTGGGTACAGGAACAATGGTGGCCATCTTGAAGTATGTGGGGACACCAGACTGGGATAGGGAGAGATTGAATATGTCCATAAACACACCAGCCAGCTGGTCTGAACATGCTCTGAGGACGGGGCTAGGGATGCTGTCTGGGCCGGCAGCCTTGCGGGGGTTAACATAACGTTCACGGAGAAGGAGAGACCACAGTCCTTGGTAGTGGGCCGCGTCAGTGGCACTGTGTTATCCTCAAAGCGGGCGAAGAAGGTGTTTAGCTTGTCTGGAAGCAAGACGTCGGTGTCGGCGACGTGGCTGGTTTTCCTTTTGTAGTCCGTGATTGTCTGTAGACCCTGCCACATACGTCTCGTGTCTGAGCCGTTGAATTGCGACTCCACTTTGTCTCTGTACTGACGTTTTGCCAGTTTAATTGCCTTGCGGAGTGAGTAGCTACACTGTTTGTATTCTGCCATATTCCCAGTCACCTCCAATTTGGACTCCAGACCAAAGGATACATTTCCACTGGCCTAATGTCCATTGCTCGTGTTACTTTTTATTTTTTATTTTTTATTTGTATTTATTTATTTATTATTATTATTATTATTATTATTATTATTATTATTATTATTATTAATTTCTTCTGTAGACATATACATACACATACATATCCTTAAAAAAATATATATATATATATTCCCCTTTATTACTTTCCAACCCCGCCACCCTTTCCCTACTTGGAGTAAACTAGTGAACAACAATGCTTAGGCCTCTACTTCCAGCTTATACATACTATCTACATTTTATGGACACAGTCAATTTTACAATAATTATATTTTGTTTGTTTTTACTCCTGAACTTCCTCTACCCTCAACCTCTCCGATCGTTTTCATGATGTCCATCCGGTTTGCTTCTATATGCCATATCTTTCTAACTGTGCTCTTTCACAAAAGCTCCCAACCTACAACCTATATACTTATTATGGACACAGTATGCTTACATTATTAGTTATCTTGTTATTACTTGTTGTTAGTTGTTATTAGTCCCATCCTTCAATTCCTTTCAACACCTCCCATCTATCTTTTAACACCATCCATATAGGATTTCTATTTGCCATATATATTTCAACTGTACTGTGATGTCTTACAAAAGTTCTGAACCTTTCTATTCTCATTGTTTCTACAGATTGTGAATTGAAAATAAACATTTTTGCTAAAAGTATTATTATGTTATTGATCGATTGACTATGACTTTTCAGATCACCCAATAATGCTATCTGCAAGGTTAGCTCCAGGTAAATATTGCAATCCTTTAGCCATTCCTGGACCTGTGTCCAAAAACAAGCTACAAATGGACAGTACCAAAACAAATGATCTAATGATTCTGTCTCTTCGCAGCAAAATCTGCAGAGCTGGGAAGATTGTATCCCCCATATAAATAACATTCTATTGGTAGCAAGAATTTTATATAATAATTTAAATTGAACGATTCTATGTTTTGAATCCGGTGTCGTTTTGCGTATCAGTTCATAAACACTATGCCATGGGATCGGTACGTCAAAAATCTCTTCCCAACTATTTTGCAATCTATATGGGACGGCTGTCAATCCTTTGGTCCTTAAATGAAACTGATATACTTTTTTATTTATCACAGTTTTCCTTAACCAATTATGTTCTTTAATGCAAAGCCGACAGACAAACTTTCTCCCCCTTCCACTTTCCTCTTCCATTTTTGCGGTAAGGCTGCAATTATTTGGTTGTAATTTTGGGTAGAGCAGACATTTCCATATGTTTTTGTTAGCTGCATAACTCCACCAGTCCTACCGATGATATCATTTATGAAGATTATACCTATTTTTTTTTTTATTTTTTTTTTTAAAGGGTTTTTGTCAATTAGTATATTTGAGTTTAACCACAATATTTGTTGCATTATTTGTTCTGTCGTTTCTGGAGGATTAAATTGAAATTGCAACAAACTTTCTATGGCTTGTTTTAGACATAGTGATATTTGGGAGATTATTTCCTTTACAAATAACTGAAAGTGAGAGGTTGTAATCTGAATAAAGGGAAAAGGGACATTCTTGAACATTGGGTGAGACAATCTTACTCATTTGCTAGAGAACCAGTTCGGATTTAAGTATAACTTTTGTATGACTGAAGCTTTTAGTGATAGGTCTAATGCTTTAATATTTAATAATTTCTATCCTCCGAATTCATATTAATTATAGAAATAGGCCCGTTTAATTTTGTCTGGCTTGCTGTTCCAAATAAAATGGAATATTTTTTTCTCATATAATTTAATAAAACTGTTCGCTAGGTGTAGGAAAGACCATAAGCAAATAGGTAAACTGGGATAATACTAAAGAGTTAATCAGGGTGATTTTTTCACAAATTGACAGGTGTTTCCCTTTCCATGGTAGCAAGATCTTATCTATTTTTGCTAACTTTCTATTAAAATGTATTGGAGTGAGATCATTTATTTCATATGTATTCCGAGTATATCCACATCACCATAAGACCATTTTATTGGTAAACTTTATGTAATATAAAAATTATATTTTATAGTGATCCAATACGTAATATAATACATTTGTCATCATGTGGTTGTAATCCAGAGAGGTTAGAAAATGTATCTAGATCCTCTATGAGGCTGGGGAGGGATTCTAGTTGTGGACTTAAAAGAAAACATGAATCATCAGCGTACAATGACACCTTTGTTTTTAAGCCCTGGATTTCTAATCCCCTGATATTATTGTTGGATCTGATTTTAATAGCTAACATCTCGATGGCCACAATAAATAGATATGCCGATAGTGGACAACCTTGTTTCACTCCTCTTGACGGTTTAAAACTTTCTGAGAAATAGCCATTATTTACTATTTTACACCTAGGGTTACTATACATGATTTTGACCCATTTTATAAGAGATTCTCCAAAATTGAAATGCTCCAGGCATTTATATATAAACCCCAGTCGTACTTTATCAAATGCCTTTTCGAAGTCTGCTATGAATAGCAGGCCTGGTTTCCCAGATTTTCCATAGTGTTCTATTGTTTCCAATACTTGCCTTATATTATCTCCAATGTATCTTCCATGTAAAAAACCTGTCTGATTAGAATGAATAATATCCGACAATACCTTTTTAATTCTATGCGCTATACATTTTGCTAGAATTTTTGCATCACAACACTGATGTGTAAGGGGCCTCCAATTTTTTTAATGGACTGGATCTTTATATTTTCCACTTGTATCCTGTTTCAGTAATAATGAGATAAGACCTTCTTCTTGAGTGTCAGATAATCTACCATTTACATAGGAGTGGTTAAAACATGCTAATAACGGTCCTCTTAGTATATCAAAAAAGGTTTGGTATACCTCGACTGGTATGCCATCCAACCCTGGAGTTTTCCCGGACTTCAAGTCTTTAATTGCATCCAGAAGTTCCTCCTCTGTAATTTCACCTTCACATGAGTCTTTCTGTATGGCTGTTAATGTTAAATTATCCATTTTAAAAAATCTCAACAATTAGCTTCAGTTAGAGAAGATGGAGGCAACTGAAACGAAAAAATATGCTGAAAGTACTTTGTTTCCTCCTTCAAAATATAATTTGGTGAATGTTGCTCGTGTTTCTTGGCCCAAGCAGGTCTCTTCTTCTTATTGGTGTCATTTAGTAGTGGTTTCCTTGCAGCAATTCGACCATGAAGGCGAATTGAACTCTGGTTCACAGACACATCTCAACATCAACTGTTCAGAGGGGACTGTGTGAATCAGGAATTCATGGTCGAATTGCTGCAAAGAAACCACTACTAAAGGACACCAATAATAAGAAGAGACCTGCTTGGGCCAAGAAACACGAGCAATGGACATTAGACCGGTGGAAATGTATCCTTTGGTCTGGAGTCCAAATTGGAGATTGATGGTTCCAACTGCCGTGTCTTTGTGAGACGCTGTGTGGGTGAACGGATGATCTCTGCATGTGTAGTTCCCACCGTAAAGCATGGAGGAGGAGGTGTTATGGTGTGGGGGTGCTTTTCTGGTGAAACTGTCTGTGATTTATTTAGAATTCAAGACACACTTAACCAGCATGGCTATCACAGCATTCTGCAGTGATACGCCATCCCATCTGGTGTGGGCTTAGTGGGACTATCATTTCTTTTTCAACAGGACAATGACCCAACACACATTCAGGCTGTGTAAGGGCTATTTTACCATGGAGATGGAGAGTGATGGAGTGCTGCATCAGATGACCTGGCCTCCACAATCCCCTGACCTCAACCCAATTGAGATGGTTTGGGATTAGTCAGACTGCATAGAGAAGGAAAAGCAGCCAACAAGTGCTTAGCATATGTGGGAACTCCTTCAAGACTGTTGGAAAAGCATTCCAGGTGAAGCTGATTGAGAGAATGCCAAGAGTGTGCAAAGCTGTCATCAAGGCAAAGGGTGGCTATTTGAAGATTCTCAAATATAAAATAGATTTTGATTTGTTTAACACTTTTTTGTTTACTACATGATTCCACATGTGTTATTTCATTGTTTTGATGTCTTAACTATTATTCTACAATGTAAAAATAGTAAAAATAAAGAAGAACCCTTCAATGAGTAGGTGTGTCCAAACCTTGGACTGGTAGTATATAAGGAATGTATATGTTAGGGTTCAAGGAAGTGGAAAGAGGAACTAGGTGTGTGGAAAGTTACTGAGTGCAAGTTACTGTGAGCGAAAAGTCCTGTTGACTAAGGTGAACAGGAGATCACTGATAAACATCACTGAGCAGTGACTGTATAAAGAGGAACTGCTTTAGGCAGTATCTGCAAACAGATACCAGTTCTGAGAAGTTACACACCTAATCTCATCATGACATATAAATGACTGTTTGATCATGTGCAAAAATGTATTTGCAGCTGTATGACACAGTGGGTTGAATAAACCTTTTTGTTTGTTCTGAACCTAACAAAACAAACAGCCCTATCTTATGTTGTTTGCTATGAGCCACATTTGTTATTTTCCAAGTTTTATCACACACTATTTTACATAAAGCAGGTTCTTAAAGGATTAAAGAGTTTAGTCTGCTTCGTGCTTTCTTTTTTTTGGCATGAAAAAAGGAGCATCATGATAGTGAGACCTGATTTCCGGGAATCTTCCAACTGTGATTTCTAGAAAACCTTGGGTATTTTGTGAAAGTTATCCAGAAATGTGAAACCCTAGTGACAATGCTACCTGTTTGATGCCCAGGGAGGGGACTGAGATAGAGAGGACACAGCGGACGGGGTGGAGGAAGAAGAGCAGCAGGACTGTTACACAGCCCCAGGTGCAGGCGATCACCATGGACGGAAAGGGCTGGTAGTTCAGACTGTAGACCATCCACACATGCAGAAGACCTCCTATCGCTGCACCGATGATGAGACAGAAACAGAACAGGATGAAGACCTCTAACATGTTCCCCGGGGAAGGTTTGGAATATACATCCCAATGGAACTTCAAGCTGGAGGATAGCCTTCTTTGAAAAGATGATCTATAGATTAAAAAAAAACATATATATTTTTGTAATTTCGTTGACCATCTTCTTGGACAGTGTTCTCCGATCCTGGTCTTTAAATCAGATGTGATATTATGGTATTACATAACATAATGGGGGGGGGGGGTGTGGGGGGGAGCCAACACACTCTACCAGGATATACTTCCACACTCTATCCCCTAGGGGGCAGGACTAACCGGGTCAAGGGCTGAGGGGGCAGGACTAACCGGGTCAAGGGCTGAGGGGGCAGGACTAACCGGGTCAAGGGCTGAGGGGGCAGGACTAACCGGGTCAAGGGCTGAGGGGGCAGGACTAACCAGGTCAAGGGCTGGCAGCACTAACCGGGTCAAGGGCTGAGGGGGCAGGACTAACCGGGTCAAGGGCTGAGGTGGCAGGACTAACCGGGTCAAGGGCTGAGGTGGCAGGACTAACCGGGTCAAGGGCTGAGGGGGCAGGACTAACCGGGTCAAGGGCTGAGGGGGCAGGACTAACCGGGACAAGGGCTGAGGGGGCAGGACTAACCGGGTCAAGGGCTGAGGGGGCAGGACTAACCGGGTCAAGGGCTGAGGTGGCAGGACTAACCGGGTCAAGGGCTGAGGGGGCAGGACTAACCGGGTCAAGGGCTGAGGGGGCAGGACTAACCGGGTCAAGGGCTGAGGGGGCAGGACTAACCGGGTCAAGGGCTGAGGGGGCAGGACTAACCGGGTCAAGGGCTGGCAGCACTAACCGGGTCAAGGGCTGAGGTGGCAGGACTAACCGGGTCAAGGGCTGGCAGCACTAACCGGGTCAAGGGCTGAGGTGGCAGGACTAACCGGGTCAAGGGCTGGCAGCACTAACCGGGTCAAGGGCTGAGGGGGCAGGACTAACCGGGTCAAGGGCTGAGGGGACAGGACTAACCGGGTCAAGGGCTGGCAGCACTAACCGGGTCAAGGGCTGAGGGGGCAGGACTAACCGGGTCAAGGGCTGGCAGCACTAACCGGGTCAAGGGCTGAGGGGGCAGGACTAACCGGGTCAAGGGCTGAGGGGGCAGCACTAACCGGGTCAAGGGCTGAGGTGGCAGCACTAACCGGGTCAAGGGCTGAGGGGGCAGGACTAACCGGGTCAAGGGCTGAGGGGGCAGGACTAACCGGGTCAAGGGCTGGCAGGACTAACCGGGTCAAGGGCTGAGGGGGCAGGACTAACCGGGTCAAGGGCTGAGGGGGCAGGACTAACCGGGTCAAGGGCTGAGGGGGCAGGACTAACCGGGTCAAGGGCTGAGGTGGCAGGACTAACCGGGTCAAGGGCTGAGGTGGCAGGACTAACCGGGTCAAGGGCTGAGGGGGCAGGACTAACCGGGTCAAGGGCTGAGGGGGCAGGACTAACCGGGTCAAGGGCTGAGGGGGCAGGACTAACCGGGTCAAGGGCTGAGGGGGCAGGACTAACCGGGTCAAGGGCTGAGGGGGCAGGACTAACCGGGTCAAGGGCTGAGGGGGCAGGACTAACCGGGTCAAGGGCTGAGGTGGCATGACTAACCGGGTCAAGGGCTGAGGTGGCAGGACTAACCGGGTCAAGGGCTGAGGGGGCAGGACTAACCGGGTCAAGGGCTGAGGGGGCAGGACTAACCGGGTCAAGGGCTGAGGGGGCAGGACTAACCGGGTCAAGGGCTGAGGGGGCAGGACTAACCGGGTCAAGGGCTGGCAGGACTAACCGGGTCAAGGGCTGAGGGGGCAGGACTAACCGGGTCAAGGGCTGAGGGGGCAGGACTAACCGGGTCAAGGGCTGAGGGGGCAGGACTAACCGGGTCAAGGGCTGAGGTGGCAGGACTAACCGGGTCAAGGGCTGAGGGGGCAGGACTAACCGGGTCAAGGGCTGAGGGGGCAGGACTAACCGGGTCAAGGGCTGAGGGGGAAGAACTAACCGGGTCAAGGGCTGGCAGGACTAACCGGGTCAAGGGCTGAGAGGGCAGGACTAACCGGGTCAAGGGCTGAGGGGGCAGGACTAACCGGGTCAAGGGCTGAGGGGGCAGGACTAACCGGGTCAAGGGCTGAGGGGGCAGGGCTAACCGGGTCAAGGGCTGAGGGGGCAGGACTAACCGGGTCAAGGGCTGAGGTGGCATGACTAACCGGGTCAAGGGCTGAGGTGGCAGGACTAACCGGGTCAAGGGCTGAGGGGGCAGGACTAACCGGGTCAAGGGCTGAGGGGGCAGGACTAACCGGGTCAAGGGCTGAGGGGGCAGGACTAACCGGGTCAAGGGCTGAGGGGGCAGGACTAACCGGGTCAAGGGCTGGCAGGACTAACCGGGTCAAGGGCTGAGGGGGCAGGACTAACCGGGTCAAGGGCTGAGGGGGCAGGACTAACCGGGTCAAGGGCTGAGGGGGCAGGACTAACCGGGTCAAGGGCTGAGGTGGCAGGACTAACCGGGTCAAGGGCTGAGGGGGCAGGACTAACCGGGTCAAGGGCTGTGCTCTGCCAGGAAACCTTGATAAGGGGGAGGGGGGGGGGGGGGGTTTCTAAGGTAACATATGGAATTGTTTTAAGAAGATCATACCATGTGTCACGACTTCCTCCGAAGCTGCCTCCTCTCCTCGTTCGGGCTTCGGAGTTCGTCGTCACCGGCCTTCTAGCCACTGCCGCTCCTCATCTCATCGTTTCCATTGGTTTTTGTCTTGTTTATTACACACACCTGGTTCATATCCCCTCATCAGTACCTGTGTAAGTGTTCCCTCTGCCCCCTTGTCTTTGTGTGTGATTGTTTATTGTAAGGAAAGTGAAGCTCGGTGGAGCTCCTTGTATTTTGTATCGCCGGGTTATTTTCCCTGTGTGCCTTGTTGGTTCCCAGTGCACCTCTTTTGCGCACTGGACTGTGTAACTCTGTTTTCAAGAATAAATCCTGTTATTCTGTGATTTACCCTCCTACGCCTGACTCCTTCAACTCACCCATCACACCATGGATCAAATAGCTATTTGATTTTGAATTTTAGGAGCACTTTAGGTATCTTTTTTTGATTATTATAATTATTTGATATAATATTGAATTTGTCCTTAACTACTATAGCCCATAGAAACGCATTGAATAACATATTCAGAAATTGCAAAAAAAAAGTCAAAAAATAAATCATAAGGAATAAGATTTTGAAGTGCGTGTCCTATATCTAGGAGATCTAAGAAAGTTCAGGATTATTTTTATTTTTTTTACACATATTTAACCTCTTCTTTTTGTTGGCACAAAAATACCTCCACACTTCCATTGGTTTGTAACCTTCAGACGAGTCCTGAGTTGGGGTCACAGAGCAAAGAGAACACCTTGTGTTTGTGAGTCTCCCCTTTCCATAGTGGGTCATATTAGTTTGTAGCTCAAACTGTTCGGACGCTATAGATGTTTTCATGAGAAGACCGATTTTCTCATGGTCTGACAAACATCGTTGTAGCGCGGCCACCTTCCACCGCAGATGCGAAACTGACATATTTTGATGGGGATTTTCGTATTGTGTTACTTAGATTGACGCAACAGACTCCTAAGGTGATGGTCAGTCAGTGTCCCAGCTGGGTGTATCAACAGACTCCTAAGGTGATGGTCAGTCAGTGTCCCAGCTGGGTGTATCAACAGACTCCTAAGGTGATGGTCAGTCAGTGTCCCAGCTGGGTGTATCAACAGACTCCTAAGGTGATGGTCAGTCAGTGTCCCAGCTGGGTGTATCAACAGACTCCTAAGGTGACGGTCAGTCAGTGTCCCAGCTGGGTGTATCAACAGACTCCTAAGGTGATGGTCAGTCAGTGTCCCAGCTGGGTGTATCAACAGACTCCTAAGGTGATGGTCAGTCAGTGTCCCAGCTGGGTGTATCAACAGACTCCTAAGGTGACGGTCAGTCAGTGTCCCAGCTGGGTGTATCAACAGACTCCTAAGGTGATGGTCAGTCAGTGTCCCAGCTGGGTGTATCAACAGACTCCTAAGGTGATGGTCAGTCAGTGTCCCAGCTGGGTGTATCAACAGACTCCTAAGGTGATGGTCAGTCAGTGTCCCAGCTGGCAAGCCGTAAGGCTGCTGGTTGGTTTGGTGGCCTTTTGTTTGGTTTGGTGCCTTTGATATTTTTCCTTTTTGTACATATTTATGTTTCGTCACTATCTGAACAAATAATAATCCACTTTGACTGGCCGACCAAGAGGTCAAGAAAGTGCTGGCCGTTGTAGCGGGTGATTTGGACGGAGTCGGGAGCAGGAGGGTAAATCACAGAAAAAATGGTTTATACGGCAAATACAGCAGTACGCAGCAATGCGTAAAACACTACAGTGCGGTTTAACGGCGCACTGGAGAAAACAAAGCACACGGGTGAATATCCCGGCGATACAAATATATAACGATCCACCGCGCTATCGTCACCTCCACAATAAACAATCACACACAAAGACAAGGGGGCAGAGGGAACACTTATACAGGTACTGATGAGGGGGATATGAACCAGGTGTGTGTAATAAACAAGACAAAAACCAATGGAATGATGAGATGAGGAGCGGCAGTGGCTAGAAGGCCGGTGACGACGAACTCCGAAACCTGCCCGAACAAGGAGAGGAGAGCTTCGGAGGAAATCATGACAGCCCTGGAAGGTAAGGTGGCTGACTCCTAGGCCCATCCATGTACATTCAACACCTGGTCGCATACGCTTACTTCTCATATTAATGCATCAAATCAGGTTTCAGATCAGTTAACTAGGCCTAAGACCCCTAGACTTGTGCAATAATATAAGCAGGCTAGTTAATCGGTTTCGTAACAATTACATGAAACATAGTATATTATACATGGGTAAATAATTAATATACTGTATATTGATAACAGACCTGGGTTCAAATACTATTTCAATTATTCAATACTATTTCATTTATTTGCATTTAAATTTACATTTAAAATTAAGTAATCAGATATTTTCTATTTGAAAATAAAAGTATTGGAATATTGGAATGTATTTCAATATATAGTGGGGAGAACAAGTATTTGATATACTGCCGATTTTGCAGGTTTTCCTACTTACAAAGCATGTAGAGGACTGTAATTTTTTATCACAGGTACACTTCAACTGTGAGAGACGGAATCTAAAACAAAAATCCAGAAAATCACGTTGTATGATTTTTAAGTAATTCATTTGCATTTTATTGCATGACATAAGTCTTTGATCACCTACCAACCAGTAAGAATTCCGGCTCTCACAGACCTGTTAGTTTTTCTTTAAGAAGCCCTCCTGTTCTCCACTCAAAACCTGTATTAACTGCACCTGTTTGAACTCGTTACCTGTATAAAAGACACCTGTCCACACACTCAATCAAACAGACTCCAACCTCTCCACAATGGCCAAGACCAGAGAGCTGTGTAAGGACATCAGGGATAAAATTGTAGACCTGCAAAAGGCTGGGATGGGCTACAGGACAATAGGCAAGCAGCTTGGTGAGAAGGCAACAACTGTTGGTGCAATTATTAGAAAATGGAAGAAGTTCAAGATGACGGTCAATCACCCTTGGTCTGGGGCTCCATGCAAGATCTCACCTCGTGGGGCATCAATGATCATGAGGAAGGTGAGGGATCAGCCCAGAACTACACGGCAGGACCTGGTCAATGACCTGAAGAGAGCTGGGACCACAGTCTCAAAGAAAACCATTAGTAACACACTACGCCGTTATGGATTAAAATCCTGCAGCGCACGCAAGGTCCCCCCTGCTCAAGCCAGCGCATGTCCAGGCCCGTCTGAAGTTTGCCAATGACCATCTGGAAGATCCAGAGGAGGAATGGGAGGAGGTAATGTGGTCTGATGAGACAAAAATTGAGCTTTTTGGTCTAAACTCCACTCGCCATGTTTGGAGGAAGAATAAGGATGAGTACAACCCCAAGAACACCATCCCAACCGTGAAGCATGGAGGTGGAAACATCATTCTTTGGGGATGCTTTTCTGCAAAGGGGACAGGACGAATGCACTGTATTGAGGGGAGGATGGATGGGGCCATGTATCGCGAGATCTTGGCCAACAACCTCCTTCCCTCAGTAAGAGCATTGAAGATGGGTCGTGGCTGGGTCTTCCAGCATGACAACGACCCGAAACACACAGCCAGGGCAACTAAGGAGTGGCTCCGTAAGAAGCATCTCAAGGTCCTGGAGTGGCCTAGCCAGTCTCCAGACCTGAACCCAATAGAACATCTTTGGAGGGAGCTGAAAGTCCGTATTGCCCAGCGACAGCCCTGAAACCTGAAGGATCTGGAGAAGGTCTGTATGGAGGAGTGGGCCAAAATCCCTACTGCAGTGTGTGCAAACCTGGTCAAGACCTACAGGAAACATATGATCTCTGTAATTGCAGACAAAGGTTTCTGTACCAAATATTAAGTTCTACTTTTCTGATGTATCAAATACTTATGTCATGCAATAAAATGCAAATTAATTACTTAAAAATCATACAATGTGATTTTCTGGATTTTTGTTTTAGATTCCGTCTCTCACAGTTGAAGTTTACCTATGATAAAAATTACAGACCTCTACATGCTTTGTAAGTAGGAAAACCTGCAAAATCGGCAGTGTATCAAATACTTGTTCTACCCACTGTACACTTGGAAAGTATTGGCATGTATTTGAAAATACTCAAATACAAATAAATACCCCCATGCAATTTAACCCAGGTCCAATGAGTATCTAAAATAATGATTTGAAAATAAGTACTTGAAAATATTTTTAAATTGTAGGCTATTTTGAGGAAATTAATTGAAAATACTTTCAAGTATTTCCAATAAAAGAAGTTAATTTTGGCCACATTATTTGATAATACTCAAATACACAGAAAGTAAATATTTCAATAACAAAAAATCAAATCCACATGTAGTTGAACCCAGGTCTGATTAGTAACTGTGGACTCACAGGAATCCCGAGGCTCGGTGTAGACCACTGGAGACAGCCTCCATGATGTCAGGATTTCAATGACTGGGATCAAATCAACAACAACATAATGGGTTAAATATTCACAAGTTGGTACAAAAAGCTGACAGTGGTATCACAAACAATACACTTATACAGTGCCTTGCATATGTATTCACCCCCTTTGCTATGAAGCCCCTAAATAAGATCTGGTGCAACCAATTACCTTCAGAAGTCACATAATTAGTTAAATAAAGTCCACCTGGGTGCAATCTAAGTGTCACATGATCTGTCACATGATCTCAATATATATACACCTGTTCTGAAAGGCCCCAGAGTCTGCAACACTACTAAGCAAGGGGCACCACCAAGCAAGCGGGACCATGAAGACCAAGGAGCTCTCCAAACAGGTCAGGGACAAAGTTGTGGAGAAGTACAAATCAGGGTTGGGTTATAAAAAAATATCCGAAACTTTTAACATCCCACGGAGCACTATTAAATCCATTATTAAAAAATTGAAAGAATATGGCACCACAACAAACCTGCTAAGAGAGGGCCGCCCACCAAAACTCATGGACCAGGCAAGGAGGGCATTAATCAGAGAGGCAACAAAGAGACCAAAGATAACTCTGAAGGAGCTGCAAAGCTCCACAGCGGAGATTGGAGTATCTGTCCATAAGACCACTTTAAGCCGTACACTCCACAAAGCTGGGCTTTATGGAAGAGTGGCCAGAAAAAAGCCACTGCTTAAAGAAAAAATAAGCAAACACGTTTGGTGTTCACCAAAAGGCATGTGGGAGACTCCCCAAACATATGGAAGAAGGTACTCTGGTCAGATGAGATGGTCACACGTTTGGTGTTCTTATTAACAATGATGGCCTACTCCGGCCAAACCCGGACGACGCTGGGCCAATTGTGCGCCGCCCTATGGGACTCCCAATCACGGCCGGTTGTGATACAGCCTGGAATCGAACCAGGGGGTCTGTAGTGATGCCTCAAGCACTGAGATGCAGTGCCTTAGGCCACTGGGCCACTCGGGACCGCTGTGGGGATGTTTTTCATCGGCAGGGACTGGGAAACTGGTCAGAATTGAAGGAATGATGGTTGGCGCTAAATACAGGGAAAATCTTGTGGGACACCTGTTTCAGTCTTCCAGAGATTTGAGACTGGAATGGAGGTTCACCTTCCAGCAGCACAATGACCCTAAGTATACTGCTAAAGCAACACTCGAGTGGTTTAAGGGGAAACATTTAAATGTCTTGGAATGGCCTAGTCAAAGCCCAGACCTCAATCCAATTGAGAATCTGTGGTATGACTTAAAGATTGCTGTACACCAGCGGAACCCATTCAACTTGAAGGAGCTGCAGCAGTTTTGCCTTGAAGAATGGGCAAAAATCCCAGTGGCTAGATGTGCCAAGCTTATAGAGACATACCCCAAGAGACTTGCAGCTGTAATTGCTGCAAAAGGTGGCTCTTCAAAGTATTGACTTTTTTTTTTTTTTTTTTTTTTTCTTTGTTTCACACAACAACAAAAAAATGCATCTTCAAAGTGGTAGGCATGTTGTGTAAATCAAATGATACAAACCTACAAAAAATCCATTTTAATTCCAGGTTGTAAGGCAACAAAATAGGAAAAATGCCAAGGGGGGTCAATACTTTCGCAAGCCACTGTATATTGAACTATGGTGTGTTCTGTGTTTTTTAAATGAAATAAAACGGAATTGGTTCAGCCAATATAACATTTAAACGATTAGTTCTGCTATTATATTTACAGATATTCCTGTAAATGATAGTTTATAACCTACCTTTAGTTCTCTGGAGCAGTACTGTGTTGAGTGTAGAAACGCCCTTGATAATCCGACTCAAGAGACCAATTCATTTATATACAGTCCTGAGGGGTTCCTCTTTTCTGGCCATGGGCAGGCTGAAACACTTATGACCAATCCTACCCAAAAACTGTATTACTTTTGCCACAAAGGATTAGTTATTGTAATATGTAGATAAAAACAGGGACTGAAAAAAACATTAATTTCTATTGTGTTGAAATGGAACCTCAGACGTCCTGTGTGTCAGAGAATAACTGGTGTTACTGTGTAATATGGTGAATGAAAGGCGGCCGGTGAAAGCCAGTACGAGGGTTAGCGCTCAGGCTAGAATGAAAGGCAGCCGTAGAAAGCCAGTACGAGGGTTAGCGCTCAGGCTAGAATGAAAGGCGGCTGGCGAAAGCCAGTACGAGGGTTAGCGCTCAGGCTAGAATGAAAGGCGGTCGGTGAAAGCCAGTACGAGGGTTAGCGCTCAGGCTAGAATGAAAGGCGGCCGTAGAAAGCCAGTACGAGGGTTAGCGCTCAGGCTAGAATGAAAGGCGGTCGGTGAAAGCCAGTATGAGGGTTAGCGCTCAGGCTAGAATGAAAGGCGGTCGGTGAAAGCCAGTACGAGGGTTAGCGCTCAGGCTAGAATGAAAGGCGGCTGGTGAAAGCCAGTACGAGGGTTAGCGCTCAGGCTAGAATGAAAGGCGGTCGGTGAAAGCCAGTACGAGGGTTAGCGCTCAGGCTAGAATGAAAGGCGGCCGTAGAAAGCCAGTACGAGGGTTAGCGCTCAGGCTAGAATGAAAGGCGGTCGGTGAAAGCCAGTACGAGGGTTAGCGCTCAGGCTAGAATGAAAGGCGGCTGGTGAAAGCCAGTACAAGGGTTAGCGCTCAGGCTAGAATGAAAGGCGGTCGGTGAAAGCCAGTACGAGGGTTAGCGCTCAGGCTAGAATGAAAGGCGGCCGTAGAAAGCCAGTACGAGGGTTAGCGCTCAGGCTAGAATGAAAGGCGGTCGGTGAAAGCCAGTACGAGGGTTAGCGCTCAGGCTAGAATGAAAGGCGGCCGTAGAAAGCCAGTACGAGGGTTAGCGCTCAGGCTAGAATGAAAGGCAGCCGTAGAAAGCCAGTATGAGGGTTAGCGCTCAGGTTAGAATGAAAGGCGGCCGTAGAAAGCCAGTACGAGGGTTAGCGCTCAGGCTAGAATGAAAGGCGGTCGGTGCGTGGGAGAGAAAACATCTGTAGAGTTAAAAAAGTACTCACACTCAAAACCATGACAAGGAATAACCCAAGGAGGACTAGATGCAAAAATAATATAATTAATTTAATCCATGCTCAAAAGAATACAAAAAGTGAAAGTGTAAGGGACTGCTGGTGTGTGAAGACAACACTACAAGAAACATACAAGGTCCAATTCCTCATGAAGTCGTTGGGGGTGTAGAGTTTTTAAGTGGAAGATCCATCCGGCTTCGCACTGGAGAAGGCGCTCATCCGTATTGCGGCATTTGTGGCTTGAAGAAAACACGGTCAATGGCACTGAACTTAAGATCAGACACAGCATGACCTCCAAACGAGCTTCAATGCCATACAACACTCCTTCAGTAGCCTCCAACTGCTCTTAAACACTAGTAAAACTAAATGCATGCTCTTCAACCGAACGCTGCTTGCACCCGCCCACCCGACTAGAATCACTACTCTCGACGGGTCTGACCTAGAGTATGTGGACAACTACAAATATCTAGGTGTCTGGTTAGACTGTAAACTCTCCTTCCAGACTCACATTAAGAATCTCCAATCCAAAGTTAAATCTAGAATCGGTTTCCTATTTCGCAACAAAGCCTCCTTCACTCATGCTGCCAAGCATGCCCTCGTAAAACTGACTATCCTACCGATCCTTGACTTCGGCGATGTCATTTACAAAATAGCCTCCAACACTCTACTCAGCAAATTGGATGTAGTCTATCACAGTGCCATCCGTTTTGTCTCCAAAGCCCCATATACTACCCACCACTGTGACCTGTACGCTCTTGTTGGCTGGTCCTCACTACATATTCGTCGCCAAACCCACTGGCTCCAGGCCATCTATAAATCACTGCTAGGCAAATCCCCGCCTTATCTTAGCTCATTGGTCACCATAGCAACACCCACCCGTAGTCTGCGCTCCAGCAGGTATATCTCACTGGTCATCCCCAAAGCCAACACCTCCTTTGGCCGCCATTCCTTCCAGTTCTCTGCTGCCAATGACTGAAACAAATTGCTAAAATCTCTGAAGCTGGAGACACTTATCTCCCTCACTAACTTTAAGCATCAGTTGTCAGAGCAGCTTACCGATCACTGCACCTGTACACAGCCCATCTGAAATTAGCCCACCCAACTACCTCATCCCTATATTGTTATTTATTTTGCTCATTTGTACCCCAGTATCTCTATTTGCACATCATCTCTTGCACATCTATCATTCCAGTGTTAATACTAATTGTAATTATTTTGCACTATAGCCTATTTATTGCCTTACCTCCATAACTTGCTACATTTGCACACACTGTATATATATTTATTTCTGTTGTATTTTTGACTTTTTTTTGTTTTACCCCATATGTAACTCTGTGTTGTTGTTTTTATCGCACTGCTTTGCTTTATCTTGGCCAGGTCGCAGTTCTCAACTGGCTTACCTGGTTAAATAAAGGTGAAATTAAAAATAAATAAATACAGGGACTGAAAAAAACATTAATTTCTATTGTGTTGAAATGGAACCTCAGACGTCCTGTGTGTCAGAGAATAACTGGTGTTACTGTGTAATATGGTGAATGAAAGGCAGTCGGTGAAAGCCAGTACGAGGGTTAGCGCTCAGGCTAGAATGAAAGGCGGCCGTAGAAAGCCAGTACGAGGGTTAGCGCTCAGGCTAGAATGAAAGGCGGCTGGTGAAAGCCAGTACGAGGGTTAGCGCTCAGGCTAGAATGAAAGGCGGCCGTAGAAAGCCAGTACGAGGGTTAGCGCTCAGGCTAGATTTAAAGGCGGTCGGTGAAAGCCAGTACGAGGGTTAGCGCTCAGGCTAGAATGAAAGGCGGCCGTAGAAAGCCAGTACGAGGGTTAGCGCTCAGGCTAGAATGAAAGGCGGCCGTAGAAAGCCAGTACGAGGGTTAGCGCTCAGGCTAGAATGAAAGGCGGCCGTAGAAAGCCAGTACGAGGGTTAGCGCTCAGGCTAGAATGAAAGTCGGTCGGTGAAAGCCAGTACGAGGGTTAGCGCTCAGGCTAGAATGAAAGGCGGCCGTAGAAAGCCAGTACGAGGGTTAGCGCTCAGGCTAGAATGAAAGGCGGCTGGTGAAAGCCAGTACGAGGGTTAGCGCTCAGGCTAGAATGAAAGGCGGCCGTAGAAAGCCAGTACGAGGGTTAGCGCTCAGGCTAGAATGAAAGGCGGTCGGTGAAAGCCAGTACGAGGGTTAGCGCTCAGGCTAGAATGAAAGGCGGCCGTAGAAAGCCAGTACGAGGGTTAGCGCTCAGGCTAGAATGAAAGGCGGCCGTAGAAAGCCAGTACGAGGGTTAGCGATCAGGCTAGAATGAAAGGCGGCCGTAGAAAGCCAGTACGAGGGTTAGCGCTCAGGCTAGAATGAAAGGCGGTCGGTGAAAGCCAGTACGAGGGTTAGCGCTCAGGCTAGAATGAAAGGCAGCCGGTGAAAGCCAGTATGAGGGTTAGCGCTCAGGCTAGAATGAAAGGTGGCTGGTGAAAGCCAGTACGAGGGTTAGCGCTCAGGCTAGAATGAAAGGCGGTCGGTGAAAGCCAGTACGAGGGTTAGAGCTCAGGCTAGATTGAAAGGCGGTCGGTGAAAGCCAGTACGAGGGTTAGCGCTCAGGCTAGATTGAAAGGCGGTCGGTGAAAGCCAGTACGAGGGTTAGCGCTCAGACTAGAATGAAAGGCGGTCGGTGAAAGCCAGTACGAGGGTTTCTACCTATAACCCCTTCCCTAACCCAACAACCTCTACCTATAACCCCTTCCCTAACCCAACAACCTCTACCTATAACCCCTTCCCTAACCCAACAACCTCTACCTATAACCCCTTCCCTAACCCAACAACCTCTACCTATAACCCCTTCCTTAACCCAACAACCTCTACCTATAACCACTTCCCTATCCCAACAACCTCTACCTATAACCCCTTCCCTATCCCAACAACCTCTACCTATAACCCCTTCCCTAACCCAACAACCTCTACCTATAACCCCTTCCCTAACCCAACAACCTCTACCTATAACCCCTTCCCTAACCCAACAACCTCTACCTATAACCCCTTCCCTAACCCAACAACCTCTACCTATAACCCCTTCCCTAACCCAACAACCTCTACCTATAACCCCTTCCCTAACCCAACAACCTCTACCTATAACCCCTTCCCTAACCCAACAACCTCTACCTATAACCCCTTCCCTAACCCAACAACCTCTACCTACAACCCCTTCCCTAACCCAACAACCTCTACCTATAACCCCTTCCCTATCCCAACAACCTCTACCTATAACCCCTTCCCTATCCCAACAACCTCTACCTATAACCCCTTCCCTAACCCAACAACCTCTACCTATAACCTTAACCCAACAACCTCTACCTATAACCCCTTCCCTAACCCAACAACCTCTATCTATAACCCCTTCCTTAACCCAACAACCTCTACCTATAACCCCTTCCCTAACCCAACAACCTCTATCTATAACCCCTTCCCTAACCCAACAACCTCTACCTATAACCCCTTCCCTAACCCAACAACCTCTACCTATAACCCCTTCCCTAACCCAACAACCTCTATCTATAACCCCTTCCTTAACCCAACAACCTCTACCTATAACCCCTTCCCTAACCCAACAACCTCTACCTATAACCCCTTCCCTAACCCAACAACCTCTACCTATAACCCCTTCCCTAACCCAACAACCTCTATCTATAACCCCTTCCTTAACCCAACAACCTCTTATCTATAACCCCTTCCCTAACCCAACAACCTCTACCTATAACCCCTTCCCTAACCCAACAACCTCTTATCTATAACCCCTTCCCTAACCCAACAACCTCTACCTATAACCCCTTCCCTAACCCAACAACCTCTACCTATAACCCCTTTCCTAACCCAACAACCTCTACCTATAACCCCTTCCCTAACCCAACAACCTCTACCTATAACCCCTTCCCTAACCCAACAACCTCTACCTATAACCACTTCCCTAACCCAACAACCTCTACCTATAATCCCTTCCCTAACCCAACAACCTCTACCTATAAACCCTTCCCTAACCCAACAACCTCTTATCTATAACCCCTTCCCTAACCCAACAACCTCTTATCTATAACCCCTTCCCTAACCCAACAACCTCTACCTATAACCCCTTCCCTAACCCAACAACCTCTACCTATAACCCCTTCCTTAACCCAACAACCTCTACCTATAAACCCTTCCCTAACCCAACAACCTCTACCTATAACCCCTTCCCTAACCCAACAACCTCTACCTATAACCCCTTCCCTAACCCAACAACCTCTACCTATAACCCCTTCCCTAACCCAACAACCTCTACCTATAACCCCTTCCCTAACCCAACAACCTCTACCTATAACCCCTTCCCTAACCCAACAACCTCTACCTATAACCCCTTCCCTAACCCAACAACCTCTACCTACAACCCCTTCCCTAACCCAACAACCTCTATCTATAACCCCTTCCCTAACCCAACAACCTCTATCTATAACCCCTTCCCTAACCCAACAACCTCTACCTACAACCCCTTCCCTAACCCAACAACCTCTACCTATAACCCCTTCCCTAACCCAACAACCTCTACCTATAACCCCTTCCCTAACCCAACAACCTCTATCTATAACCCCTTCCTTAACCCAACAATCTCTATCTATAACCTCTTCCCACATCAGTAATAAGCCATGGCTAGCCAACACATCAGACATGTTGTCATAGCTAGCCAACATATCAGTAATAAGCCATGGCTAGCCAACACATCAGACATGTTGCCATGCCAACACATAATGGGGAACAGGTGAACAGGTCCAGTAGACAACATGGGGAGCTGCTGCTGCTTCGCCAATCTATTGAGGCCAGAACCTGCAAGTGAGCAATCTTTCCTCTAAGCTGCGTGTGTGCGCCAATTTATGCTTGATCCGAAAATGTGGTCGGAGGCTCCATGTGGAGGGTGTGACGCAATTGCCAAGCACGCCTCCAACTCAATCATCAAGTTTGCAGACGACACAACAGTAGTAGGCTTGATTACCAACAATGACGACACCGCCTACAGGGTGAGGTGAGGGCTCTGGGAATGTGGTGCCAGGAAAATAACCTCTCACTCAACGTCAACAAAACAAAGGAGATGATCGTGGACTTCAGGAAACAGCAGAGGGTGCACCCCCCTATCCACGTCAACGGGACCGCAGTGGAGAAGGTGGAAAGCTTCATGTTCCTTGGCATACACATCACTGGCAAACTGAAATGGTCCACCCCACACAGACAGTGTGGTGAAGAAGGCGCAACAGAGCCTCTTCAACCTCAGGAAGCTGAAGAAATTTGGCTTGGCACCTAAAACCCTCACAAACTTTTACAGATGCACAATTGAGAGCATCTTGTCGGGCAGTATTACCGCCTGGTACGACAACTGCACCGCCCGCAACCGCAGGGCTCTCCAGAGGGTGGTGCGTCTGCCGAACGCATTAGCAGGGGCAAACTACCCGCCCTCCAGGACACTTACGGCACCCAATGTCACAGGAAGACCAAAAAGACATCAACCACCCGAGTCACTGCCTGTTCACCCCGCTATTATCCAGAAGAAGGTCAGTACAGGTGCATCAAAGCTGGGACCGAGAGAATAAAAAACAGCTTCTATCTCAAGCATCTGCCTCTAATCCTAGGAAGCTCTTTGCCACCTTCTCCTCCCTGCTGAATCCTCCTCCCCCTCCCTCCTCCTCCCTCTCTGTGGATGACTTCGTCAACCATTTTGAAAAGAAGGTTGACGACATCCGATTGTCGTTTGTTAAGTCAAATGACACTGCTGGTCCTGCTCATACTGCCCTACCCTATGCTTTGACTTCTTTCTCCCCTCTCTCTCCAGATGAAATCTTGCGACTTGTGACGGCCGGCCGCCCAACAACCTGCCCGCTTGACCCTACCCCCTCCTCTCTTCTCCAGACCATCTCCAGTGACCTTCTCCCTTACCTCACCTCGCTCATCAACTTATCCTTGACCGCTGGCTATGTCCCTTCTGTCTTCAAGAGAGCGAGAGTTGCACCCCTTCTCTAAAAACCAACACTCGATCCCTCTGATGTCAACAACTACAGACCAGTATCCCTTCTTTCTTTTCTCTCCAAAACTCTTGAGCGTGCCGTCTCTAGCCAACTCTCTTGCTATCGCTCTCAGAATGACCTTCTTGATCCAAACCAGTCAGGTTTCAAGACTGGTCATTCAACTGAGACTGCTCTTCTCTGTGTCACGGAGGCTCTCCGCACTGCTAAAGCTAACTCTCTCCTCTGCTCTTGTCCTTCTAGACCTGTCTGCTGCCTTTGATACTGTGAACCATCAGATCCTCCTCTCCACCCTCTCCGAGTTGGGCATCTCCGGCACGGCTCACTCTTGGATTGCGTCCTACCTGACCGGTCGCTCCTACCAAGTGGCGTGGCGAGAATCTGTCTCCGCTCCACGTGCTCTCACCACTGGTGTCCCCCAGGGCTCAGTTCTAGGGCCTCTCCTATTCTCGCTATACACCAAGTCACTTGGCTCTGTCATATCCTCACATGGCCTCTCCTATCATTGCTACGCAGACGACACACAACTAATCTTCTCCTTTCCCCCTTCTGATAACCAGGTGGCGAATCGCATCTCTGCATGTCTGGCAGACATATCAGTGTGAATGACGGATCACCACCTCAAGCTGAACCTCGGCAAGACGGAGCTGCTCTTCCTCCCGGGGAAGGACTGCCCGTTCCATGATCTTGCCATCACGGTTGACAACTCCGTTGTGTCCTCCTCCCAGAGTGTGAAGAGCCTTGGCGTGACCCTGGACAACACCCTGTCGTTCTCCGCTAACATCAAGGCGGTGACCCGATCCTGTAGGTTCATGCTCTACAACATTCGGAGAGTACGACCCTGCCTTACACAGGAAGCGGCACAGGTCCTAATCCAGGCACTTGTCATCTCCCGTCTGGATTACTGCAACTCGCTGTTGGCTGGGCTCCCTGCCTGTGCCATTAAACCCCTACAACTCATCCAGAATGCCGCAGCCCGCCAAGTTCTCTCACGTCACCCCGCTCCTCCGCACACTCCACTGGCTTCCAGTTGAAGCTCGCATCTGCTACAAGACCATGGTGCTTGCCTACGGAGCTGTGAGGGGAACGGCACCTCCTTACCTTCAGGCTCTGATCAGTCCCTACACCCAAACGAGGGCATTGCGTTCATCCACATCTGGCCTGCTGGCCCCCCTACCTCTGCGGAAGCACAGTTCCCGCTCAGCCCAGTCAAAACTGTTCGCTGCTCTGGCACCCCAATGGTGGAACAAGCTCCCTCACGACGCTAGGACAGCGGAGTCACTCACCACCTTCCGGAGACACTTGAAACCCCACCTCTTTAAGGAATACCTGGGATAGGATAAAGTAATCCTTCTACCCCCCCTTACCCCACCCCCCCAAAAAAAATAAAAAAAATAATAATTGTAAAGTGGTTATCCCACTGGCTATAAGGTGAATGCACCAATTTGTAAGTCGCTCTGGATAAGAGCGTCTTCTAAATGAAGTAAATGTGAATGTTGTGGATCGTTTTTCTAAGTCCTGCTGCCTCATTCCTCTGCCCGGTCTCCCTACGGCCCTACAGACTGCTGAGGCCCTATTTACACACGTCTTCTGGCACTATGGGATACCTGAGGATATAGTGTCTGATCGGGGTTCCCAGTTCACCTCGAGGGTTTGGAGGGCGTTCATGGAACGTCTGGGAGTCTCGGTCAGCCTTACCTCAGGGTTTCACCCCGAAAGTAACGGGCAGCTGGAGAGAGAAAACCAGGAGGTGGGTAGGTTTCTGAGGTTGTATTGCCAGGACCGGCGGGGGGAGTGGTCGGCGTTCCTCCCCTGGGCAGAGATAGCCCAAAACTCCCTCCGCCACTCCTCCACTAACCTGTCTCCTTTCCAGTGTGTATTAGGTTATCAGCCGGTTCTGGCACCGTGGCATCAGAGCCAGATCGAGGCACCTGCAGTGGATGAATGGTTTTGGCGCTCGCAGGAGACCTGGAAGGCTGCCCATGTGAAGGCGAGCGCCGACCGCCACCGCAGTGAGGCTCCGGTGTATGCACCGGGGGACTGGGTCTTGGTCTCGACCAGAAACCTGCCCCTTCGCCTGCCCTGCCGGAAGCTGGGTCGGCGGTTTGTGGGGCCTTTCAAAGTCCTGAGGAGATTGAACGAGGTATGTTATAGGTTACAGCTTCCTCCTGAGTATCGTATTAACCCCGGCATACTCGGTCCGTTCCATCTTAGATTCGAGGCGTCGGGTGGGAGGCCTGCAGTATCTCGTGGCGTGGGAGGGGTACGGTCTGGAGGAGCGGTGCTGGGTCCCTAGGAGGAACATCCTCGATCCCTCCATGTTGAGGGATTTCCACCGTAGTCCTCCTGGCCGTCCCCGAGGCCGGTGTCTACGCACGGCTGGAGCCGCGTGTCGGGGGTGGGGGGGGGTACTGTCACGGATTCTGCCGAGGCTGCCCCTCCTCCTTGCTCGGGCAGGCTGCGGCGTTCGTCGTCACCGGAATACTAGCTGCTGCCGATCGATGTTCTCTGTGTCTATGTCACACACCTGTTGTCTATGTCACACACCTGTTGTCTATGTCACACACCTGTTGTCTATGTCACACACCTGTTGTCTATGTCACCACACCTGTTTCCCATTTGTGTAATCACGCCTACCCTATTTAACCCAGTGGCTCCCAATGTGTCTTGTGCGTGGTTGTTTTTCGTTTCGTGTGTCGTTTGGTGAGCGGGTTAGTTCCTTCCTGTGTGAAGGTATTTGCTGTGTTGTTTTCTTTACTCAAGTTCAGTAAAGTACGTTTCCTCGAGTTCTGTGTCCTGCGCCTGACTTCGATCCATCGCATTACACTGACACTCGTTACACCACGAGAGCGCACATGCTCTGCTGTTATGCGCAGTTGTTACCCATCTCTGCTGTTGTTGCAGTCAGCCAGATGAAGTAATGATATAAAATAATTGCAATCATTTTAGGTAGAAAAGTAAACATTTCCTAACTCAAAACCAATAGTATATATTTATAATTTTTTTATAAAACAAAGAATTTGTCCACAATTCACAGATGTATTTTACTGACAACTAGCAGAGCTAGCACAGCTAGAAGAAACGACTCACGTGACCTTTGACCCTGACTTTGCAGTTTTCCAGACTGCAGGAAGAGCGAGGGGGAGAAGCCAAACTCTACCTAACTAGTTTCAATGTATGGAATCACATAGGAAATGTGGGATTTTAGGTAAACTTCCCCTTTAATGATAGTGTTGGAGTTGTGCTCTGCCAAGCAGTCGTGGGTGAACAGGGAGTATAGGAGTTGACTAAGCACGCACCCATGAGAGGCCCCCTTGTTGAGGGTCAGCGTGGCGGATGTGTTGTTGCCTACCCTTACCACCTGGGGGCGGCCCGTCATAAAGTCCAGGATTCAGTTGCAGAGGGAGTTGTTCAGTCCCAGGGACCTTAGCTTAATGATGAGCTTGCAGGGCACTATGGTGTTGAACGCTGAGCTTTAGTCAAATGGGAAAGGGCAGTGTGAAGTTCAATAGAGATTGCGCCATCTGTGGATCTGTTGGGGCAGTATGTGAATTGGAGTGGTTCCAGGAAGAGGTTGAAAATGTCAGTGAAGACACTTGCTAGCTGGTCAGCGCATTCTCTGAGTACGTGTACTGGTAATCCATCTGGCCCTGCAGCCTTGTAAATGTTAACCTGTTTAAAGGTCTTACTCACATTGACTACGGAGCACGTGATCACACAGTCATCCGGAACAGTTGGTGCTCTCATGCATTGGTTCAGTGTTGATTGCCTAAAGTGAGCATAGAAGGCATTTAGCTCATCTAGTATGCTCGCTTAACTGGGCAGCTCGCTGCTGGATTTCCCTTTGTAATCTGTGACAGTTTGCAAGCCCTGCCACATCCAACGAGCATCAGAGCCAGTGTGGTAGGATTCAATCTTAGTCCTGTATTGATGCTAGCTAGCAATGTGAAGCTAACTGAAGCTGGCTAGCTTTATAAAACCCTGAGTAGATCTAGCTTGCTTCATAGTATACCACTCAGATCACAGGGTCACCCAGAACTCTTAATCCTCATTAAATCAGCATATATATAGCGCCTTCAGAAAGTATTCATACCCCTATTTATTCCACATTTTGTTGTGTTACAGCTTGAATTTAAAAAAATATGAATCTCACCCATCTACACACAATATCCCATAATGACAAAGTGAAAACATGTTTTTAGAAATTATAGCAAATTTATTGAAAATGAAATACAGAAATATCTCATTTACATACATTTTCACACCCCTGAGTCAATACTTTGAAGAAGCACCTTTAGCAGTGATTACAGCACTGAGTCTTTCTGGGTAAGTCTCTAAGAGCTTTCCACACCTGGATTGTGCCACATTTGCCCATTATTCTTTTCAAAATTCTTCAAGCTCTGTCAAATCGGTTGTTGATCATTGCTAGACAACCGTTTTCAAGTCTTGCCATAGATTTTCAAGTAGATTTAAGTCAAAACTATAACTCGGCCACTCAGGAACATTCAGTGACTTCTTGGTAAGCAACTCCAGTGTAGATTTGGCCTTGTGTTTTCGGTTATTGTCCTGCTGAAAGGTGAATTCATCTCCCAGTGTCTGGTGGAAAGCAGACTGAACCAGGTTTTCCTCTAGGATTTTGACTGTGCTTAGCTCCATTCCATTAATTTTTTATCCTGAAAAACTCCCCAGTCATGCATACCCATAAAATGATGCAGCCACCACTATGTTTGAAAATATGGAGAGGTGGTACTCAGTAATATGGAATCTGTGTTTGAAATTCACTGCTAGATTCAGTAGCCTACAGAGTAATATGTGCTGAACTTATGTAGATATTCTAAGTGTTTTGATAACTTTAAAGTGTAGCAGTTCGATGTAGATCAGTGGTGTCAAACGTCCGGCCCACGGGCCGGATCAGGCCCGCAAACGGGTTTAATCCGGCCCGCGAGATGATTTTGAAAAAAAAGAAAATGAAAAAAAAAAAAAAAAAAAAAATTTAAGTATAAAAATGCGCTGCAATTTTTCAATAAAATAAACTGCTGTTCCAATTGCGTCCACTGGAAAGCGCAATAGCAATTGTGTTAAGCAAGCAAACTGTTTATACCGGGGCAGAGCAACTAGGTCAAGCACGTGCAGCCAATGAGCTACTTTGTTTTGGCCGCGATATTTATTACGGCTTCTACTTTTAACATTATGTGCTTTGGCACCCTCATTGCCCCAATATGTCTCTGTCAAAAAAGAGAAAAGTGGACGCAGAGTGCAGAGTGTTGCAAGAAAAATGGTCATCCTATTTATTCACGGAATTGAATGGGAAAGCTGTATGTTTGGTGTGTTCAGAGCATGTTGCAGTGCTGAAAGAATATAACCTTCGTCGCCACTATGTGAGTCTTCATGCCGACAAATATGACAACTTTCAAGGACAGCGGAGATGAGAGAAGGTGAATGAACTGTTGGCGGGTCTGAAGAAACAGCAGTCTGTGTTTACTCACAGCCGAGACATCAGTGACGCTGCAGTGAAAGCTAGCTACCTCATTGCTAATGAAATCGCAGTGGCTTCAAAACCATTTAGTGAGGGTGAATTTGTAAAAACATGCATGATGAAGGCAGCGGAGATTGTGTGCCCTGAAAAGCGGCAGGCTTTTGCAAATATCAGCCTGACAAGAAACACAGTTGCAGACAGGATTTCCGATCTTTCAGTGGATTTGGACAGCCAGTTGAAGCAAAAAGTAAAGTCATTTATTGCGTTTTTGGTTGCAATTGATGAAAGCACGGACATTACAGATGTTGCACAACTGGCCATTTTCATCCGCGGAGTTGATGACACATTGACCGTCACCGAGGAGTTCGTGGAGTTCGTGCCGATGACAGATACAACGACAGCAGCTGATATTTTTACCGCACTCGTCGGCGCGCTGGACAGGGTCGGAGTGGACTGGTCCCGCGCTGTCAGCCTGGCTACAGATGGTGCGCCCTCAATAATCGGGAAAAACGCAGGCGTTGTGACAAAGTTCAGAGAGAAAGTGCAATCTGCAAATGGAGGACGTGATTTTTTGACTTTTCACTGTATTTTGCACCAGGAGGCTTTGTGTTGCAAGTCATTAAAGATGGATAACGTCATGAAGGTGGTCATCCAAACTGTTAATTTCATCCGATCCAGAAGCCTGAATCACCGTCAGTTTGACAGCCTTCTCAGAGAGAAAGACCACATCTATGGCCTGCCATACCACACTGAGGTAAGGTGGTTAAGCCGAGGTGCTGTGCTGAGGCGTTTCTTTGATTTACGAGAAGAAATTGAACAGTTCATGGAAGAAAAGGGCAAACCAGTGTTAGAATTTCATTCCGCAGAATGGATGCAGGACCTTGCATTTATGGTGGATGTTACAGAGCACCTGAATAACTTGAACAAACAGCTGCAAGGGCGCAACAAAGTTGTCACGCAGTATTATGACAGCATACGTTCTTTCAAGTTGAAGCTGTCATTGTGGGAGACGCAACTTGCCGGTGGTGATGCAGCTCACTTCCCCTGTCTGAAAAATGTGTGCGCGACCCAACATGTGGCAGACATGAAGCGGTTCAAAGATAAAATAACGGGACTGTTCAGATTTATGTTTATATGTTTTTATGTTGATGTGCTATTGTTTTTAATTGATTTTATTTTATTTGTATATTTAACCTATTCTTGACTCTGTGGTTCTTGCACTTGTTTGGGGAACAGGATTTAATTATTTTTATCTACATTTCTGCCTGAGAAATGACACCCTGATATAGTTCTGTGATATACTTCTGTGAATCACTGAGGCATTGTGTGTTTGTGTGTTCTTTGTCCTCAGAACATTCAAATAACTTGAGGTGTTTTATGATTAATAGTGATGTTGTGCTTTTGGACACACTGTCCTCAGGCTCCAGCTTTATGTTGTATGTTGATCGTATTAAAACAAAGAAAACAATCTGAAGTTGTTGTTTTTAAGTTATATATACCATGATTTTTCCGGTCCGGCCCACTTGGGAATAGATTTTCCTCCATGTGGCCCCTGAGCTAAAATGAGTTTGACACCCCTGATGTAGATTAAACCATCCTTCACATCAAACCGTAGAAGCAGTGGTCTGCTAATATAACAATGTGAAATATTGCACCTTCCTGTGTTTGCCAACGCCTGTTGCTCATGGCCGTGCAGATCAGCTCCAGGCTCCTATATCGCAGATACTGGTCATAAAGGAACCTGACTTCGGCTCCTATATCGCAGATACTGGTCATAAAGGAACCTGACTTCGGCTCCTATATCGCAGATACTGGTCATAAAGGAGCCTGACTTCGGCTCCTATATCGCAGATACTGGTCATAAAGGAACCTGACTTCGGCTCCTATATCGCAGATACTGGTCATAAAGGAACCTGACTTCGGCTTCTATATCGCAGATACTGGTCATAAAGGAGCCTGACTTCGGCTCCTATATTTGACCCAGCTCCTATATCACAGTGGGAGCGAGAGAGAAAGACTGTCACCACACGGTCATGGAAGCCAACAGTAAATATATGGTTGAACACAGTGGCGGCTCCTGAAAAAATTCTCAGGGGGGGCAATTTTTCTGATGATTTAGGTGACCTACACACATTTTAAAAAAGATATGTCCAGCAACAACATGAAGACAGGGGCAGCATATAAGTCAATACCAGAAGCATTTATTGACTGATCTCAAAAGTGTTGGCTTACCAGGGTTGGTGGAGCCCTCAGTTTCATCTTTGCCTCGCAAAGCTAACTCAAACACTCCGCAAAACTTCACACACTGGATTAGCCGGCTGAGGATGTGGCGGTTCTTGCTAATGTCGTAGTAAATATATTTGTTATAGTGAATATGGAATATGATATGTTGAGTAAAATGTTGTGCTAAGATCTATTTAGGTCAGGAGCTGGTTATAAGTTCTGTTCCTATCCAATAACAATGGACAAAAGGGTCCTATCTTGTCAGCCTTGTCAGTTTCAGTTCTCCAGTAAACTTGTGATTATCAACACTAACCTCATCGTTGTGGCGGCGGACAGCTAGCCTGTATCCCTCATCCAGTTGAGTGGGAATGTTCACTCTCCCCAAAGCAGACAATCTCAAACAGCTATCCATGTGGGTCTTTGACAGCTCATGTTTCTTAATCTTTCCTGAAAGATGGTGCATGTCCGTTACACACCAGTCGCTGTCCAAGCGGTGCTGTCTGCCGTGCCGCCTTCAGGGTGAAAGAGTAAGCAGGGGGTAGCAGAAGACTGCATTAGCTACATCGCAGCCTGCTAACCAGGTTTTTCGTTCGTACCAATTTTTGGAAAATCCTCGGGTGTAGGACTTCCCCCCTTTAGTAGAAACCTGTTGAATTATTAAATTTGGTCTGGGAGGTCCTAATTGTTTCGTTGCCAATTTATCTTCATTTGTTCGCCGACAAAAAGGAACTTCTTTCAAAGACACAATCGAGTTGCACTGAAGCCTAGCCATTTTGACAGTAATAGTGAATTGATTGACGCTGCTACCCGCTCTTTTCTTAGTTACGTTCATGGTTATGTTACGTATGACGAAAGCGCGTAAGTGCAAGCCCTCAGAAACCCATAGAGATTGTATTGAAAGCTCTGATATTTGAAAAAAATAGATTTTACATGGGAGTCTATGACAGACTTCTGGGCGATTTTCAACCTGACTGAAATCGCCCCAAAAGGGGGGGGGGGGCCATTTGAAGCACGACTTTAGCCTGATTGGACATTTAGTGGCACTGTGGCAGATCAGACGTCTAGATTACAACACTGATAACTACTGTTGCCGTGATATAATTGATTAGAAAAAAAATCCCTTCCTTTTCCCGTTTGGCAGTGCGTCGCCCATATCGCCCTATTGAACACACCGCCCCTGGTTGAACATAGTGTTGTGCTATTAGGGTTCAATGACGAATACACCGTAATGAGAGAGAATAAGTGTTTCATTCAATAATATATTTTTTTACATCTTGTCGGGAGGCACGTATTCATACAACTCTCTGTCACGTTCAGCTGCCGACGAGTAGCTCTCCTGCGCATGTGTTATCCTGCTCAGGCATTGTAATCAATCTTGCAAACACAAATTACTTATATCATTACATCTCCCTTTCTTTAAATAAAAGTATTTTACTTTTGAAAATAAACAATTTATTTCTGTAATCAAAGTGTAATAACACAATTAATTGGAAACAGCATTTTAACAGTGTTAACAAAATGTTAACTATATGCTTAGTAGGACCACTGGTGAAAATACTACATTAGTAATTCGTTTTAGTTTACTCTCAACTGTTTTTTAGTTTACTCTCAACTGTTTTTTAGTTTACTTTCAAACTGTTTTTTAGTTTACTCTCAACTGTTTTTTAGTTTACTCTCAACTGTTTTTTAGTTTACTCTCAACTGTTTTAATTGTCCTTAGAGTTCCTAACATCTCTCAATAAGTCTTCCACTGCCGTGTGGATATTCTGCTGGTTTGTTCTTCATGATGGGCTGCTGCCAGAGCTTCTTCAACAGTGTCTGTGTCATGACTGTCTGTTGCTTGGAAGATCACCAGGTTTTCTCCGTAGAACAGCGCCATCTTCTGTTTGTATGTTGTATGACCTTGGCTGTACTCAATGATAAGATCACTGTTCCTCTTTGTGTCCATGTGTTTGTTTTGTCTTTGTCCCTCACGTTGTCCCCAGGTTGGAGTTCAGGCAGGTTTATTTTCCCTCACGTTGTCTCCAGGTTGGAGTTCAGGCAGGTTTATTTTCCCTCACGTTGTCCCAGGTTGGAGTTCAGGCAGGTTTATTTTCCCTCACGTTTTCCCCAGGTTGGAGTTCAGACAGGTGTCTTGTCCCTCACGTTGTCCACAGATTGGAGCTCAGGCAGGTTTCTTGTCCCTCACGTTGTCCCCAGGTTGGAGTTCAGGCAGGTTTCTTGTCCCTCACGTTGTCCCAAGGTTGGAGTTCAGGCAGGTTTCTTTTCCCTCACGTTGTCCCAAGGTTGGAGTTCAGGCAGGTTTCTTTTCCCTCACGTTGTCCCAAGGTTGGAGTTCAGGCAGGTTTCTTTTCCCTCACGTTGTCCCCAGGTTGGAGATCAGGCAGGTTTCTTTTCCATTACGTTGTCCCAAGGTTGGAGTTCAGGCAGGTTTCTTTTCCCTCACGTTGTCCCCAGGTTGGAGTTCAGGCAGGTTTATTTTCCCTCACGTTGTCCCCAGGTTGGAGTTCAGGCAGGTTTCTTTTCCCTCACGTTGTCCCAAGGTTGGAGTTCAGGCAGGTTTATTTTCCCTCACGTTGTCCCAAGGTTGGAGTTCAGGCAGGTTTCTTTTCCCTCACGTTGTCCCAAGGTTGGAGTTCACGCAGGTTTCTTTTCCTTCACGTTGTCCCAAGATTGGAGTTCAGGCAGGTTTCTTGTCCCTCACGTTGTCCCCAGGTTGGAGTTCAGGCAGGTTTATTTTCCCTCACGTTTTCCCCAGGTTGGAGTTCAGGCAGGTTTCTTGTCCCTCACGTTGTCCCCAGGTTGCAGTTCAGGCAGGTTTCTTGTCCCTCACGTTGTCCCCAGGTTGGAGTTCAGGCAGGTTTATTTTCCCTCACGTTGTCCCCAGGTTGGAGTTCAGGCAGGTTTCTATTCCCTCACGTTGTCCCCAGGTTGGAGTTCAGGCAGGTTTCTTTTCCCTCACGTTGTCCCAAGGTTGGAGTTCAGGCAGGTTTCTTTTCCCTCACGTTGTCCCAAGGTTGGAGTTCAGGCAGGTTTATTTTCCCTCACGTTGTCCCAAGGTTGGAATTCAGGCAGGTTTCTTTTCCCTCACGTTGTCTCCATGTTGGAGTTCAGGCAGGTTTATTTTCCTTCACGTTGTCTCCAGGTTGGAGTTCAGGCAGGTTTATTTTCCCTCACGTTGTCCCCAGGTTGGAGTTCAGGCAGGTTTATTTTCCCTCATGTTGTCTCCAGGTTGAGGTCAGGCAGGTTTATTTTCCCTCACGTTGTCCCCAGGTTGGAATTCAAGCAGGTTTATTTTCCCTCACGTTGTCCCCAGGTTGGAGTTCAGGCAGGTTTCTTTTCCCTCACGTTGTCTCCAGGTTGGAGTTCAGGCAGGTTTATTTTCCCTCACGTTGTCCCCAGGTTGGAGTTCAGGCAGGTTTCTTTTCCCTCACGTTGTCCCCAGGTTGGAGTTCAGGCAGGTTTATTTTCCCTCACGTTTTCCCCAGATTGGAGTTCAGGCAGGTTTCTTGTCCCTCACGTTGTCCACAGATTGGAGTTCAGGCAGGTTTCTTGTTCCTCACGTTGTCCCCTGGTTGGAGTTCAGGCAGGTTTCTTGTCCCTAACGTTGTTCCCAGGTTGCAGTTCAGGCAGGTATCTTGTCCCTCACGTTGTCCCCAGGTTGGAGTTAAGGCAGGTTTCTTGTCCCTCACGTTGTCCCCAGGTTGGAGTTCAGGCAGGTCTCTTGTCCCTCACGTTGTCCCCAGGTTGGAGTTCATGCAGGTTTCTTGTCCCTCACGTTGTCCCCAGGTTGGAGTTCAGGCAGGTTTCTTGTTCCTCACGTTGTCCCCAGGTTGCAGTTCAGGCAGGTTTATTGTCCCTCACGTTGTCCCCAGGTTGGAGTTCAGGCAGGTTTTTTGTCCCTCACATTGTCCCAAGGTTGGAGTTCTGGCAAGTTTCTTGTCCCTCACGCTGTCCACAGATTGTAGTTCAGGCAGGTTTCTTGTTCCTCACGTTGTCCCCAGGTTGGAGTTCAGGCAGGTTTCTTGTCCCTCACGTTGTCCCCAGGTTGGAGTTACATTTACATTTACGTCATTTAGCAGATGCTCTTATCCAGAGCGACTTACAAATTGGTGCATTCACCTTAAAGCCAGTAGTACAACCACTTTACAATGTTTTTTTATTTTTTTATTTTTTTATTAAAATGTTATTATTAAAAATTTTAGGGTGGGTGGTGGGGTAAGGGGGGGGGGGTAGAAGGATTACTTTATCCTATCCCAGGTATTCCTTAAAGAGGAGGGGTTTCAAATGTCTCCGGAAGGTGGTGAGTGACTCCGCTGTCCTGGCGTCGTGAGGGAGCTTGTTCCACCATTGGGGTGCCAGAGCAGCGAACAGTTTTGACTGGGCTGAGCGGGAACTATGCTTCCGCAGAGGAAGGGGAGCCAGCAGGCCAGAGGTGGATGAACGCAATGCCCTCGTTTGGGTGTAGGGACTGATCAGAGCCTGAAGGTACGGAGGTGCCGTTCCCCTCACAGCTCCATAGGCAAGCACCATGGTCTTGTAACAGATGCGAGCTTCAACTGGAAGCCAGTGGAGTGTGCGGAGGAGCGGGGTGACGTGAGAGAACTTGGGAAGGTTGAACACCAGGCGGGCTGCGGCATTCTGGATGAGTTGTAGGGGTTTAATGGCACAGGCAGGGAGCCCAGCCAACAGTGAGTTGCAGTAATCCAGACGGGAGATGACAAGTGCCTGGATTAGGACCTGTGCCGCTTCCTGTGTAAGGCAGGGTCGTACTCTCCGAATGTTGTAGAGCATGAACCTACAGGGTCGGGTCACCGCCTTGATGTTAGCGGAGAACGACAGGGTGTTGTCCAGGGTCACGCCAAGGCTCTTCGCACTCTGGGAGGAGGACACAACGGAGTTGTCAACCGTGATGGCGAGATCATAGAATGGGCAGTCCTTCCCCAGGAGGAAGAGCAGCTCCGTCTTGCCAAGGTTCAGCTTGAGGTGGTGATCCGTCATCCATACTGATATGTCTGCCAGACATGCAGAGATGCGATTCGCCACCTGGTTATCAGAAGGGGGAAAGGAGAAGATTAGTTGTGTATCGTCAGCGTAGCAATGATAGGAGAGGCCATGTGAGAATATGACAGAGCCAAGTGACTTGGTGTATAGCGAGAATAGGAGAGGGCCTAGAACTGAGCCCTGGGGGACACCAGTGGTGAGAGCACGTGGTGCGGAGACAGCTTCTCGCCACGCCACTTGGTAGGAGCGACCGGTCAGGTAGGACGCGATCCAAGAGTGAGCCGCGCCGGAGATGCCCAGCTCGGAGAGGGTGGAGAGGAGGATCTGATGGTTCACAGTATCAAAGGCAGCAGACAGGTCTAGAAGGATAAGAGCAGAGGAGAGAGAGTTAGCTTTAGCAGTGCGGAGAGCCTCCGTGACACAGAGAAGAGCAGTCTCAGTTGAATGACCAGTCTTGAAACCTGACTGGTTTGGATCAAGAAGGTCATTCTGAGAGAGATAGCAAGAGAGTTGGCTAGAGACGGCACGCTCAATAGTTTTGGAGAGAAAAGAAAGAAGGGATACTGGTCTGTAGTTGTTGACATCAGAGGGATCGAGTGTTGGTTTTTTGAGAAGGGGTGCAACTCTCGCTCTCTTGAAGATGGAAGGGACATAGCCAGCGGTCAAGGATGAGTTGATCAGCGAGGTGAGGTAGGGGAGAAGGTCACCGGAGATGGTCTGGAGAAGAGAGGAGGGGATAGGGTCAAGCGGGCAGGTTGTTGGGCGGCCTGCCGTCACAAGTCGCATGATTTTATCTGGAGAGAGAGGGGAGAAAGAAGTCAAAGCATAGGGTAGGGCAGTGTGAGCAGGACCAGCAGTGTCATTTGGCTTAACAAACGAGGATCGGATGTCGTCAACCTTTTTTTCAAAGTGGTTGACGAAGTCATCCACAGAGAGGGAGGAGGGGGGGGGGGGGAGGAGGATTCAGCAGGGAGGAGAATGTGGCAAAGAGCTTCCTAGGGTTAGAGGCAGATGCTTGGAATTTAGAGTGGTAGAAAGTGGCCTTAGCAGCAGAAACAGATTAAGAAAATGTAGAGAGGAGGGAGTGAAAAGATGCCAGGTCCGCAGGGAGTCTAGTTTTCTTCCATTTCCGCTCAGCTGCCCGGAGCTCTGTTCTGTGAGCTCGCAATGAGTCATCAAGCCACGGAGCTGGAGGGGAGGACCGAGCCGGCCGGGAGGATAGGGGACATAGAGAGTCAAAGGATGCAGAAAGGGAGGAGAGGAGGGTTGAGGAGGCAGAATCAGGAGATTGGAGGGAGAAGGTTTGAGCAGAGGGAAGAGATGATAGGATGGAAGAGGAGAGAGTAGCGGGAGAGAGAGAGCGAAGGTTGCGACGGCGCATTACCATCTGTGTAGGGGCAGAGTGAGTAGTGTTGGAGGAGAGCGAGAGAGAGAAGGATACAAAGTAGTGGTCGGAGACATGGAGGGGAGTTGCAGTAAGATTAGTAGAAGAACAGCATCTAGTAAAGATGAGGTCAAGCGTATTGCCTGCCTTGTGAGTAGGGGGGGGCGGTGAGAGGGTGAGGTCAAAAGAGGAGAGGAGTGGAAAGAAGGAGGCAGAGAGAAATGAGTCAAATGTAGACGTAGGGAGGTTGAAATCCCCCAGAACTGTGAGGGGTGAGCCATCCTCAGGAAAGGAGCTTATCAAGGCGTCAAGCTCATTGATAAACTCTCCAAGGGAACCTGGAGGGCGATAGATGACAAGGATATTAAGCTTAAATGGGCTAGTGACTGTGGCGTGAAATAACTATACCGTTGGATATTAAGCTTAAATGGGCTAGTGACAGGCGTGAAATAACTATACCGTTGCTAATAGCTACTCGCCAGCTAGTCCAGGTGGAGGGTTAGCCAGCTAGCTTCGTGCTACGCCCGGCGCCGCCGAATACAATACTAACCTACAATAATTACATACAACAACCCACGATAACTACCAACAATACCTAACTACAATCTAAATACATATGTAGGTTATGACTTACCCCTAGCAGCTACTGTTAGCTAGCCAAGTGCAAAGCTAGCCACTGAATTGACTCAGCCAGTTTGCGTCTGCTCGCTCGGTCGTTCCAGCTATTGTTTACCAGTTAGCGTTAACGGTTCAGACAATGAGGTTAGAAAACAGCTGAATGGTAGAAAACAGCTGAATGGTAGGCAATTATTGTATGTAACTATTGTAGGCAGCCAGCTGGCGTAATTACAGGCACTCTCAGGCGGGAAACAACTATACCGTTGCTAATAGTTGCCAGTAGCTATCCGCCAGCTAGTCTAGGTGGTGGGTTAGCCAGCTAGCTTCTAGCTTCAGCCGAATACAGCTAGCTTCGGGCTCAGCCGAATACAATACTAACCTACAATAATTACATACAACAACCCACGATAACTTCCTACAATACCTAACTACAATCTAAATACATAGCTTTAGCCTTACTCCACAAAGCCCAAGCTATGTATAAAGCCAAGCTTACCCGACGACCTTACCCGACGACCTCACCCGACGACCAGTACCAGCACCTCCGAGTTCAGGCAGGTTTCTTGTCCCTCACGTTGTCCCCAGTTTGGAGTTCAGGCAGGTTTCTTGTCCCTCACGTTATCCCCAGGTTGGAGTTCAGGCAGGTTTCTTGTTCCTCACGTTGTCCCCAGGTTGGAGTTCAGGCAGGTTTCTTGTCCCTCACGTTGTCCCCAGGTTGGAGTTCAGGCAGGTTTATTTTCCCTCACGTTTTCCCCAGGTTGGAGTTCAGGCAGGTTTCTTGTCCCTCACGTTGTCCCCAGGATGGAGTTCAGGCAGGTTTCTTGTTCCTCACGTTGTCCCCAGGTTGGAGTTCAGGCAGGTTTCTTGTCCCTCACGTTGTCCCCAGGTTGCAGTTCAGGCAGGTTTCTTGTCCCTCACGTTGTCCCCAGGTTGGAGTTCAGGCAGGTTTCTTTTCCCTCACGTTGTCCCCAGGTTGGAGTTCAGGCAGGTTTCTATTCCTTCACGTTGTCCCCAGGTTGGAGTTCAGGCAGGTTTCTTTTCCCTCACGTTGTCCCAAGGTTGGAGTTCAGGCAGGTTTCTTTTCCCTCACGTTGTCCCAAGGTTGGAGTTCAGGCAGGTTTATTTTCCCTCACGTTGTCCCAAGGTTGGAATTCAGGCAGGTTTCTTTTCCCTCACGTTGTCTCCATGTTGGAGTTCAGGCAGGTTTATTTTCCTTCACGTTGTCTCCAGGTTGGAGTTCAGGCAGGTTTATTTTCCCTCACGTTGTCCCCAGGTTGGAATTCAGGCAGGTTTATTTTCCCTCATGTTGTCTCCAGGTTGAGGTCAGGCAGGTTTATTTTCCCTCACGTTGTCCCCAGGTTGGAATTCAAGCAGGTTTATTTTCCCTCACGTTGTCCCCAGGTTGGAGTTCAGGCAGGTTTCTTTTCCCTCACGTTGTCTCCAGGTTGGAGTTCAGGCAGGTTTATTTTCCCTCACGTTGTCCCCAGGTTGGAGTTCAGGCAGGTTTCTTTTCCCTCACGTTGTCCCCAGGTTGGAGTTCAGGCAGGTTTATTTTCCCTCACGTTTTCCCCAGATTGGAGTTCAGGCAGGTTTCTTGTCCCTCACGTTGTCCACAGATTGGAGTTCAGGTAGGTTTCTTGTTCCTCACGTTGTCCCCTGGTTGGAGTTCAGGCAGGTTTCTTGTCCCTCACGTTGTCCCCAGGTTGGAGTTCAGGCAGGTTTCTTGTCCCTAACATTGTTCCCAGGTTGCAGTTCAGGCAGGTATCTTGTCCCTCACGTTGTCCCCAGGTTGGAGTTAAGGCAGGTTTCTTGTCCCTCACGTTGTCCCCAGGTTGGAGTTCAGGCAGGTCTCTTGTCCCTCACGTTGTCCCCAGGTTGGAGTTCATGCAGGTTTCTTGTCCCTCACGTTGTCCCCAGGTTGGAGTTCAGGCAGGTTTCTTGTTCCTCACGTTGTCCCCAGGTTGCAGTTCAGGCAGGTTTATTGTCCCTCACGTTGTCCCCAGGTTGGAGTTCTGGCAAGTTTCTTGTCCCTCACGCTGTCCACAGATTGTAGTTCAGGCAGGTTTCTTGTTCCTCACGTTGTCCCCAGGTTGGAGTTCAGGCAGGTTTCTTGTCCCTCACGTTGTCCCCAGGTTGGAGTTACATTTACATTTACGTCATTTAGCAGATGCTCTTATCCAGAGCGACTTACAAATTGGTGCATTCACCTTAAAGCCAGTAGTACAACCACTTTACAATGTATTTTTTTTATTTGTTTTTTTATTAAAATGTTATTATTAAAGATTTTAGGGTGGGTGGTGGGGTAAGGGGGGGGGTAGAAGGATTACTTTATCCTATCCCAGGTATTCCTTAAAGAGGAGGGGTTTCAAATGTCTCCGGAAGGTGGTGAGTGACTCCGCTGTCCTGGCGTCGTGAGGGAGCTTGTTCCACCATTGGGGTGCCAGAGCAGCGAACAGTTTTGACTGGGCTGAGCGGGAACTATGCTTCCGCAGAGGAAGGGGAGCCAGCAGGCCAGAGGTGGATGAACGCAATGCCCTCGTTTGGGTGTAGGGACTGATCAGAGCCTGAAGGTACGGAGGTGCCGTTCCCCTCACAGCTCCATAGGCAAGCACCATGGTCTTGTAACAGATGCGAGCTTCAACTGGAAGCCAGTGGAGTGTGCGGAGGAGCGGGGTGACGTGAGAGAACTTGGGAAGGTTGAACACCAGGCGGGCTGCGGCATTCTGGATGAGTTGTAGGGGTTTAATGGCACAGGCAGGGAGCCCAGCCAACAGTGAGTTGCAGTAATCCAGACGGGAGATGACAAGTGCCTGGATTAGGACCTGTGCCGCTTCCTGTGTAAGGCAGGGTCGTACTCTCCGAATGTTGTAGAGCATGAACCTACAGGGTCGGGTCACCGCCTTGATGTTAGCGGAGAACGACAGGGTGTTGTCCAGGGTCACGCCAAGGCTCTTCGCACTCTGGGAGGAGGACACAACGGAGTTGTCAACCGTGATGGCGAGATCATAGAATGGGCAGTCCTTCCCCAGGAGGAAGAGCAGCTCCGTCTTGCCAAGGTTCAGCTTGAGGTGGTGATCCGTCATCCATACTGATATGTCTGCCAGACATGCAGAGATGCGATTCGCCACCTGGTTATCAGAAGGGGGAAAGGAGAAGATTAGTTGTGTATCGTCAGCGTAGCAATGATAGGAGAGGCCATGTGAGAATATGACAGAGCCAAGTGACTTGGTGTATAGCGAGAATAGGAGAGGGCCTAGAACTGAGCCCTGGGGGACACCAGTGGTGAGAGCACGTGGTGCGGAGACAGCTTCTCGCCACGCCACTTGGTAGGAGCGACCGGTCAGGTAGGACGCGATCCAAGAGTGAGCCGCGCCGGAGATGCCCAGCTCGGAGAGGGTGGAGAGGAGGATCTGATGGTTCACAGTATCAAAGGCAGCAGACAGGTCTAGAAGGATAAGAGCAGAGGAGAGAGAGTTAGCTTTAGCAGTGCGGAGAGCCTCCGTGACACAGAGAAGAGCAGTCTCAGTTGAATGACCAGTCTTGAAACCTGACTGGTTTGGATCAAGAAGGTCATTCTGAGAGAGATAGCAAGAGAGTTGGCTAGAGACGGCACGCTCAATAGTTTTGGAGAGAAAAGAAAGAAGGGATACTGGTCTGTAGTTGTTGACATCAGAGGGATCGAGTGTTGGTTTTTTGAGAAGGGGTGCAACTCTCGCTCTCTTGAAGATGGAAGGGACATAGCCAGCGGTCAAGGATGAGTTGATCAGCGAGGTGAGGTAGGGGAGAAGGTCACCGGAGATGGTCTGGAGAAGAGAGGAGGGGATAGGGTCAAGCGGGCAGGTTGTTGGGCGGCCTGCCGTCACAAGTCGCATGATTTTATCTGGAGAGAGAGGGGAGAAAGAAGTCAAAGCATAGGGTAGGGCAGTGTGAGCAGGACCAGCAGTGTCATTTGGCTTAACAAACGAGGATCGGATGTCGTCAACCTTTTTTTCAAAGTGGTTGACGAAGTCATCCACAGAGAGGGAGGAGGGGGGGGGGGGAGGAGGATTCAGGAGGAGATGTGGCAAAGAGCTTCCTAGGGTTAGAGGCAGATGCTTGGAATTTAGAGTGGTAGAAAGTGGCCTTAGCAGCAGAAACAGATGAAGAAAATGTAGAGAGGAGGGAGTGAAAAGATGCCAGGTCCGCAGGGAGTCTAGTTTTCTTCCATTTCCGCTCAGCTGCCCGGAGCTCTGTTCTGTGAGCTCGCAATGAGTCATCAAGCCACGGAGCTGGAGGGGAGGACCGAGCCGGCCGGGAGGATAGGGGACATAGAGAGTCAAAGGATGCAGAAAGGGAGGAGAGGAGGGTTGAGGAGGCAGAATCAGGAGATTGGAGGGAGAAGGTTTGAGCAGAGGGAAGAGATGATAGGATGGAAGAGGAGAGAGTAGCGGGAGAGAGAGAGCGAAGGTTGCGACGGCGCATTACCATCTGTGTAGGGGCAGAGTGAGTAGTGTTGGAGGAGAGCGAGAGAGAGAAGGATACAAAGTAGTGGTCGGAGACATGGAGGGGAGTTGCAGTAAGATTAGTAGAAGAACAGCATCTAGTAAAGATGAGGTCAAGCGTATTGCCTGCCTTGTGAGTAGGGGGGGACGGTGAGAGGGTGAGGTCAAAAGAGGAGAGGAGTGGAAAGAAGGAGGCAGAGAGAAATGAGTCAAATGTAGACGTAGGGAGGTTGAAATCCCACAGAACTGTGAGGGGTGAGCCATCCTCAGGAAAGGAGCTTATCAAGGCGTCAAGCTCATTGATGAACTCTCCAAGGGAACCTGGAGGGCGATAGATGACAAGGATATTAAGCTTAAATGGGCTAGTGACTGTGGCGTGAAATAACTATACCGTTGGATATTAAGCTTAAATGGGCTAGTGACAGGCGTGAAATAACTATACCGTTGCTAATAGCTACTCGCCAGCTAGTCCAGGTGGAGGGTTAGCCAGCTAGCTTCGTGCTATGCCCGGCGCCGCCGAATACAATACTAACCTACAATAATTACATACAACAACCCACGATAACTACCAACAATACCTAACTACAATCTAAATACATATGTAGGTTATGACTTACCCCTAGCAGCTACTGTTAGCTAGCCAAGTGCAAAGCTAGCCACTGAATTGACTCAGCCAGTTTGCGTCTGCTCGCTCGGTCGTTCCAGCTATTGTTTACAAGTTAGCGTTAACGGTTCAGACAATGAGGTTAGAAAACAGCTGAATGGTAGAAAACAGCTGAATGGTAGGCAATTATTGTATGTAACTATTGTAGGCAGCCAGCTGGCGTAATTACAGGCACTCTCAGGCGGGAAACAACTATACCGTTGCTAATAGTTGCCAGTAGCTATCCGCCAGCTAGTCTAGGTGGTGGGTTAGCCAGCTAGCTTCTAGCTTCAGCCGAATACAGCTAGCTTCGGGCTCAGCCGAATACAATACTAACCTACAATAATTACATACAACAACCCACGATAACTTCCTACAATACCTAACTACAATCTAAATACATAGCTTTAGCCTTACTCCACAAAGCCCAAGCTATGTATAAAGCCAAGCTTACCCGACGACCTTACCCGACGACCTCACCCGACGACCAGTACCAGCACCTCCGAGTTCAGGCAGGTTTCTTGTCCCTCACGTTGTCCCCAGTTTGGAGTTCAGGCAGGTTTCTTGTCCCTCACGTTGTCCCCAGGTTGGAGTTCAGGCAGGTTTCTTGTTCCTCACGTTGTCCCCAGGTTGGAGTTCAGGCAGGTTTCTTGTCCCTCACGTTGTCCCCAGGTTGGAGTTCAGGCAGGTTTATTTTCCCTCACGTTTTCCCCAGGTTGGAGTTCAGGCAGGTTTCTTGTCCCTCACGTTGTCCCCAGGATGGAGTTCAGGCAGGTTTCTTGTTCCTCACGTTGTCCCCAGGTTGGAGTTCAGGCAGGTTTCTTGTCCCTCACGTTGTCCCCAAGGTTGCAGTTCAGGCAGGTTTCTTGTCCCTCACGTTGTCCCCAGGTTGGAGTTCAGGCAGGTTTCTTTTCCCTCACGTTGTCCCCAGGTTGGAGTTCAGGCAGTTTCTATTCCTTCACGTTGTCCCCAGGTTGGAGTTCAGGCAGGTTTCTTTTCCCTCACGTTGTCCCAAGGTTGGAGTTCAGGCAGGTTTCTTTTCCCTCACGTTGTCCCAAGGTTGGAGTTCAGGCCGGTTTATTTTCCCTCACGTTGTCCCAAGGTTGGAATTCAGGCAGGTTTCTTTTCCCTCACGTTGTCTCCATGTTGGAGTTCAGGCAGGTTTATTTTCCTTCACGTTGTCTCCAGGTTGGAGTTCAGGCAGGTTTATTTTCCCTCACGTTGTCCCCAGGTTGGAGTTCAGGCAGGTTTATTTTCCCTCATGTTGTCTCCAGGTTGAGGTCAGGCAGGTTTATTTTCCCTCACGTTGTCCCCAGGGTGGAATTCAAGCAGGTTTATTTTCCCTCACGTTGTCCCCAGGTTGGAGTTCAGGCAGGTTTCTTTTCCCTCACGTTGTCTCCAGGTTGGAGTTCAGGCAGGTTTATTTTCCCTCACGTTGTCCCCAGGTTGGAGTTCAGGCAGATTTCTTTTCCCTCACGTTGTCCCCAGGTTGGAGTTCAGGCAGGTTTATTTTCCCTCACGTTTTCCCCAGATTGGAGTTCAGGCAGGTTTCTTGTCCCTCACGTTGTCCACAGATTGGAGTTCAGGCAGGTTTCTTGTTCCTCACGTTGTCCCCTGGTTGGAGTTCAGGCAGGTTTCTTGTCCCTCACGTTGTCCCCAGGTTGGAGTTCAGGCAGGTTTCTTGTCCCTAACGTTGTTCCCAGGTTGCAGTTCAGGCAGGTATCTTGTCCCTCACGTTGTCCCCAGGTTGGAGTTAAGGCAGGTTTCTTGTCCCTCACGTTGTCCCCAGGTTGGAGTTCAGGCAGGTCTCTTGTCCCTCACGTTGTCCCCAGGTTGGAGTTCATGCAGGTTTCTTGTCCCTCACGTTGTCCCCAGGTTGGAGTTCAGGCAGGTTTCTTGTTCCTCACGTTGTCCCCAGGTTGCAGTTCAGGCAGGTTTATTGTCCCTCACGTTGTCCCCAGGTTGGAGTTCAGGCAGGTTTTTTGTCCCTCACATTGTCCCAAGGTTGGAGTTCTGGCAAGTTTCTTGTCCCTCACGCTGTCCACAGATTGTAGTTCAGGCAGGTTTCTTGTTCCTCACGTTGTCCCCAGGTTGGAGTTCAGGCAGGTTTCTTGTCCCTCACGTTGTCCCCAGGTTGGAGTTACATTTACATTTACGTCATTTAGCAGATGCTCTTATCCAGAGCGACTTACAAATTGGTGCATTCACCTTAAAGCCAGTAGTACAACCACTTTACAATGTATTTTTTTTATTATTTTTTTTATTAAAATGTTATTATAAAAAATTTTAGGGTGGGTGGTGGGGTAAGGGGGGGGGTAGAAGGATTACTTTATCCTATCCCAGGTATTCCTTAAAGAGGAGGGGTTTCAAATGTCTCCGGAAGGTGGTGAGTGACTCCGCTGTCCTGGCGTCGTGAGGGAGCTTGTTCCACCATTGGGGTGCCAGAGCAGCGAACAGTTTTGACTGGGCTGAGCGGGAACTATGCTTCCGCAGAGGAAGGGGAGCCAGCAGGCCAGAGGTGGATGAACGCAATGCCCTCGTTTGGGTGTAGGGACTGATCAGAGCCTGAAGGTACGGAGGTGCCGTTCCCCTCACAGCTCCATAGGCAAGCACCATGGTCTTGTAACAGATGCGAGCTTCAACTGGAAGCCAGTGGAGTGTGCGGAGGAGCGGGGTGACGTGAGAGAACTTGGGAAGGTTGAACTCCAGGCGGGCTGCGGCATTCTGGATGAGTTGTAGGGGTTTAATGGCACAGGCAGGGAGCCCAGCCAACAGTGAGTTGCAGTAATCCAGACGGGAGATGACAAGTGCCTGGATTAGGACCTGTGCCGCTTCCTGTGTAAGGCAGGGTCGTACTCTCCGAATGTTGTAGAGCATGAACCTACAGGGTCGGGTCACCGCCTTGATGTTAGTGGAGAACGACAGGGTGTTGTCCAGGGTCACGCCAAGGCTCTTCGCACTCTGGGAGGAGGACACAACGGAGTTGTCAACCGTGATGGCGAGATCATAGAATGGGCAGTCCTTCCCCAGGAGGAAGAGCAGCTCCGTCTTGCCAAGGTTCAGCTTGAGGTGGTGATCCGTCATCCATACTGATATGTCTGCCAGACATGCAGAGATGCGATTCGCCACCTGGTTATCAGAAGGGGGAAAGGAGAAGATTAGTTGTGTATCGTCAGCGTAGCAATGATAGGAGAGGCCATGTGAGAATATGACAGAGCCAAGTGACTTGGTGTATAGCGAGAATAGGAGAGGGCCTAGAACTGAGCCCTGGGGGACACCAGTGGTGAGAGCACGTGGTGCGGAGACAGCTTCTCGCCACGCCACTTGGTAGGAGCGACCGGTCAGGTAGGACGCGATCCAAGAGTGAGCCGCGCCGGAGATGCCCAGCTCGGAGAGGGTGGAGAGGAGGATCTGATGGTTCACAGTATCAAAGGCAGCAGACAGGTCTAGAAGGATAAGAGCAGAGGAGAGAGAGTTAGCTTTAGCAGTGCGGAGAGCCTCCGTGACACAGAGAAGAGCAGTCTCAGTTGAATGACCAGTCTTGAAACCTGACTGGTTTGGATCAAGAAGGTCATTCTGAGAGAGATAGCAAGAGAGTTGGCTAGAGACGGCACGCTCAATAGTTTTGGAGAGAAAAGAAAGAAGGGATACTGGTCTGTAGTTGTTGACATCAGAGGGATCGAGTGTTGGTTTTTTGAGAAGGGGTGCAACTCTCGCTCTCTTGAAGATGGAAGGGACATAGCCAGCGGTCAAGGATGAGTTGATCAGCGAGGTGAGGTAGGGGAGAAGGTCACCGGAGATGGTCTGGAGAAGAGAGGAGGGGATAGGGTCAAGCGGGCAGGTTGTTGGGCGGCCTGCCGTCACAAGTCGCATGATTTTATCTGGAGAGAGAGGGGAGAAAGAAGTCAAAGCATAGGGTAGGGCAGTGTGAGCAGGACCAGCAGTGTCATTTGGCTTAACAAACGAGGATCGGATGTCGTCAACCTTTTTTTCAAAGTGGTTGACGAAGTCATCCACAGAGAGGGAGGAGGGGGGGGGGGGAGGAGGATTCAGCAGGGAGGAGAATGTGGCAAAGAGCTTCCTAGGGTTAGAGGCAGATGCTTGGAATTTAGAGTGGTAGAAAGTGGCCTTAGCAGCAGAAACAGATGAAGAAAATGTAGAGAGGAGGGAGTGAAAAGATGCCAGGTCCGCAGGGAGTCTAGTTTTCTTCCATTTCCGCTCAGCTGCCCGGAGCTCTGTTCTGTGAGCTCGCAATGAGTCATCAAGCCACGGAGCTGGAGGGGAGGACCGAGCCGGCCGGGAGGATAGGGGACATAGAGAGTCAAAGGATGCAGAAAGGGAGGAGAGGAGGGTTGAGGAGGCAGAATCAGGAGATTGGAGGGAGAAGGTTTGAGCAGAGGGAAGAGATGATAGGATGGAAGAGGAGAGAGTAGCGGGAGAGAGAGAGCGAAGGTTGCGACGGCGCATTACCATCTGTGTAGGGGCAGAGTGAGTAGTGTTGGAGGAGAGCGAGAGAGAGAAGGATACAAAGTAGTGGTCGGAGACATGGAGGGGAGTTGCAGTAAGATTAGTAGAAGAACAGCATCTAGTAAAGATGAGGTCAAGCGTATTGCCTGCCTTGTGAGTAGGGGGGGACGGTGAGAGGGTGAGGTCAAAAGAGGAGAGGAGTGGAAAGAAGGAGGCAGAGAGAAATGAGTCAAATGTAGACGTAGGGAGGTTGAAATCCCCCAGAACTGTGAGGGGTGAGCCATCCTCAGGAAAGGAGCTTATCAAGGCGTCAAGCTCATTGATGAACTCTCCAAGGGAACCTGGAGGGCGATAGATGACAAGGATATTAAGCTTAAATGGGCTAGTGACTGTGGCGTGAAATAACTATACCGTTGGATATTAAGCTTAAATGGGCTAGTGACAGGCGTGAAATAACTATACCGTTGCTAATAGCTACTCGCCAGCTAGTCCAGGTGGAGGGTTAGCCAGCTAGCTTCGTGCTACGCCCGGCGCCGCCGAATACAATACTAACCTACAATAATTACATACAACAACCCACGATAACTACCAACAATACCTAACTACAATCTAAATACATATGTAGGTTATGACTTACCCCTAGCAGCTACTGTTAGCTAGCCAAGTGCAAAGCTAGCCACTGAATTGACTCAGCCAGTTTGCGTCTGCTCGCTCGGTCGTTCCAGCTATTGTTTACCAGTTAGCGTTAACGGTTCAGACAATGAGGTTAGAAAACAGCTGAATGGTAGAAAACAGCTGAATGGTAGGCAATTATTGTATGTAACTATTGTAGGCAGCCAGCTGGCGTAATTACAGGCACTCTCAGGCGGGAAACAACTATACCGTTGCTAATAGTTGCCAGTAGCTATCCGCCAGCTAGTCTAGGTGGTGGGTTAGCCAGCTAGCTTCTAGCTTCAGCCGAATACAGCTAGCTTCGGGCTCAGCCGAATACAATACTAACCTACAATAATTACATACAACAACCCACGATAACTTCCTACAATACCTAACTACAATCTAAATACATAGCTTTAGCCTTACTCCACAAAGCCCAAGCTATGTATAAAGCCAAGCTTACCCGACGACCTTACCCGACGACCTCACCCGACGACCAGTACCAGCACCTCCGAGTTCAGGCAGGTTTCTTGTCCCTCACGTTGTCCCCAGTTTGGAGTTCAGGCAGGTTTCTTGTCCCTCACGTTGTCCCCAGGTTGGAGTTCAGGCAGGTTTCTTGTTCCTCACGTTGTCCCCAGGTTGGAGTTCAGGCAGGTTTCTTGTCCCTCACGTTGTCCCCAGTTTGGAATTCAGTTAGGTTTCTTGTCCCTCACGTTGTCCCCAGGTTGGAGTTCAGGCAGGTTTTTTGTCCCTCACATTGTCCCCAGGATGGAGTTCAGGCAGGTTTCTTGTTCCTCACGTTGTCCCCAGGTTGGAGTTCAGGCAGGTTTTTTGTCCCTCACATTGTCCCCAGGTTGGAATTCAGTTAGGTTTCTTGTCCCTCACGTTGTCCCCAGGTTGGAGTTCAGGCAGGTTTTTTGTTCCTCACGTTGTCCCCAGGTTGCAGTTCAGGCAGGTTTATTGTCCCTCACGTTGTCCCCAGGTTGGAGTTCAGGCAGGTTTTTTGTCCCTCACATTGTCCCAAGGTTGGAGTTCTGGCAAGTTTCTTGTCCCTCACGCTGTCCACAGATTGTAGTTCAGGCAGGTTTCTTGTTCCTCACGTTGTCCCCAGGTTGGAGTTCAGGCAGGTTTCTTGTCCCTCACGTTGTCCCCAGGTTGGAGTTACATTTACATTTACGTCATTTAGCAGATGCTCTTATCCAGAGCGACTTACAAATTGGTGCATTCACCTTAAAGCCAGTAGTACAACCACTTTACAATGTATTTTTTTTTTTTTTTTTTTTATTAAAATGTTATTATTAAAAATTTTAGGGTGGGTGGTGGGGTAAGGGGGGGGGGTAGAAGGATTACTTTATCCTATCCCAGGTATTCCTTAAAGAGGAGGGGTTTCAAATGTCTCCGGAAGGTGGTGAGTGACTCCGCTGTCCTGGCGTCGTGAGGGAGCTTGTTCCACCATTGGGGTGCCAGAGCAGCGAACAGTTTTGACTGGGCTGAGCGGGAACTATGCTTCCGCAGAGGAAGGGGAGCCAGCAGGCCAGAGGTGGATGAACGCAATGCCCTCGTTTGGGTGTAGGGACTGATCAGAGCCTGAAGGTACGGAGGTGCCGTTCCCCTCACAGCTCCATAGGCAAGCACCATGGTCTTGTAACAGATGCGAGCTTCAACTGGAAGCCAGTGGAGTGTGCGGAGGAGCGGGGGTGACGTGAGAGAACTTGGGAAGGTTGAACACCAGGCGGGCTGCGGCATTCTGGATGAGTTGTAGGGGTTTAATGGCACAGGCAGGGAGCCCAGCCAACAGTGAGTTGCAGTAATCCAGACGGGAGATGACAAGTGCCTGGATTAGGACCTGTGCCGCTTCCTGTGTAAGGCAGGGTCGTACTCTCCGAATGTTGTAGAGCATGAACCTACAGGGTCGGGTCACCGCCTTGATGTTAGCGGAGAACGACAGGGTGTTGAGGTTAGAAAACAGCTGAATGGTAGGCAATTATTGTATGTAACTATTGTAGGCAGCCAGCTGGCGTAATTACAGGCACTCTCAGGCGGGAAACAACTATACCGTTGCTAATAGTTGCCAGTAGCTATCCGCCAGCTAGTCTAGGTGGTGGGTTAGCCAGCTAGCTTCTAGCTTCAGCCGAATACAGCTAGCTTCGGGCTCAGCCGAATACAATACTAACCTACAATAATTACATACAACAACCCACGATAACTTCCTACAATACCTAACTACAATCTAAATACATAGCTTTAGCCTTACTCCACAAAGCCCAAGCTATGTATAAAGCCAAGCTTACCCGACGACCTTACCCGACGACCTCACCCGACGACCAGTACCAGCACCTCCGAGTTCAGGCAGGTTTCTTGTCCCTCACGTTGTCCCCAGTTTGGAGTTCAGGCAGGTTTCTTGTCCCTCACGTTGTCCCCAGGTTGGAGTTCAGGCAGGTTTCTTGTTCCTCACGTTGTCCCCAGGTTGGAGTTCAGGCAGGTTTCTTGTTCCTCACGTTGTCCCCAGTTTGGAATTCAGTTAGGTTTCTTGTCCCTCACGTTGTCCCCAGGTTGGAGTTCAGGCAGGTTTTTTGTCCCTCACATTGTCCCCAGGATGGAGTTCAGGCAGGTTTCTTGTTCCTCACGTTGTCCCCAGGTTGGAGTTCAGGCAGGTTTCTTGTCCCTCACATTGTCCCCAGGTTGGAGTTCAGGCAGGTTTCTTGTCCCTCACATTGTCCCCAGTTTGGAGTTCATGCAGGTTTCTTGTCCCTCACGTTGTAGTATAACTTTTGCTTTGTTTTCTTTTGTTCTTTGAACTTCCTCACTTTCTCTCCCTCTTTCATTTTTAGGAGGTTCTCCTTGATGGGTCAGTTGGTCCTCAGTCTGCATCCCATTAGGAGCTGTGCCGGTCAAAACTCAGACTCAGGTGGCGTTGTGTGGTCTACAAGGTGTTCTACAAACAGTTCCACCGTCTTTTGCTTTGCACATCAGTCTCTTCACTGTCTGAACAGATTTCTCCACCAGTCTGTTCAATTGTGGGAAATGTGGACTTGATGTAGTCTGGACGAAGTCCCAGTCCTTGCTGAATTGTTTGAACTTTGCATTGGACTCTCAGCGGACAGCCATTCAGTGGAATCTGTAGCGGGTGATTTTGGACGGAGTCAGGCACAGGAGAGTAAATCACGGAATAAATGGTTTATTCGATAAACAGCGGTACACACCAGTGCGGTAAAACGGCGCACTGGGGAAAACAAGGCACACGGGTGAATAGCCCAGCGATACAATCTAGCTCCACCGAGCTATAATCCTCTACAATAAACAATCACACACAAAGACAAGGGGGCAGAGGGAACACTTATCTAGGTACTTATGAGGGGATATGAACCAGGTGTGTGTAATAAACAAGACAAAACAAATGGAATGAGATGAGGAGCGGCAGTGGCTAGAAGGCCGGTGACGACGAACGCCGAAGCCTGCCCAAACAAGGAGAGGAGAGCTTCGGAGGAAGTTGTGACAGAATTAGTGGTTTGTGATCCGTTTCAACGCTGATCACTTGTCCTAACACAAACTGCTGGAATCTCTCACAAGCAGATGTTATGCTGAGCAGCTCCTTTTCAATTTGTGCATATTGAGTCTCAGGGTCAGTCATTGAACGAGATGCATATTCCACTGGTTGCCAGTTGTCATCCTATTTCTGCAAGAGAACTGCTCCACTGTTTGCCAGTTGTCGTCCTATTTCTGCAACAGAACTGCTTCACTGGTAGCCAGTTGTCGTCCTATTTCTGCAACAGAACTGCTTCACTGGTAGCCAGTTGTATTTCTGCAACAGAACTGCTTCACTGGTAGCCAGTTGTCGTCCTATTTCTGCAACAGAACTGCTTCACTGGTAGCCAGTTGTCGTCCTATTTCTGCAACAGAACTGCTTCACTGGTAGCCAGTTGTATTTCTGCAAGAGAACTGCTCCACTGGTTGCCAGTTGTCGTCTTATTTCTGCAACAGAACTGCTTCACTGGTAGCCAGTTGTCGTCCTATTTCTGCAACAGAACTGCTTCACTGGTAGCCAGTTGTCGTCCTATTTCTGCAACAGAACTGCTTCACTGGTAGCCAGTTGTATTTCTGCAACAGAACTGCTTCACTGGTAGCCAGTTGTCGTCCTATTTCTGCAACAGAACTGCTTCACTGGTAGCCAGTTGTCGTCCTATTTCTGCAACAGAACTGCTTCACTGGTAGCCAGTTTTATTTCTGCAACAGAACTGCTTCACTGGTAGCCAGTTGTCGTCCTATTTCTGCAACAGAACTGCTTCACTGGTAGCCAGTTGTCGTCCTATTTCTGCAACAGAACTGCTTCACTGGTAGCCAGTTGTCGTCCTATTTCTGCAACAGAACTGCTTCACTGGTAGCCAGTTGTATTTCTGCAACAGAACTGCTTCACTGGTAGCCAGTTGTATTTCTGCAACAGAACTGCTTCACTGGTAGCCAGTTGTATTTCTGCAACAGAACTGCTTCACTGGTAGCCAGTTGTATTTCTGCAACAGAACTGCTTCACTGGTAGCCAGTTGTATTTCTGCAACAGAACTGCTTCACTGGTAGCCAGTTGTATTTCTGCAACAGAACTGCTTCACTGGTAGCCAGTTGTATTTCTGCAACAGAACTGCTTCACTGGTAGCCAGTTGTATTTCTGCAACAGAACTGCTTCACTGGTAGCCAGTTGTATTTCTGCAACAGAACTGCTTCACTGGTAGCCAGTTGTATTTCTGCAACAGAACTGCTCCACTGGTTGCCAGTTGTCGTCCTATTTCTGCAACAGAACTGCTTCACTGGTAGCCAGTTGTCGTCCTATTTCTGCAACAGAACTGCTTCACTGGTAGCCAGTTGTATTTCTGCAACAGAACTGCTTCACTGGTAGCCAGTTGTCGTCCTATTTCTGCAACAGAACTGCTTCACTGGTAGCCAGTTGTCGTCCTATTTCTGCAACAGAACTGCTTCACTGGTAGCCAGTTGTCGTCCTATTTCTGCAACAGAACTGCTTCACTGGTAGCCAGTTGTATTTCTGCAACAGAACTGCTTCACTGGTAGCCAGTTGTCGTCCTATTTCTGCAACAGAACTGCTTCACTGGTAGCCAGTTGTCGTCCTATTTCTGCAACAGAACTGCTTCACTGGTAGCCAGTTGTATTTCTGCAACAGAACTGCTTCACTGGTAGCCAGTTGTCGTCCTATTTCTGCAACAGAACTGCTTCACTGGTAGCCAGTTGTCGTCCTATTTCTGCAACAGAACTGCTTCACTGGTAGCCAGTTGTCGTCCTATTTCTGCAACAGAACTGCTTCACTGGTAGCCAGTTGTATTTCTGCAACAGAACTGCTTCACTGGTAGCCAGTTGTATTTCTGCAACAGAACTGCTTCACTGGTAGCCAGTTGTATTTCTGCAACAGAACTGCTTCACTGGTAGCCAGTTGTATTTCTGCAACAGAACTGCTTCACTGGTAGCCAGTTGTATTTCTGCAACAGAACTGCTTCACTGGTAGCCAGTTGTATTTCTGCAACAGAACTGCTTCACTGGTAGCCAGTTGTATTTCTGCAACAGAACTGCTTCACTGGTAGCCAGTTGTATTTCTGCAACAGAACTGCTTCACTGGTAGCCAGTTGTATTTCTGCAACAGAACTGCTTCACTGGTAGCCAGTTGTATTTCTGCAAGAGAACTGCTCCACTGGTTGCCAGTTGTCGTCCTATTTCTGCAACAGAACTGCTTCACTGGTAGCCAGTTGTCGTCCTATTTCTGCAACAGAACTGCTTCACTGGTAGCCAGTTGTCGTCCTATTTCTGCAACAGAACTGCTTCACTGGTAGCCAGTTGTCGTCCTATTTCTGCAACAGAACTGCTTCACTGGTAGCCAGTTGTATTTCTGCAACAGAACTGCTTCACTGGTAGCCAGTTGTATTTCTGCAACAGAACTGCTTCACTGGTAGCCAGTTGTATTTCTGCAACAGAACTGCTTCACTGGTAGCCAGTTGTCGTCCTATTTCTGCAACAGAACTGCTTCACTGGTAGCCAGTTGTCGTCCTATTTCTGCAACAGAACTGCTTCACTGGTAGCCAGTTTTATTTCTGCAACAGAACTGCTTCACTGGTAGCCAGTTGTCGTCCTATTTCTGCAACAGAACTGCTTCACTGGTAGCCAGTTGTCGTCCTATTTCTGCAACAGAACTGCTTCACTGGTAGCCAGTTGTCGTCCTATTTCTGCAACAGAACTGCTTCACTGGTAGCCAGTTGTATTTCTGCAACAGAACTGCTTCACTGGTAGCCAGTTGTATTTCTGCAACAGAACTGCTTCACTGGTAGCCAGTTGTATTTCTGCAACAGAACTGCTTCACTGGTAGCCAGTTGTATTTCTGCAACAGAACTGCTTCACTGGTAGCCAGTTGTATTTCTGCAACAGAACTGCTTCACTGGTAGCCAGTTGTATTTCTGCAACAGAACTGCTTCACTGGTAGCCAGTTGTATTTCTGCAACAGAACTGCTTCACTGGTAGCCAGTTGTATTTCTGCAACAGAACTGCTCCACTGGTTGCCAGTTGTCGTCCTATTTCTGCAACAGAACTGCTTCACTGGTAGCCAGTTGTCGTCCTATTTCTGCAACAGAACTGCTTCACTGGTAGCCAGTTGTATTTCTGCAACAGAACTGCTTCACTGGTAGCCAGTTGTCGTCCTATTTCTGCAACAGAACTGCTTCACTGGTAGCCAGTTGTCGTCCTATTTCTACAACAGAACTGCTTCACTGGTAGCCAGTTGTCGTCCTATTTCTGCAACAGAACTGCTTCACTGGTAGCCAGTTGTATTTCTGCAACAGAACTGCTTCACTGGTAGCCAGTTGTCGTCCTATTTCTGCAACAGAACTGCTTCACTGGTAGCCAGTTGTCGTCCTATTTCTGCAACAGAACTGCTTCACTGGTAGCCAGTTGTATTTCTGCAACAGAACTGCTTCACTGGTAGCCAGTTGTCGTCCTATTTCTGCAACAGAACTGCTTCACTGGTAGCCAGTTGTCGTCCTATTTCTGCAACAGAACTGCTTCACTGGTAGCCAGTTGTCGTCCTATTTCTGCAACAGAACTGCTTCACTGGTAGCCAGTTGTATTTCTGCAACAGAACTGCTTCACTGGTAGCCAGTTGTATTTCTGCAACAGAACTGCTTCACTGGTAGCCATTTGTATTTCTGCAACAGAACTGCTTCACTGGTAGCCAGTTGTATTTCTGCAACAGAACTGCTTCACTGGTAGCCAGTTGTATTTCTGCAACAGAACTGCTTCACTGGTAGCCAGTTGTATTTCTGCAACAGAACTGCTTCACTGGTAGCCAGTTGTATTTCTGCAACAGAACTGCTTCACTGGTAGCCAGTTGTATTTCTGCAACAGAACTGCTTCACTGGTAGCCAGTTGTATTTCTGCAACAGAACTGCTTCACTGGTAGCCAGTTGTATTTCTGCAAGAGAACTGCTCCACTGGTTGCCAGTTGTCGTCCTATTTCTGCAACAGAACTGCTTCACTGGTAGCCAGTTGTCGTCCTATTTCTGCAACAGAACTGCTTCACTGGTAGCCAGTTGTCGTCCTATTTCTGCAACAGAACTGCTTCACTGGTAGCCAGTTGTATTTCTGCAACAGAACTGCTTCACTGGTAGCCAGTTGTCGTCCTATTTCTGCAACAGAACTGCTTCACTGGTAGCCAGTTGTCATCCTATTTCTGCAACAGAACTGCTTCACTGGTAGCCAGTTGTCGTCCTATTTCTGCAACAGAACTGCTTCACTGGTAGCCAGTTGTATTTCTGCAACAGAACTGCTTCACTGGTAGCCAGTTGTATTTCTGCAACAGAACTGCTTCACTGGTAGCCAGTTGTATTTCTGCAACAGAACTGCTTCACTGGTAGCCAGTTGTATTTCTGCAACAGAACTGCTTCACTGGTAGCCAGTTGTATTTCTGCAACAGAACAGCTTCACTGGTAGCCAGTTGTATTTCTGCAACAGAACTGCTTCACTGGTAGCCAGTTGTATTTCTGCAACAGAACTGCTTCACTGGTAGCCAGTTGTATTTCTGCAACAGAACTGCTTCACTGGTAGCCAGTTGTATTTCTGCAACAGAACTGCTTCACTGGTCGCCAGTTGTATTTCTGCAACAGAACTGCTTCACTGGTAGCCAGTTGTATTTCTGCAACAGAACTGCTCCACTGGTAGCCAGTTGTATTTCTGCAACAGAATTGCTTCACTGGTAGCCAGTTGTATTTCTGCAACAGAACTGCTTCACTGGTAGCCAGTTGTATTTCTGCAACAGAACTGCTTCACTGGTAGCCAGTTGTATTTCTGCAACAGAACTGCTCCACTGGTAGCCAGTTGTATTTCTGCAACAGAACTGCTTCACTGGTAGCCAGTTGTATTTCTGCAAGAGAACTGCTCCACTGGTTGCCAGTTGTCGTCCTATTTCTGCAACAGAACTGCTTCACTGGTAGCCAGTTGTCGTCCTATTTCTGCAACAGAACTGCTTCACTGGTAGCCAGTTGTCGTCCTATTTCTGCAACAGAACTGCTTCACTGGTAGCCAGTTGTATTTCTGCAACAGAACTGCTTCACTGGTAGCCAGTTGTCGTCCTATTTCTGCAACAGAACTGCTTCACTGGTAGCCAGTTGTCGTCCTATTTCTGCAACAGAACTGCTTCACTGGTAGCCAGTTGTCGTCCTATTTCTGCAACAGAACTGCTTCACTGGTAGCCAGTTGTATTTCTGCAACAGAACTGCTTCACTGGTAGCCAGTTGTATTTCTGCAACAGAACTGCTTCACTGGTAGCCAGTTGTATTTCTGCAACAGAACTGCTTCACTGGTAGCCAGTTGTATTTCTGCAACAGAACTGCTTCACTGGTAGCCAGTTGTATTTCTGCAACAGAACTGCTTCACTGGTAGCCAGTTGTATTTCTGCAACAGAACTGCTTCACTGGTAGCCAGTTGTATTTCTGCAACAGAACTGCTTCACTGGTAGCCAGTTGTATTTCTGCAACAGAACTGCTTCACTGGTAGCCAGTTGTATTTCTGCAACAGAACTGCTTCACTGGTAGCCAGTTGTATTTCTGCAACAGAACTGCTTCACTGGTAGCCAGTTGTATTTCTGCAACAGAACTGCTCCACTGGTAGCCAGTTGTATTTCTGCAACAGAACTGCTCCACTGGTAGCCAGTTGTATTTCTGCAACAGAACTGCTTCACTGGTAGCCAGTTGTATTTCTGCAACAGAACTGCTTCACTGGTAGCCAGTTGTATTTCTGCAACAGAACTGCTTCACTGGTAGCCAGTTGTATTTCTGCAACAGAACTGCTTCACTGGTAGCCAGTTGTATTTCTGCAACAGAACTGCTTCACTGGTAGCCAGTTGTATTTCTGTAACAGAACTGCTTCACTGGTAGCCAGTTGTATTTCTGCAACAGAACTGCTCCACTGGTAGCCAGTTGTATTTCTGCAACAGAACTGCTCCACTGGTAGCCAGTTGTATTTCTGCAACAGAACTGCTTCACTGGTAGCCAGTTGTATTTCTGCAACAGAACTGCTTCACTGGTAGCCAGTTGTATTTCTGCAACAGAACTGCTTCACTGGTAGCCAGTTGTATTTCTGCAACAGAACTGCTTCACTGGTAGCCAGTTGTATTTCTGCAACAGAACTGCTTCACTGGTAGCCAGTTGTATTTCTGCAACAGAACTGCTTCACTGGTAGCCAGTTGTATTTCTGCAACAGAACTGCTTCACTGGTAGCCAGTTGTATTTCTGCAACAGAACTGCTTCACTGGTAGCCAGTTGTATTTCTGCAACAGAACTGCTCCACTGGTAGCCAGTTGTATTTCTGCAACAGAACTGCTTCACTGGTAGCCAGTTGTATTTCTGCAACAGAACTGCTTCACTGGTAGCCAAGGAACCATGCTTTCCTGGTAGCCAGTTGTATTTCTGCAACAGAACTGCTTCACTGGTAGCCAGTTGTATTTCTGCAACAGAACTGCTCCACTGGTAGCCAGTTGTATTTCTGCAACAGAACTGCTCCACTGGTAGCCAGTTGTATTTCTGCAACAGAACTGCTTCACTGGTAGCCAGTTGTATTTCTGCAACAGAACTGCTTCACTGGTAGCCAGTTGTATTTCTGCAACAGAACTGCTTCACTGGTAGCCAGTTGTATTTCTGCAACAGAACTGCTTCACTGGTAGCCAGTTGTATTTCTGCAACAGAACTGCTTCACTGGTTGCCAGTTGTCGTCCTATTTCTGCAACAGAACTGCTTCACTGGTAGCCAGTTGTATTTCTGCAACAGAACTGCTTCACTGGTTGCCAGTTGTCGTCCTATTTCTGCAACAGAACTGCTTCACTGGTAGCCAGTTGTATTTCTGCAACAATGGTAGCCAGTTGGTAGAACAGCTCCTCCCCAGTGTTCTTGTTTGACACTTTGGCAATGCACTTCCCTTTGAATGGAATCTCAGCACCTGCATAACCTCTTACTTTAACCTCAGATTCATGCAGTTTCGTCTTGGCCTTATGCTCTTGAACTCAGTCTCTGATATCACATTCACCTGTGCACCGTTTCAATGGAATCATACTGTCATTCACCTGTAAAGAAATAATCCAATCCTTCTGTTTTCCTGTTTGTTCAGATACAGCGTCCACATAGAACTCCTCTAGTTAATCCACATAGAACTCCTCTAGTTCATCCATATAACTCCTCTAGTTAATCCATATACAACTCCTCTAGTTAATCCACATAGAACTCCTCTAGTTAATCCACATAGAACTCCTCTAGTTAATCCACATAGAACTCCTCTAGTTAATCCACATACAACTCCTCTAGTTAATCCACATAGAACTCCTCTAGTTAATCCATATAACTCCTCTAGTTAATCCACATAGAACTCCTCTAGTTAATCCACATAGAACTCCTCTAGTTAATCCATAGAACTCCTCTAGTTAATCCACATAGAACTCCTCTAGTTCATCCATATAACTCCTCTAGTTAATCCACATAGAACTCCTCTAGTTAATCCACATAGAACTCCTCTAGTTAATCCACATAGAACTCCTCTAGTTAATCCACATAGAACTCCTCTAGTTAATCCACATAGAACTCCTCTAGTTAATCCACATATAACTCCTCTAGTTCATCCATATAACTCCTCTAGTTAATCCACATAGAACTCCTCTAGTTAATCCACATAGAACTCCTCTAGTTAATCCACATAGAACTCCTCTAGTTAATCCACATAGAACTCCTCTAGTTAACCCACATAGAACTCCTCTAGTTAATCCACATAGAACTCCTCTAGTTCATCCACATAGAACTCCTCTAGTTAATCCACATACAACTCCTCTAGTTAACCCACATATAACTCCTCTAGTTAATCCACATAGAACTCCTCTAGTTAATCCACATAGAACTCCTCTAGTTAACCCACATAGAACTCCTCTAGTTAATCCACATAGAACTCCTCTAGTTAATCCACATAGAACTCCTCTAGTTAATCCACATAGAACTCCTCTAGTTAACCCACATAGAACTCCTCTAGTTAATCCACATAGAACACCTCTAGTTCATCCACATAGAACTCCTCTAGTTAATCCACATACAACTCCTCTAGTTAACCCACATATAACTCCTCTAGTTAATCCACATAGAACTCCTCTAGTTAATCCACATACAACTCCTCTAGTTAACCCACATATAACGCCTCTAGTTAATCCACATAGAACTCCTCTAGTTAATCCACATAGAACTCCTCTAGTTAATCCACATATAACTCCTCTAGTTCATCCATATAACTCCTCTAGTTAATCCACATAGAACTCCTCTAGTTAATCCACATAGAACTCCTCTAGTTAACCCACATAGAACTCCTCTAGTTAATCCACATAGAACTCCTCTAGTTAATCCACATAGAACTCCTCTAGTTAATCCACATAGAACTCCTCTAGTTAACCCACATAGAACTCCTCTAGTTAATCCACATAGAACACCTCTAGTTCATCCACATAGAACTCCTCTAGTTAATCCACATACAACTCCTCTAGTTAACCCACATATAACTCCTCTAGTTAATCCACATAGAACTCCTCTAGTTAATCCACATACAACTCCTCTAGTTAACCCACATATAACGCCTCTAGTTAATCCACATAGAACTCCTCTAGTTAATCCACATAGAACTCCTCTAGTTAATCCACATATAACTCCTCTAGTTCATCCATATAACTCCTCTAGTTAATCCACATAGAACTCCTCTAGTTAATCCACATAGAACTCCTCTAGTTAATCCACATAGAACTCCTCTAGTTAATCCACATAGAACTCCTCTAGTTAACCCACATAGAACTCCTCTAGTTAATCCACATAGAACTCCTCTAGTTCATCCACATAGAACTCCTCTAGTTAATCCACATACAACTCCTCTAGTTAACCCACATATAACTCCTCTAGTTAATCCACATAGAACTCCTCTAGTTAATCCACATAGAACTCCTCTAGTTAACCCACATATAACTCCTCTAATTACTCCACATAGAACTCCTCTAGTTAATCCACATAGAACTCCTCTAGTTAATCCACATATAACTCCTCTAGTTCATCCACATAGAACTCCTCTAGTTCATCCACATACAACTCCTCTAGTTAATCCACATAGAACTCCTCTAGTTAACCCACATATAACTCCTCTAGTTAACCCACATAGAACTCCTCTAGTTAATCCACATAGAACTCCTCTAGTTAATCCACATAGAACTCCTCTAGTTAACCCACATAGAACTCCTCTAGTTAATCCACATAGAACTCCTCTAGTTCATATTCACTCACTGCATCTAGCTGGTTTTGTTGCCCTTGACTCTTACAACAACAAGCATAGAGGTTATTTCTGTTGCATTTGTTGCACGTCTTGCCGTCTGCTGGACATTTTTACGGAGGATGTTGTGTTCCACAACGACCACATGCTTTTTGATTGTCATTTTCCGTGGCATTTCTGTTCTCATCTGGTCGCTCGCCTTTTGTCACATAGCCACTCTTTTTGCTTGCTCTGTGTTTTTCATTGCGTCCACGGTGCCACTTCACTGCGGCCCTACACAGTGCTATTTACAAGTCCAGGTCTTGCTCTCGTAGCAGCCTCTCTCTCAGCCCATTATCATTATCTGGTATTCACACAATCCTGTCTTTTATCAGATAATCTGTCAGTCCACCGAACTCACAGGTCTTACTCCTGTTGCGCAAATCAGTTACATATCTATCAATGGATTCTCCCCGGTTTTCAGAGTGCATGTGAAAAATCTGTGCCTCTCAAACGTTTCGTTTTGGTATACAGTAAGCTTCAGACTTCTCTAATATTGCAGTCAACTTCAGTCTGTCTTCCTCTTCAGCAAACTGAAAGTTATTGTACACATCCAGTGCCTCTTCCCCAACGACATGTAAGAACACTGTCGCTTTCATCTTTTCAACCCCATCAGCTTCAATCGCAGCTAGGTACAGTTCAAAACGCTCTTTGAATCTTTGAATCAAATTTTCAGCTACATTGCCAGTATTATATTGCCAGTATTATATTGCCAGTAAACTGAAGTTTTGGCGACTCGCTATCTATGTTTCCCAGGTAACAATATTATGCTTGTATCTTCTTATTAGCAGAGATTACTGTTATGCTAGCTAGCTTCACTTTGCATAGCCTAGCACTGGTGCCCCAATAGCATCCTACTCACGGCTATCCAGTTTGTGTCTTTTAATTAAGGATTCCCATTAGTTCCTGCCAAGGCAGCAGCTACTCTTCCTGGGGTTTATTATGGATCCCCATTAGTTCCTGCCAAGGCAGCAGCTTCTCTTCCTGGGGTTTATTATGGATCCCCATTAGTTCCTGCCAAGGCAGCAGCTACTCTTCCTGGGGTTTATTATGGATCCCCATTAGTTCCTGCCAAGGCAGCAGCTACTCTTCCTGGGGTTTATTATGGATCCCCATTAGTTCCTGCCAAGGCAGCAGCTTCTCTTCCTGGGGTTTATTATGGATCCCCATTAGTTCATGCCAAGGCAGCAGCTACTCTTCCTAGGGTTTATTATGGATCCCCATTAGTTCCTGCCAAGGCAGCAGCTACTCTTCCTAGGGTTTATTATGGATCCCCATTAGTTCCTGCCAAGGCAGCAGCTACTCTTCCTGGGGTTTATTATGGATCCCCATTAGTTCCTGCCAAGGCAGCAGCTACTCTTCCTGGGGTTTATTATGGATCCCCATTAGTTCCTGCCAAGGCAGCAGCTACTCTTCCTGGGGTTTATTATAGATCCCCATTAGTTCATGCCAAGGCAGCAGCTACTCTTCCTAGGGTTTATTATGGATCCCCATTAGTTCCTGCCAAGGCAGCAGCTAATCTTCCTAGGGTTTATTATTGATCCCCATTAGTTCCTGCCAAGGCAGCAGCTACTCTTCCTGGGGTTTATTATGGATCCCCATTAGTTCCTGCCAAGGCAGCAGCTACTCTTCCTGGGGTTTATTATGGATCCCCATTTGTTCCTGCCAAGGCAGCAGCTACTCTTCCTGGGGTTTATTATGGATCCCCATTTGTTCCTGCCAAGGCAGCAGCTACTCTTCCTGGGGTTTATTATGGATCCCCATTAGTTCCTGCCAAGGCAGCAGCTACTCTTCCTGGGGTTTATTATGGATCCCCATTAGTTCCTGCCAAGGCAGCAGCTACTCTTCCTGGGGTTTATTATGGATCCACATTAGTTCCTGCCAAGGCAGCAGCTACTCTTCCTGGGGTTTATTATGGATCCCCATTAGTTCCTGCCAAGGCAGCAGCTACTCTTCCTAGGGTTTATTATGGATCCCCATTAGTTCCTGCCAAGGCAGCAGCTAATCTTCCTAGGGTTTATTATGGATCCCCATTAGTTCCTGCCAAGGCAGCAGCTACTCTTCCTGGGGTTTATTATGGATCCCCATTAGTTCCTGCCAAGGCAGCAGCTACTCTTCCTGGGGTTTATTATGGATCCCCATTTGTTCCTGCCAAGGCAGCAGCTACTCTTCCTGGGGTTTATTATGGATCCCCATTTGTTCCTGCCAAGGCAGCAGCTACTCTTCCTGGGGTTTATTATGGATCCCCATTTGTTCCTGCCAAGGCAGCAGCTACTCTTCCTGGGGTTTATTATGGATCCCCATTAGTTCCTGCCAAGGCAGCAGCTACTCTTCCTGGGGTTTATTATGGATCCCCATTAGTTCCTGCCAAGGCAGCAGCTACTCTTCTTGGGGTTTATTATAGATCCCCATTAGTTCCTGCCAAGGCAGCAGCTACTCTTCCTGGGGTTTATTATGGATCCCCATTAGTTCCTGCCAAGGCAGCAGCTACTCTTCCTAGGGTTTATTATGGATCCCCATTAGTTCCTGCCAAGGCAGCAGCTACTCTTCCTGGGGTTTATTATGGATCCCCATTAGTTCCTGCCAAGGCAGCAGCTACTCTTCCTGGGGTTTATTATGGATCCCCATTAGTTCCTGCCAAGGCAGCAGCTACTCTTCCTGGGGTTTATTATGGATCCCCATTAGTTCCTGCCAAGGCAGCAGCTACTCTTCCTGGGGTTTATTATAGATCCCCATTAGTTCCTGCCAAGGCAGCAGCTACTCTTCCTAGGGTTTAGTATGGATCCCCATTAGTTCCTGCCAAGGCAGCAGCTAATCTTCCTAGGGTTTATTATGGATCCCCATTAGTTCCTGCCAAGGCAGCAGCTACTCTTCCTGGGGTTTATTATGGATCCCCATTTGTTCCTGCCAAGGCAGCAGCTACTCTTCCTGGGGTTTATTATGGATCCCCATTAGTTCCTGCCAAGGCAGCAGCTACTCTTCCTTGGGTTTATTGTGGATCCCCATTAGTTCCTGGCAAGGCAGCAGCTACTCTTCCTGGGGTTTATTAAGGATCCCCATTAGTTCCTGCCAAGGCAGCAGCTACTCTTCCTGGGGTTTATTATGGATCCCCATTAGTTCCTGCCAAGGCAGCAGCTACTCTTCCTGGGGTCCAGCAACATTAAGGCAGTTATATGGGTGATCTGAATCAGGATTGGTTAACATCTAGCTCTTATCCACTCAAAATTCTATGAAATACCTATAATATCACTCAGATTGTCAACAGTGTAACTAGGTTGAATATAAAGTGTCCTCTGAAATCCTCTTTGATTGATTTCATCTTAACCGATACTCCTCATCGTTTTTTAATGCTTCTGGTATTTTTTGCAATTGACATAAGTGATCACTGTGCTATTGCCTGTGTGAGAGATGGTAATATTCCTAAGCGATCTCCACGTGTCATTACGAAAAGAAACTGGTTAGCAGTTTGATATTCAAGGTTTTTTACATGATGTACTTAGCATTGACTGGAATAGAATAGAATGTATCCCTGATGTTGAATTAGCCTTTTCTTACTCCCACAACACATTCCAGGATGTAACAACGGGCCCCTTTCAAAACATTCAGGATTAAGGGCAGAGAAAACCCTTGGTTTACTGATGAACTTACTAAAACCATAAGGAAACGAAATGCTATGGGGGCTAAAGCAAGAGGGTCTAGGTTCGGCGGATGATGATTGGATGGCTTTTAAACGTCTTCGAAATCTGGGTGTGGCCATGACTCAAAAAACTGAAAGCAGACCACCTTAAATAAAGCAGACCACCTTAAATAAAGCAGACCACCTTAAATAAAGCAGACCACCTTAAATAAAGCAGACCACCTTAAATAAAGCAGACCACCTTAAATAAAGCAGACCACTACCTTAAATCTACTTTGGATCATTTAAATAATCCCTCCAAGTGCAAAAAAAGATACACAGCTTCCCAAACAATTGTTGGTAGACACACAGATTGTAACTGAGAGAACCTCTATTCTGAAAGCCTTAAATCAGCATTTTCTAGATGCAGGCAGTTTATTTGAAAAGGTTAAAGGTCTAAATGAGTGATAGATTAATTATTAATGACTAATTATTACACCCTGAAACTGTGTATAATGTGTTAGAAATGTGTGACTGTAGGACCAGTAAAGACTCTACTATTTAGCAATGTGAGTAAGAGTTAGGCCAGACAACAAAGGAGAACTGTCTAAACCAAGATAAAGGGGCCTCCCAATTTAGGGAGGATGCGATAACTGCACCTGGCCGAGCAAGGAGTAGGCTATGAGAAGAAAGTGTGTATGTATGTGTGAGTGTATGCATGTGTGTGTGTGTGTGTGTGTATGTATGTGTGTATGCATGTGTGTGTATGTGTGTATGCATGTGAGTATATGTGTGTGTGTGTGTGTGAACTGATGGTCAGGAGAGCAGTTTTAGAGTGGAAAACTACAGCCCGCCTACAGAGGGGAGGGATTTTTCTGTATGACGTATGAGTATAAAAGATGGACTCTGAAATTGTGATGTCAGAATTCTCAATGAATAAATATCTCTGACTATGCAGACCGGGACTCTGTCCGTTACTTAAATCCCAAAAGACTTACAACCTTTTGGGAGAAGCAAAGAGACACTGAAATAGTTTGTTTCATAATTCACATAACAATGAGCCCCCCTGTGAATTTACCTGACACCCCGGTGCCCTTCTTCACCAGGTTCTCCATCTCATCGTTCTCTGTTTGCATAAAGCCCTGAAAGGTAGAAAGAAATCCCCTGATGATCTAGACCCCCGCCTCCTTAACGTCAAGCGTGAGGTTAAAACTACATGTTAAAGATAGCTGCAGACATCCTTAACATGTAGTTTTAACCTCACGCTTGACGTTAAGGAAATCCCAAAGTTATGGAAATCTGCTTTTGTACTGCCTCTCCTGAAAGGTGGAGATCCTTCACTACTTGACAACTATCGACCCATATCAAAACTGTCTGTACCGTCTAAGGTACTGGAGTCCTTAGTTAGCAGGCAGCTGAAGGCCTACCTCCAAGAAAACATCTTCAGTGGAATGCAGTCAGGTTTTAGGTCTGGCCACAGCACTGTTTCAGCAAATGGAATCAGGTTTTAGGTCTGGCCACAGCACTGTTTCAGCAAATGGAATCAGGTTTTAGGTCTGGCCACAGCACTGTTTCAGCAAATGGAATCAGGTTTTAGGTCTGGCCACAGCACTGTTTCAGCAAATGGAATCAGGTTTTAGGTCTGGCCACAGCACTGTTTCAGCAAATGGAATCAGGTTTTAGGTCTGGCCACAGCACTGTTTCAGCAAATGGAATCAGGTTTTAGGTCTGGCCACAGCACTGTTTCAGCAAATGGAATCAGGTTTTAGGTCTGGCCACAGCACTGTTTCAGCAAATGGAATCAGGTTTTAGGTCTGGCCACAGCACTGTTTCAGCAAATGGAATCAGGTTTTAGGTCTGGCCACAGCACTGTTTCAGCAAATGGAATCAGGTTTTAGGTCTGGCCACAGCACTGTTTCAGCAAATGGAATCAGGTTTTAGGTCTGGCCACAGCACTGTTTCAGCAAATGGAATCAGGTTTTAGGTCTGGCCACAGCACTGTTTCAGCAAATGGAATCAGGTTTTAGGTCTGGCCACAGCACTGTTTCAGCAAATGGAATCAGGTTTTAGGTCTGGCCACAGCACTGTTTCAGCAAATGGAATCAGGTTTTAGGTCTGGCCACAGCACTGTTTCAGCAAATGGAATCAGGTTTTAGGTCTGGCCACAGCACTGTTTCAGCAAATGGAATCAGGTTTTAGGTCTGGCCACAGCACTGTTTCAGCAAATGGAATCAGGTTTTAGGTCTGGCCACAGCACTGTTTCAGCAAATGGAATCAGGTTTTAGGTCTGGCCACAGCACTGTTTCAGCAAATGGAATCAGGTTTTAGGTCTGGCCACAGCACTGTTTCAGCAAATGGAATCAGGTTTTAGGTCTGGCCACAGCACTGTTTCAGCAAATGGAATCAGGTTTTAGGTCTGGCCACAGCACTGTTTCAGCAAATGGAATCAGGTTTTAGGTCTGGCCACAGCACTGTTTCAGCAAATGGAATCAGGTTTTAGGTCTGGCCACAGCACTGTTTCAGCAAATGGAATCAGGTTTTAGGTCTGGCCACAGCACTGTTTCAGCAAATGGAATCAGGTTTTAGGTCTGGCCACAGCACTGTTTCAGCAACACTGAAGGTTTTTAAATGACATCACTGTGCTCTTGACAAGAAGTTACATTGTGTGTTTGTCTTTACTGATTTGTCGAAGGCGTTTGACACCGTGGACCATTCTGTGTTGGTGCAAAAGGTTAAAATGTTGTGGAATTACTGGTCATGCTCTAGATTGGTTTATAAATCCCGAGTGGCGCAGTGGTCTAAGGCACTGCATCGCAGTGCTAGCTGTGCCACTAGAGATCCTGGTTCGAATCCAGGCTCTGTCATAGCCGGCCGCGACCGGGAGACCCATGGGGCGGCGCACAATTGGCCCAGCATCGTCCAGGGTAGGGGAGGGAATGGCCGGCAGGGGATGTAGCTCAGTTGGTAGAGCATGGCGTTTGCAACGCCAGGGTTGTGGGTTCGATAAAATAATGTATGCGCTAACTGTAAGTCGCTCTGGATAAGAGCGTCTGCTAAATGACTAAAATGTAAATGACCTATCAAATCGTACACAATGGTGGATGGTTGTAAATCTGAGTCCATAGAGTTGTGCTCAGGCGTTCCGCAAGGTTCTATTTTGGGCCCACTATTGTTCATTTTGTTCATCAACAACGTTGGGGATCATATTGAAACAGCAGATGTTAATTATTATGCAGATGTTCCTGTTCTTTATTCAAGTGGTTTATCATTAGCTTTTGAAAATGCTCAAAGAGCATTTAACACCATACAATAGAATATGTATGATTTTAAGTTGGTTCTGAATTCAGGTAAAACACAATGCATGGTGTTTTCAAATGCCACGCATGTTACTAATCATGTCATTGCTACATTGGATGGACATACTATAGAGCAAGTTAAAGTGTACAAATATTTGGGAGTGTGGGTGGATGACAAGCTGAGCTTCACTGTTCATGTGGAGAACTTGATAAGGAAGCTCAAGCTGAGAATAGGTTTTTATTACCGGCATGAGGCTTGTTTTTCTCTGGAGGCCAGGAAGGAGCTGGTACGATGGCGGCTTTAGATTTTAGTGATGTTATATGCAGGCCTCAACCACTACCCTGAGAGCACTTGATTCAGTATATCATGCAGTTCCATTCTTCCCAGGTGCTACACAAAAACATTGACACCAGTGGAGAGGGAGGAGAAGTGGGGTTCTAGTCAGGCGGTGAGCAAACCAGCCACTGCTTTCGAGTATATTACTGGCTAATGTTCAGTCCCTGGACAATAAAGTAGACGAGCTCAGGGCGAGGATCTCCTTCCAGAGAGACATCAGGGACTGTAACATACTCTGTTTTCCGGAATCGTGGCTCTCTCCTTATATATTGTCCCCGTCCATTCAGCCATCTCCGTCCATCGGACGGACAGGAAGAAAGAACTATCTGGGAAAAACAAAGGTGGAGGGTATTAACAACTCGTGGTGTGATTGTGACGTACAGGAACTCAAGTCCTTTTGTTTTTACATTTACATTTAAGTCATTTAGCAGACGCTCTTATCCAGAGCGACTTACAAATTGGTGCATTCAACTTAGGATAGCCAGTGGGACAACCACCCTTTTATTAATGGGGGGTAGAAGGATTACTGTTATACTATTCCAGGTATTCCTTAAAGAGGTAGGGTTTCAAGTGTCTCCGGAAGGTGGCCAGTGACTCCGCTGTCCTGGCGTCGTGGGGGAGCTTGTTCCACCATTGGGGTGCCAGAGCAGCGAATAGCTTTGACTGGGCTGAGCGGGAACTGTGCTTACGTAGAGGTAGGGGGGCTAGCAAGCCAGAGGTGGATGAACGTAGTGCACTCGTTTGGGTGTAGGATCAGAGCCTGAAGGTAAGGAGGTGCCATTACCCTCACAGCTCCGTTGGCAAGCACCATGGTTTTGTAGTAGATGCAAGCTTCAACTGGAAGCCAGTGGAGTGTGCGAAGGAGCGGGGTGACATGAGAGAACTTGGGAAGGTTGAACACCAGACAGGCTGCAGCGTTCTCGATAAGTTGTAGGGGTTTAATGGCACAGGAAGGGAGTCCAGCCAACAGCGAGTTGCAGTAATCCAGACGGGAGATGACAAGTACCTGGATTAGGACCTGTGCCGCTTTCTGTGTAAGGTAGGGTCGTACTCTGCGAATGTTGTAGAGCATGAACCTGCAGGATCGGGGCACCGCTTTGATGTTAGCGGAGAACGACAGGGTATTGTCCAGGGTCACGCCAAGGTTCCTTGCACTCTGGGAGGAGGATACAATGGAGTTGTCAACCGTGATGGCGAGATCATGGAGCGGGCAGTCCTTCCCCGGGAGGAAGAGCAGCTCCATCTTGCCGAGGTTCAGCTTGAGGTGATTAATTGTGTGTCGTCTGCGTAGCAATGATAAGAGAGGCCATGTGAGGATATGACAGAGCCAAGTGACTTGGTGTATAGAGAGAATAGGAGAGGGCCTAGAACTGAGCCCTGGGGGATACCAGTGGTGAGAGCACGTGGTGCCGAGACAGATTCTCGCCACGCCACCTGGTAGGAGGACGCAATCCAAGAGTGAGCAGCGCCGGAGATGCCCAACTCGGAGAGGGTGGAGAGGAGGATCTGATGGTTCACAGTATCAAAGGCAGCAGATAGGTCTAGAAGGATAAGAGCAGAGGAGAGAGAGTTAGCTTTAGCAGTGTGGAGAGCCTCCGTGACACAGAGAAGAGCAGTCTCAGTTGAATGACCAGTCTTGACCAGTCTTGAAACCTGACTGGTTTGGATCAAGAAGGTCATTCTGAGAGAGATAGCAGGAGAGTTGGCTAGAGACGGCACACTCAAGAGTTTTGGAGAGAAAAGAAAGAAGGGATACTGGTCAGTAGTTGTTGACATCGGAGGGATCGAGTGTAGTTTTTTTGAGGAGGGGTGCAACTCTCGCTCTCTTGAAGACGGAAGGGACATAGCCAGCGGTCAAGGATGAGTTGATGAGCGAGGTGAGGTAAGGGAGAAGGTCTCCGGAAATAGTCTGGAGAAGAGAGGAGGGGATAGGGTCAAGCGTGCAGGTTGTTGGGCGGCCGGCCGTCACAAGTCGCAAGATTTCATCTGGAGAGAGAGGGGAGAAAGAAGTCAAAGCATAGGGTAGGGCAGTGTGAGCAGGACCAGCGGTGTCATTTGACTTAATAAATTAGGATCGGATGTCGTCAACCTTCTTTTCAAAATGGTTGACGGAGTCATCCACAGAGAGGGAGGAGGGAGGGGGAGGAGGAGGAGGATTCAATGGGGAGGAGAAGGTGGCAAAGAGCTTCCTAGGGTTAGAGGCAGATGCTTGGAATTTAGAGTGGTAGAAAGTGGCCTTAGCAGCAGAAACAGAAGAAGAAAATGTAGAGAGGAGGGAGTGAAAAGATGACAGGTCCGCAGGGAGTCTAGTTTTCCTCCATTTCCGCTTGGCTGCCCGGAGCCCTGTTCTGTGAGCTCGCAATGAGTCGTCAAGCCACGGAGCAGGAGGGGAGGACCGAGCCGGCCGGGAGGATAGGGGACATAGAGAGTCAAAAGATGCAGAAAGGGAGGAGAGGAGGGTTGAGGAGGCAGAATCAGGAGATCGGAGGGAGAAGGATTTAGCAGAGGGAAGAGATGATAGGATGGAAGAGGAGAGTAGCGGGAGAGAGAGAGCGAAGGTTGCGACGGCACATTACCATCTGAGTAGGGGCAGAATGAGTAGTGTTGGAGGAGAGTTAGAGAGAAAAGTATACAAAGTAGTGGTCGGAGACTTGGAAGGGAGTTGCAGTGAGATTAGTAGAAGAACAGCATCTAGTAAAGATGAGGTCAAGCGTATTGCCTGCCTTGTGAGTATGGGGGACGGTGTGAGGGTGAGGTCAAAAGAGGAAAGGAGTGGAAAGGAGGCAGAGAGAAATTAGTCAAAGGCAGATGTAGGGAGGTTAAAGTCACCCAGAACTGTGAGGGATGAGCCATCCTCAGGAAATGAACTTATCAAGGCATCAAGCTCATTGATGAACTCTCCAAGGGAACCTGGAGGGCGATAAATGATAAGGATGTTAAGCTTGAATGGGCTAGTGACTGTGACAGCATGGAATTCAAATGAGGAGATAGACAGATGGGTCAGGGGAAAAAGAGAGAATGTCCACTTGGGAGAGATGAGGATTCATGTGCCACCACCCCACTGACCAGATGCTCTCGGGGTATGCGAGAACACATGATCAGATGAGGAGAGAGCAGTAGGAGTAGCAGTGTTTTCTGTGGTAATCCATGTTTCCGTCAGCGCCAAGAAGTCGAGGGACTGGAGGGTAGCATAGGCTGAGATGAACTCTGCCTTGTTGGCCGCAGAACGGCAGTTCCTGAGGCTGCCGGAGACCTGGAAATCCACGTGGGTCGTGCGCGCAGGGACCACCAGATTAGAGTGGCAGCAGCCACGCGGTGTGAAGCGTTTGTATGGCCTGTGCAGAGAGGAGAGAACAGGGTTAGACAGACACATAGTTGACAGGCTACAGAAAAGGCTACAATAATGCAAAAGAGATCAGAATAAAATTAACTAAACATCTGGGGAAGCGAGAGAGCGGGGCCTTCCTCACTTACCTTTCACTGAAACACTCAAATATAACTCTCCTAACTTCCACTTTAGAAACTATAATTATAACAGCGGTTCAATGTTTTCTAGACTCTAACTTAGTTTATTCAGCTAACTTGGTACAGTATTCTTCCATGAAAACCGCCCAGGGCACCGTATCCTATGACGCCATAGCTAACTAGCATGCTAGCATCCAATAACACACGGTTTAGCACCAATAATTGGTTACAACAAACCACCAATAGTGTGTCAACACACTAAACAGATCATTTGTGTCTGTGTCTAGTTCCTTTCATAATGCAGAAATAATTCAACGTTAGCTAGCTAGCACAAAGTCAGTCATGCTAGCTACACAAGTGGACTACACATCTCGAATGTTCAGAAAGTGAAGCTTTACGTTGCAAAATACACATGGACTAAAATGATATTGTATTTAGTTGCTACAGTACTGCTAGCTGGTAGTGTTGGCTAGCTAGCAATGGCTGCGGTGTTGACTTTGTTTGAAAAACGGCGTCGCTGCGAACAAATGTAGCTGGCTAGCTAACCTCGATAGTTTCTCTATACTACAGCTTTATCTTTGATACAAAGACAACTATGTAGCTAGCCAACATTACACTAATCAAATCATTCCATTGTAATGTAATGTCTGTCATATTACCTGCGGAGCGAAGTACAGCATGACTACTCACTCCAACTCCATCTGCAATAACTCACCATCAAATGCCGACCACATTACCTCTCAAGATAATTTTCTTTGATCATTGTCAGTGCCGTGTATATTCCCCCCCAAGCCCCCATCACAACGGCTCTCATCGAACTACACTGGACTTTGTGTAAACTGGAAACCGCATATCCTGGAGCCGCAATTACTGTAGCTGGGGACTTTAATAAAGGAAATCTGAGGAAAACGCTCCTGAAATTCTATTAAACACCTTTCCTGTGCTACATGCAGAGAAAACACGCTTGGCCATTGTTACTCTCCCTTCCGGGACGGCTACAAGGCCCTCTCCCGCCCTCCCTTCAGCAAATCAGATCACGCCTCCATCCTGCTCCTCCCATCTACAGTGAGGGAAAAAAGTATTTGATCCCCTGCTGATTTTGTACGTTTGCCCACTGACAAAGACATGATCAGTCCATCATTTTAATGGTAGGTTTATTTGAACAGTGAGAGACAGAATAACAACAACAAAAATCCAGAAAAACGCATGTCAAAAATGTTATAAATTGATTTGCATTTTAATGAGGGAAATAAGTATCAAATACTTTTGCAGAAACTTAAGAAGGAAGCACCTGCAGTAAGGACCAATCAGAATTTATGCTTCAAGATTGTTTTGATTACGCAGGAAATGTTCTGGGTCGCCTCTGGTAATAGTGTCGACGTATACACTGACTCGGTGACTGGGTTCATCATGAAGTGCATAGAGGATGTTGTTCCCACTGTGACGATTAGATCTTATCCAAACCAAAAACCCACAGATAGATGGCAGCATTCCCGCAAAACTGAAAGCGCGAACCACCGCATTTAACCACGGCAAGGTGACTGGGAACATGGATGTGTACAAACAGACCAGCTATGACCTCCGTAATGCAATCACAGAGAAAAAAACGACAGTACGGGTGTCACGCCCTGATCGAGAGAACTCTGGTTGGTTGGGTCAGGGTGTGAGTTTTCTGTTGAGATCTATGTGTATTTCTATGTTGTAGATCTAGGTTGATCTTTCTGTGTTTGGTCGGGTGAGGCAGCTGTCGCTCGTGGGGATCATACTTAGGTAGCCTGGTTGCCTACCTTAGTTGTGGGATCTTGACTCGTGGTTGTGTTCCTGTTAGGCTTGTTGTGTGTATAGCCCATAGGACTTCACGTTACGTTGCTTTTGTTGTTTTGTCAAGTGATTATCTTCATTTAATAAATATGTACGCATACCACGCTGCACCTTGGTCTGGCCCGTCTCTCAACGATCGTGACAGAAGATCCCACCACCAAAAGACCAAGCAACGTGCCCAGGAGCAGCAGACACCCTAATACCTTAAAAGGTAGAAAGGCCGTAGAGACGTGTGGTGTGTACGGTTAGTTAATGTATAGTTTCCATACCTTAAAGGTAGAAAGGCCGTAGAGACGTGTGGTGTGTACGGTTAGTTAATGTATAGTTTCCATACCTTAAAGGTAGAAAGGCCGTAGAGACGTGTGGTGTGTACGGTTAGTTAATGTATAGTTTCCATACCTTAAAGGTAGAAAGGCCGTAGAGACGTGTGGTGTGTACGGTTAGTTAATGTATAGTTTCCATACCTTAAAGGTAGAAAGGCCGTAGAGACGTGTGGTGTGTACGGTTAGTTAATGTATAGTTTCCATACCTTAAAGGTAGAAAGGCCGTAGAGACGTGTGGTGTGTACGGTTAGTTAATGTATAGTTTCCATACCTTAAAGGTTGAAAGGCCGTAGAGACGTGTGGTGTGTACGGTTAGTTAATGTATAGTTTCCATACCTTAAAGGTAGAAAGGCCGTAGAGACGTGTGGTGTGTACGGTTAGTTAATGTATAGTTTCCATACCTTAAAGGTAGAAAGGCCGTAGAGACGTGTGGTGTGTACGGTTAGTGAAGAGGGCACGACAAAGCCTATTCCCCCTCAGGAGACTAAAAAGATTTGGCATGGGTCCTCAGATCCTCCAAAAATTCTACAGCTGCACCATCGAGAGCATCCTGACTGGTTGCATCACCGCCTGGTATGGCAACTGCTTGGCCTCTGACCGCAAGGCACTACAGAGGGTAGTGCGTACGGCCCAGTACATCACAGGGGCAAAGCTCCCTGCCATCCAGGACCTCTATACCAGGCGGTGTCAGAGGAAGGCCCTCAAAATTGTCAAAGACTCCAGTCACCCTAGTCATAGACTGTTCTCTCTGCTACCGCACGGCAAGCGGTACCGGAGTGCCAAGTCTAGGTCCAAAAGACTTCTCAACAGCTTCTACCCCCAAGCCATAAGACTCCTGAACAGCTAATCATGGCTACCCGGACTATTTGCACTGCCCCCCCACCCCATACTTTTTACGCTGCTGCTACTCTGTTAAGTATTTATGCATAGTCACTTTAACTCTACCCACATGTACATATTACCTCAACTACCTCAACTAGCCGGTGCCCCCGCACATTGACTATGCAACGGTACCCCCCTGTATATATAGCCTCCCTACTGTCACTTTATTCTATTGTGTATATATAGCCTCCCTACTGTCACTTTATTTTTACTTCTGCTCTTTTTTTCTCAACACTTTTTTTGTTGTTGTTTTATTCTTACTTTTTTTGTTTAAAATAAATGCACTGTTGGTTAAGGGCTGTAAGTAAGCATTTCACTGTAATGTCTGCACCTGTTGTATTCGGCGCATGTGACCAATAAAATTTGATTTGATTTGATTTGATTTGATTTGATTTGATTTAGTTAATGTATAGTTTCCATACCTTAAAGGTAGAAAGGCCGTAGAGATGTGTGGTGTGTACTGTTAGTTAATGTATAGTTTCCATACCTTAAAGGTAGAAAGGCCGTAGAGACGTGTGGTGTGTACGGTTAGTTAATGTATAGTTTCCATACCTTAAAGGTAGAAAGGCCATAGAGACGTGTGGTGTGTACGGTTAGTTAATGTATAGTTTCCATACCTTAAAGGTAGAAAGGCCATAGAGACGTGTGGTGTGTACGGTTAGTTAATGTATAGTTTCCATACCTTAAAGGTAGAAAGGCCGTAGAGACGTGTGGTGTGCACGGGGACAAAGTGGAGTAGCAATTCAACGGCTCAGACATGAGACTTATGTGGCAGGGACTCCAAACAATCAGATTATAAAGGGAAAACCAGCCACGTCGCAGGCATTGACGCCTCACAAGCTAAACACCCTTCGCTTCCAGGAAAACTACACTGAGCCGCCAACGAAGACTTTGCGCTCCCGATCTCCATGTCCGACGTGAGTAAGACATTCAAGCGTTTTAACCCTCGCTAGGCTGCCTGCCCAGAAGGCATCCCATGCAGAGTCCTCGGAGCATGTGCAGACCAGCTAGCTGAAGTGTTTACGGACATATTTAATCTCTCCCTATCCCATTCTGTTGTCTCCACTTGCTCCAAGATGTCCACCACTGTTCCTGTACCCAAGAAAGCAAAGGTAACTGAACTAAATGACTATCGCCCCATAGCACTCATCTCTGTCATCATGAAGGGCTTTGAGAGGCTAGTTAAGGATCATATCACCTCTACCTTACCCGACACCCTAGACCAGGGGTGTCAAACTCATTTTAGCTCAGGGGCCACATGGAGGAAAATCTATTCCCAAGTGGGCCGGACCGGAAAAATCATGGTATATATAACTTAAAAACAACAACTTCAGATTGTTTTCTTTGTTTTAATATGATCAACATACAACATAAAGCTGGAGCCTGAGGACAGTGTGTCCAAAATAGTACAAGCACAACATCACTATTAATCATAAAACATGTCAAGTTTATTTGAAAATTCTAAAGAAAAAGAACACACAAACACACAATGCCTCAGTGATTAACAGAACTGTTTCACAGATCACAGAACTATATCAGGGTGTCATTTCTCAGGCAGAAATGTAGATAAAAATAATTAAATCCTGTTCCCCAAACAAGTGCAAGAACCACAGAGTCAAGAATAGGTTAAATATACAAATAAAATAAAATCAATTAAAAACAATAGCACATCAACATAAAAACATATAAACATAAAGCTGGAGCCTGAGGACAGTGTCCAAAAGCACAACATCACTATTAATCATAAAACACCTCAAGTTATTTGAAAGTTCTGAGGACAAAGAACACCCTCACTAAATGGTTTTGATGCCACTGCGATTTCATTAGCAATGAGGTAGCTAGCTTTCACTGCAGCGTCACTGATGTCTCGGCTGTGAGTAAACACAGACTGCTGTTTCTTCAGACCCGCCAACAGTTCATTCACCTTCTCTCATCTCCGCTGTCCTTGAAAGTTGTCATATTTGTCGGCATGAAGACTCACATAGTGGCGACGAAGGTTATATTCTTTCAGCACTGCAACATGCTCTGAACACACCAAACATACAGCTTTCCCATTAAATTCCGTGAATAAATAGGATGACAATTTTTCTTGGAACACTCTGCACTCTGCGTCCACTTTTCTCTTTTTTGACAGAGACATATTGGGGCAATGAGGGTGCCAAAGCACATAATGTTAAATGTAGAAGCCGTAATAAATATCGCGGGCAAAACAAAGTAGCTCATTGGCTGCACGTGCTTGACCTACTTGCTCTGCCCCGGTATAAACAGTTTGCTTGCTTAACACAATTGCTATTGTGCTTTCCAGTGGACGCAATTGGAACAGCAGTTTATTTTATAGAAAAATTGCAGCGCATTTAAAAAAAAAGTTTTTTTGTTTTTTGTTTTTTTGAAATCATCTCGCGGGCCGGATTAAACCCGTTTGCGGGCCTGATCCGGCCCGCGGACCGGACGTTTGACACCCCTGCCCTAGACCCACTACAATTTTGTGGTCCTCTGTAGCTCAGCTGGTTGTAGCTCAGCTGGTAGAGCACGGCGCTTGTAACGCCAAGGTAGTGGGTTCGATCTCCGGGACCACCCATACACAAAAATGTATGCACTCATGACTGTAAGTCGCTTTGGATAAAAGCGTCTGCTAAATGGCATATTAATTAATTAATAATTATAAATAATAATTTGCATACCACCCAACAGATCCACGGACAACGCAATTGCCATTGCCCTGAATATTTCCCTATCCCACCTGGACAAGAGGAATACTGTACCTATGTGAGAATGCTGTTCATTGACTACAGCTCAGCCTTCAACACTATACTGCCCTCCAAGCTCATCACCAAGCTCGGGGCCCTGGGTCTGAACCCTGCCCTGTGCAACTGGGTCCTAGACTTCCTGACGGGCCGACCCCAGGTGGTGAAGGTAGGAAACAACACCTCCACCACGCTTATCCTCAACACAGGGGCCCCACAGGGGTGCGTGCTTAGTCCCCTACTGTACGCCCTGTTCACCCACTACTGTGTGGCCACGCACAACTCCAACTCAATCATTAAGTTTGCTGACGACACAATGGTGATAGGCCTGATCACCGATGACCAGGAGGTCAGAAACCTGGGCCTGGCAGTGTGGTGCCAGGACAACAACCTCTTCTTCAACGTCAGCAAGAAAAGGGAGCTGATCGACTACAACAAAAGGAGGGCAGAGCACGGTGATGGAGAAGTGGAGAAGGTCGAGAGCTTCAAGTTCCTTTGTCCACATCAGTAAGGACCTATCATGGTCCAAACACACCAACACAGTCGTGATGAGGGCACGACAATTCCTATTCCCCCTCAGGAGGCTGAAAAGATTTGGCATGGGTCCTCAGATCCTCAAAAAGTTCTACAGCTGCACCACCGAGAGCATCCTGACTGGTTGCATCTTCGCTAGGTATGGCAACTGCTCGGCATCTGACCGCAAGGCATTACAGAGGGTAGTGCGTTCGCCCCAGTACATCCCTGGGACCGAGCTCCCTGCCATCCAGACCACTATACCAGGCGGTGTCAGAGGAAGGCCCTAAAAATTGTCAAAGACTCCAGCCACCCAAGTCATAGACTGTGCTCTCTGCTACCGCACGGCAAGCGGTACCGGCGTGCCAAGTCTGGGACCAAAAGGCTCCTTAACAGCTTCTACCCCCGAAGCCATAAGACTGCTGAACAGCTAATCAAATGGCTACCTGGACTATTTACATTGAACCCCTTATTTTATTATGATCTATTATTATGTTTTGCACAGGCTCCATGTACACTCACTGGACTCTACCCACACACACACACACACACACACACACACACATACTAGAGTGACACGCTAACACACACACACACGCACACACGCACGCACGCACGCACGCACGCACGCACGCACGCACGCACACACACACACACACACACACACACACACATACTAGAGTGACACGCTAACACACACACACACACATTCACACACACGCACGCACGCACGCACACACACACACACACACACATACTAGAGTGACACGCTAACACACACACACACACATTCACACACACACACACACACACACACACACTAGAGTGACACGCTAACACACACACACACACACACACACACACACACACATTCACATTCCTTCACACTCTTCACACACGCTGCTGCTATCTCTGTTTATTATGTATGCATAGTCACTTTACCACCACCTACGTGTACATATTACCTCAACTACCTCCACTACCCCCGGACATTGACTCGGTACCGGTACCCCCTGTACATAGCCTCGTTATCATTATTTTATTGTGTTACTATTTTTCCTTTAGTTTATTTAGCACATTTTTCTTACTTATTTTTTAAGAACTCTGCATTGTTGGTTAAGGGCTCGTAAGTAAGCATTTCACGGTAAGGTCTACTACACCTGTTGTATTCGGCACAGGTGTGATTTGATATAGTACACTACTTTTGGCCAGAGCCCTATATGGGTCATGGTTAAATGTAGGGCACTACATAGGGAATAGGGTGCAGTCTGTGATGTAGACTGGCAATAGATTGATTTGTAGGGCAGTTCAACATACAGTGGGGAGAACAAGTATTTGATACACTGCCGATTTTGCAGGTTTTCCTACTTACAAAGCATGTAGAGGTCTGTAATTTTTATCATAGGTACACTTCATCTAAAACAAAAATCCAGAAAATCACATTGTATGATTTAAGTAAATAATTTGCATTTTAGCAGGGAAGCTTTTCTATTTGCTGTCAATGTCACGCTTGCCGCTGTCCTCCAATGATCAGTGAGAGATAGCGGATCTAAACCAACCAGAGGGAGGGGTGTAACCTGTTGTAGGTAGGGATCAACCAACCAGAGGGAGGGGTGTAACCTGTTGTAGGTAGCTACTTCAATCACGTTCTCTGAGTTCTCTGAGTGCCCTGTTAGGATGAAGGATCAGGGCTGTTCGAGAAGGTTTCCTATGGAGAGGTGGTGAAAGTTGTCGAAGCAGCGAGTAGAGATGATGAAGCCATGGCAGTGGACGCCCAACAGTCTGTGGATGTCAGTCAGTTGAGAGATCCTGAAATACTCATCGTAAAGAAGGTTGATTTTGTTCCGTTTATTGTGCAGGTGATTGATTGTACAGGACAAACTACCAAAACATAGAAGAAACTGGAAATCATTGTGAAAAACGGCTAAAAGGTTCTTGGATCTCCAGGATTTCACGGCTGAAACATTGCAGGGAATACTGTCTGAAGATGCTTCCCCCTCTCAGGCCCCAGAGCCTGTGTAGGGATCAGGCCCCAGAATCTGTGTAGGGATCAGGCCCCAGAATCTGTGTAGGGATCAGGCCCCAGAACCTGTGTAGGGATCAGGCCTCAGAACCTGTGTAGGGACCAAGTGCATTGACTTTTTTAAAACTTTTTTTTTATTATAATATGTGTATTATTATTTTACTTTTTTTGTTAAAGTATCTCAGTTTTTACCCCACCCAGTAGGTGGCGACAATACACCTTTTTTGGATGTAGTCCGCCAATAAAACCTTAAAGACGAAGAAGAAGAAGGTAGATACTTCAGCGCACAGGAGTGCGATATTCCTCTGATGTACAGATCGTCTGGCTGTATATATGGCGGAGCTGATGGCCATACTGTTGGCCTTGCAGTTGGTGGAGGAAGTCAAGCCAGACAGAGTAGTTATTTGCTCTGATTCATGTGCAGAGTTGATGAGTCTGCAGTCGTTTAGCTCACGTAGTAGACAATACCTGCTTTATGAGGTGCTACAAACCCATGGCAGGATTAAACAGATGGGTATTCAGATAAGATTTACTTGGGTCCCAGCCCATGTGGGGGTGGAGGGGAACGAGGCAGTTGATGTACTGTCTAAACAAGCACTTAGTAGTGGGGACGTTGATGTTGTAGTTTCAATGAGCAAGGCAGAGGCAAAAAGCCTGATATATACAGTGATGGTGCAGAGATGACAGGAGCAGTGGAATAGAGATAATAAGGGAAGGCATTTATTTCAAGTACAGAGGAAAGTTGGGGAGGGGAGGACGGCAGGAAGGGACAGAAGAGAGGAGGCTATTTTTACAAGATTAAGGGTGGGACACAACCAGCTGAATAAGACATTAAATGTGATAGGAAAGCATCCAACAGGAAAGTGTGATTATTGTCAGGAAACAGAGACCCTGGAGCATGTGGGCAGTACAGTGTGGGCAGTATCAGAGGGAAGGAGAGAGGATGAGATCTAGTATGAGGGAGAAGGGGATACAGGAAATTAGTTTAAAGACTATATTGAGTAGAACGTCATTAGATATAGTCTCAAATATTTTTGTTATATTTTTTAAAGAGCAACGGGGATGGCAGGTAGGATTTAGTTTCTCCCTGTCTCTGGCCCACACTCCAGTACAGTAGGTGGCGGTAATGCACCATAACGTTGGATGCAAACCGCCGATAAACCCCACTGAAGAAGAAGTATTCCACAGATGCGGAACTACTGCCACCGAAAGGTAAGACAATTGTGTATTTCTGACGGTCACTATATCCAGCGTTGTTACTACATTTCTCCATCGTTGAATGGAGCGCAATTGTCGACACAGTATGTCCTGGATTTGGTCAGAAAACTGAATAAGGAAAAGAACGCCATAGCAGTCACTCACTAGGATGCGTACTGCTAAATACAGTGTTACCTCTAAATGATACATTGTACCCGAGAAATTTATCCGATCTGAATTTAGTCTTTACTTAGCCCAGAAGGTTCCTTTTTTAGATATATTCTCTTCTGAAGTGCGCATCTTCAGACACTTCGGTCTTTACGTCACTTATAAAATGTAGTTCCTTCCTTTTTTTTGTTGTTTTTTTTCTTCAGCTCCACAGTTAATAAAATGCTAACAATAGCCAATACACCAACTGTCGGCCCACCTTTGATCTTTTCAATGAACTCACTGTGAACATGGACTAATTATTATCCTTCAAATCTATGTTATTTAATTTGGGATATATCGAAAATATAACATCATTTACACTATTCAGGCTGCAATTAATTAATTACCTCTCTCTCTGACTGTTACCCTTCAATAAGATTGTAGCCTACTGTTTGTAGGCTTACTAGGTATATAATGACTATTTACTCAGACAAAATTGTAGGCCTTATCAATAATGTATTTTGGCTCTTCTAAACAGTAATGTCCCTTACACACCTGAGCAGGTAACTAGGTGATCCAGGGTTGTGATGACCACGTGTTTTAGAATAGAGGACATTCACCTGGCAGAGGTCTGCATAATTGCCCTTGTCTCCTCAATGTGCTGATCAGGACTCCTTTTAGATCATAATGAGCACCTAGATCAGCACTCTAAGACGCTTTATGAAGAGGGCCCCTGGTCTAAAGTAGTGCACTATATAGGGAATAGGGTGCCATTCTCTGGTCTAAAGTAGTGCACTATATAGGGAATAGGGTGCCATTCTCTGGTCTAAAGTAGTGCACTATATAGGGAATAGGGTGCCATTCTCTGGTCTAAAGTAGTGCACTATATAGGGAATAGGGTGTCATTCTCTGGTCTAAAGTAGTGCACTATATAGGGAATAGGGTGCCATTCTCTGGTCTAAAGTAGTGCACTATATAGGGAATAGGGTGCCATTCTCTGGTCTAAAGTAGTGCACTATATAGGGAATAGGGTGCCATTCTCTGGTCTAAAGTAGTGCACTATATTGGGAATAGGGTGCCATTCTCTGGCCTAAAGTAGTGCACTATATAGGGAATAGGGTGTCATTCTCTGGTCTAAAATAGTGTACTATATAGGGAATAGGGTGCCATTCTCTGGTCTAAAGTAGTGCACTATATAGGGAATAGGGTGCCATTCTCTGGTCTAAAGTAGTGCACTATATAGGGAATAGGGTGCCATTCTAGGGAATAGGGTGCCATTCTCTGGTCTAAAGTAGTGCACTATATAGGGAATAGGGTGTCATTCTCTGGTCTAAAGTAGTGCACTATATAGGGAATAGGGTGCCATTCTCTGGTCTAAAGTAGTGCACTATATAGGGAATAGGGTGCCATTCTCTGGTCTAAAGTAGTGCACTATATAGGGAATAGGGTGCCATTCTAGGGAATAGGGTGCCATTCTCTGGTCTAAAGTAGTGCACTATATAGGGAATAGGGTGTCATTCTCTGGTCTAAAATAGTGCACTATATAGGGAATAGGGTGCCATTCTCTGGTCTAAAGTAGTGCACTATATAGGGAATAGGGTGCCATTCTCTGGTCTAAAGTAGTGCACTATATAGGGAATAGGGTGCCATTCTAGGGAATAGGGTGCCATTCTCTGGTCTAAAGTAGTGCACTATATAGGGAATAGGGTGTCATTCTCTGGTCTAAAGTAGTGCACTATATAGGGAATAGGGTGCCATTCTCTGGTCTAAAGTAGTGCACTATATAGGGAATAGGGTGCCATTCTCTGGTCTAAAGTAGTGCACTATATAGGGAATAGGGTGCCATTCTAGGGAATAGGGTGCCATTCTCTGGTCTAAAGTAGTGCACTATATAGGGAATAGGGTGCCATTCTCTGGCCTAAAGTAGTGCACTATATAGGGAATAGGGTGTCATTCTCTGGTCTAAAATAGTGTACTATATAGGGAATAGGGTGCCATTCTCTGGTCTAAAGTAGTGCACTATATAGGGAATAGGGTGCCATTCTCTGGTCTAAAGTAGTGCACTATATAGGGAATAGGGTGCCATTCTAGGGAATAGGGTGCCATTCTCTGGTCTAAAGTAGTGCACTATATAGGGAATAGGGTGTCATTCTCTGGTCTAAAGTAGTGCACTATATAGGGAATAGGGTGCCATTCTCTGGTCTAAAGTAGTGCACTATATAGGGAATAGGGTGCCATTCTCTGGTCTAAAGTAGTGCACTATATAGGGAATAGGGTGCCATTCTAGGGAATAGGGTGCCATTCTCTGGTCTAAAGTAGTGCACTATATAGGGAATAGGGTGTCATTCTCTGGTCTAAAATAGTGCACTATATAGGGAATAGGGTGCCATTCTCTGGTCTAAAGTAGTGCACTATATAGGGAATAGGGTGCCATTCTCTGGTCTAAAGTAGTGCACTATATAGGGAATAGGGTGCCATTCTAGGGAATAGGGTGCCATTCTCTGGTCTAAAGTAGTGCACTATATAGGGAATAGGGTGTCATTCTCTGGTCTAAAATAGTGCACTATATAGGGAATAGGGTGCCATTCTCTGGTCTAAAGTAGTGCACTATATAGGGAATAGGGTGCCATTCTCTGGTCTAAAGTAGTGCACTATATAGGGAATAGGGTGCCATTCTAGGGAATAGGGTGCCATTCTCTGGTCTAAAGTAGTGCACTATATAGGGAATAGGGTGCCATTCTAGGGAATAGGGTGCCATTCTCTGGTCTAAAGTAGTGCACTATATAGGGAATAGACTGCCACTTGGGACAGATCTTCAACCTTTTTTCAATGTTGTACATTTTACGTCATTTAGCAGACGCTCTTATCCAGAGCGACTTACAGGAGCAATTATGGTTAAGTGCCTTGCTCAAGGGCACATCGACATATTTTCCATCTAGTCGGCTTGGGGATTAGAACCAGCAACCTTTCGGTTACTGGCACAACGCTCTTAACCACTAAGCCACCTGCCGCCCAGGTGTAATGGGCCACAGTTAGACTAGTGCGTCTGCGGTTCTCTAAATGCCCAGATTAGGGCAGGCTAGACTGAGACTGAATAATACTGCAAGGCCTGTGTGTGCAGCATTTAGCCCCTGTTCAAAAAGCAGGAAACCCCTTAAACCCTCAGACACTGAAACCAAATTTGGGCCATTGCATCATTATTCACTTACTTTCCCTTTCATTTTCCTGAACAATAGAAGTGGGAGATTCCCCAGACAGAGCAGTAGTGGTTATCCTGTGTTCTGTTTCATTTTCAGCAGTTATTTCACCCCTACTGATAATGAAACATGATTCTTACATAATCTGATTTTACTATATTTTTCCCTCTTTCATTTCATGTTGTTTTACCAACTGGATCAGTCTGAGGTACATACTGAAGTAGAATTTACCATCTGAGAGACCAGGTAAGGATTCAGCTTAACAATGCAACCCACATCCTTCATAGTGCTGGGTCATAGTGCTGGGTCATAGTGCTGGATCAGTACCTTTAGACCGAGAGGACCACAATGGGGAATAAGTTGCTTAAGTGTTATCCTCAACGCTTTTAAATTCATTGTATCCACATTTGTGGTTGAATTGTGTTTTTAAATGGTCAAATCTAATTTAAATAAAAATGTACATTTCTTCTCTGCTCTCTTCTGCTCTCTCCAACTCTCTGCTCTCTCCTGCTCTCTGCTCTCTCCTGCTCTCTGCTCTCTCCTGCTCTCTGCTCTCTCCAACTCTCTGCTCTCTCCAACTCTCTGCTCTCTCCAACTCTCTGCTCTCTCCAACTCTCTGCTCTCTCCTGCTCTCTGCTCTCTCCAACTCTCTGCTCTCTCCTGCTCTCTGCTCTCTCCTGCTCTCTGCTCTCTCCTGCTCTCTGCTCTCTCCTGCTCTCTGCTCTCTCCTGCTCTCTGCTCTCTCCAACTCTCTGCTCTCTCCTGCTCTCTGCTCTCTCCAACTCTCTGCTCTCTCCAACTCTCTGCTCTCTCCAACTCTCTGCTCTCTCCTGCTCTCTGCTCTCTCCAACTCTCTGCTCTCTCCAACTCTCTGCTCTCTCCAACTCTCTGCTCTCTCCAACTCTCTGCTCTCTCCAACTCTCTGCTCTCTCCAACTCTCTGCTCTCTCCAACTCTCTGCTCTCTGCTCTCTCCAACTCTCTGCTCTCTCCTACTCTCTCCAACTCTCTGCTCTCTCCAACTCTCTGCTCTCTCCAACTCTCTGCTCTCTCCAACTCTCTGCTCTCTGCTCTCTCCAACTCTCTGCTCTCTCCTACTCTCTCCAACTCTCTGCTCTCTCCAACTCTCTGCTCTCTGCAACTCTCTGCTCTCTCCTACTCTCTGCTCTCTCCAACTCTCTGCTCTCTCCTACTCTCTGCTCTCTCCTACTCTCTGCTCTCTCATACTCTCTGCTCTCTCCAACTCTCTGCTCTCTCCTACTCTCTGCTCTCTCCTGCTCTCTGCTCTCTCCTGCTCTCTGCTCTCTCCTGCTCTCTGCTCTCTCCTGCTCTCTGCTCTCTCCTGCTCTCTGCTCTCTCCTGCTCTCTGCTCTCTCCAACTCTCTGCTCTCTCCTACTCTCTGCTCTCTCCAACTCTCTGCTCTCTCTTGCTCTCTGCTCTCTCCTGCTCTCTGCTCTCTGCTCTCTCCTGCTCTCTCCAACTCTCTGCTCTCTCCTACTCTCTGCTCTCTCCAACTCTCTGCTCTCTCCAACTCTCTGCTCTCTCCAACTCTCTGCTCTCTCCTGCTCTCTGCTCTCTCCTACCATCTGCTATCTCTTACTCTCTGCTCTCGCCTGCTCTCTGCTCTCTCCAACTCTCTGCTCTCTCCAACTCTCTGCTCTCTCCAACTCCCTGCTCTCTCCAACTCTCTGCTCTCTCCAACTCTCTGCTCTCTGCTCTCTCCAACTCTCTGCTCTCTCCAACTCTCTGCTCTCTCCAACTCTCTGCTCTCTCCAACTCTCTGCTCTCTCCAACTCTCTGCTCTCTCCAACTCTCTGCTCTCTGCTCTCTCCAACTCTCTGCTCTCTCCTACTCTCTCCAACTCTCTGCTCTCTCCAACTCTCTGCTCTCTCCAACACTCTGCTCTCTGCTCTCTCCAACTCTCTGCTCTCTCCTACTCTCTGCTCTCTCCAACTCTCTGCTCTCTCCAACTCTCTGCTCTCTCCAACTCTCTGCTCTCTGCTCTCTCCAACTCTCTGCTCTCTCCTACTCTCTCCAACTCTCTGCTCTCTCCAACTCTCTGCTCTCTCCAACACTCTGCTCTCTGCTCTCTCCAACTCTCTGCTTTCTCCTACTCTCTGCTCTCTCCTACTCTCTGCTCTCTCCAACTCTCTGCTCTCTCCAACTCTCTGCTCTCTGCTCTCTCCAACTCTCTGCTCTCTCCTACTCTCTCCAACTCTCTGCTCTCTCCAACTCTCTGCTCTCTGCTCTCTCCAACTCTCTGCTCTCTCCTACTCTCTGCTCTCTCCAACTCTCTGCTCTCTCAAACTCTCTGCTTTCTCCTACTCTATGCTCTCTCCTACTCTCTGCTCTCTCCAACTCTCTGCTCTCTCCTACTCTCTGCTCTCTCCTACTCTCTGCTCTCTCCAACTCTCTGCTCTCTCCTACTCTCTGCTCTCTCCTGCTCTCTGCTCTCTCCTGCTCTCTGCTCTCTCCTGCTCTCTGCTCTCTCCAACTCTCTGCTCTCTCCTACTCTCTGCTCTCTCCTACTCTCTGCTCTCTCCAACTCTCTGATCCCTCTTGCTCTCTGCTCTCTCTTGCTCTCTGATCTCTCTTGCTCTCTGCTCTCTCTTGCTCTCTGCTCTCTCCTGCTCTCTGCACTCTCCTGCTCTCTGCTCTCTCCTGCTCTCTGCTCTCTGCTCTCTGCTCTCTCCTACTCTCTGCTCTCTCCTACTCTCTGCTCTCTCCAACTCTGCTCTCTCCAACTCTCTGCTCTCTCCAACTCTCTGCTCTCTCCAACTCTCTGCTCTCTCCTACTCTCTGCTCTCTCATACTCTCTGCTCTCTGCTCTCTCCAACTCTCTGCTCTCTCCAACTCTCTGCTCTCTTCTGCTCTCTCCAACTCTCTGCTCTCTCCAACTCTCTGCTCTCTCCAATTCTCTGCAACTCTCTGCTCTCTCCAACTCTCTGCTCTCTCCAACTCCCTGCTCTCTCCAACTCTCTGCTCTCTCCAACTCTCTGCTCTCTGCTCTCTCCAACTCTCTGCTCTCTCCTACTCTCTGCTCTCTGCTCTCTCCTGCTCTCTCCAACTCTCTGCTCTCTCCAACTCTCTGCTCTCTCCAACTCTCTGCTCTCTCCAATTCTCTGCAACTCTCTGCTCTCTCCAACTCTCTCAACAGCATAGAGATGTCGTTTGCACGTGATAAACTGTCTTTGCACCTGCGCAGCAAAATGATGGTGTACGTGAAGAGAGTGAAAGCCACAGACCTCATGCCCAACCTCCCCTGCCTTACACCATCTGACAGGGTGGGTAGCTGTTTGGATGTTGGTCATTGGCTTATTCTGTGGGATTATGTTTCTTCAAGGTGGATGCTAAGTGGGATCCTTGGGACGACCCTACCCTAAACCGTAACCTTATCCTTATCCCTTGTCATGATTAGGGCCAGATGTTTTGGATGTCATGATTAGGGCCAGATGTTTTGGATGTCATGATTAGGGCCAGATGTTTTGGATGTCATGATTAGGGCCAGTTGTTTTGGATGTCATGATTAGGGCCAGATGTTTTGGATGTCATGATTAGGGCCAGATGTTTTGGATGTCATGATTAGGGCCAGATGTTTTGGATGTCATGATTAGGGCCAGATGTTTTGGATGTCATGATTAGGGCCAGATGTTTTGGATGTCATGATTAGGGCCAGTTGTTTTTTGTGGGGATTTTCCTTGACCGCTATATCCAGCATTATCCACTAGGTTTGCTGCAGGTCGAAAATTATAGGAAATGTTCTTTAATTGACACAAGCTGTCTCCAATCAATCAATGTCTGGTTGTACGTGAGTGTTTTGGTGGGGGGATCGCCTAAAGCAGGGGTCTTCAACTCTGACCCTACGAGGTCCGGAGCCTGCTGGTTTTCTGTTCTACCTGATGAGTAATTGCTCCCACCTGGTGTCCCAGGTCTAAATCAGTCCCTGATTAGAGGAGGAACAATGAAAATACGCAGTGGAACTGGCTTCGAGGTCCAGAGTTGAATTAGAGGGGCCCGAAACTTACCGTATGCTTCCCAGTCGAAACAGTTTGCTCATACACTGAACAAAGATATAAACGCAACATGTAAAGTTTTGGTCCCAGGTTTCATGAGCTGACATAAAAGATCCCAGAAATGTTCCATACGCACAAAAAGGTTATTTCTCTCAAATGTTCTGCACAAATGTGTTTACATCCCTGTTAGTGAGCATTTCTCCTTTGCCAAGATAATCATTACACAGGTGCACCTTGTGCTGGGGACAATAAAAGGCCACTGTAAAATGTGCAATTTTGTCACACAACACAATGCCACAGATGTCTCAAGTTTTGAGGGAGCGTGCAATTGGCATTCTGACTGCAGGAATGTCCACCAGAGCTGTTGGCAGAGAATTGAATGTTAATTTCTCTACCGTAAGCTTTAGAGAATTTGGCAGTACATCCAACCACCCTCACAACTGCAGACCATGTGTATGGCGTTGTGTGGGCGAGCGATTTGCTGGCGTCAACGTTGTGGACAGAGTGCCCCATGGTCTGGCGTCAACGTTGTGAACAGAGTGCCCCATGGTGGTGGTGGTGGGGTTATGGTATGGGCCAGTGGCGGTCGATACAGTTTAAGATGAGGTAGGACACCTTTTAATTTTCATGAGCATGGCCTTATTTCTATTACAGCATATTGGATGACTGTCATTCATATTCCATTCACCCAGTTCAATGTAACATTGATAGGTTTAGGATAATACGTAATACTCTAATGTTCCCTATACTCATCATGAGGTTGCTACAACCTAGCCTATGAATTAAAATTTACAACGTAGGAGCACAGGTCGAGAGAACATTTTGAGATGACAGACAGTTGCCCACTCTGGCCTGCATCTAACTGATCTAGGGTGTAGTCATTAGTCCAACAGTTGCAAATGTGTTTTAAACAAATATTCTCATTCATAAAGAAAGGAGGACCAAGGCTTCTTCATATAATTCATTAAAATGCCTTTATTTGCATGTTCAATAGAAACAACGTTTTAAAAACACTTGATAATACAATCAAACCTGATTTAGAAGAGGGAGTGGGTACAGAATTCATTGGACAACACCTAGTAAGCAATACTATATCCATTAAAAAGGGAAAGTACCCGGAAAGGTCGTTCTAATCTTGAACATGGCAAAGTGTTAAGAACAGGAGAGCCATCCATTCTATAGGACACTAGATCACAGCAAACATGGACCAGGTGTTATGAACAGGAGAGCCATCCATTCTATAGGACACTAGATCACAGCAAACATGGACCAGGTGTTATGAACAGGAGAGCCATCCATTCTATAGGACACTAGATCACAGCAAACATGGACCAGGTGTTATGAACAGGAGAGCCATCCATTCTATAGGACACTAGATCACAGCAAACATGGACCAGGTGTTAAGAACAGGAGAGCCATCCATTCTATAGGACACTAGATCACAGCAAACATGGACCAGGTGTTATGAACAGGAGAGCCATCCATTCTATAGGACACTAGATCACAGCAAACATGGACCAGGTGTTATGAACAGGAGAGCCATCCATTCTATAGGACACTAGATCACAGCAAACATGGACCAGGTGTTATGAACAGGAGAGCCATCCATTCTATAGGACTCTAGATCACAGCAAACATGGACCAGGTGTTATGAACAGGAGAGCCATCCATTCTATAGGACTCTAGATCACAGCAAACATGGACCAGGTGTTATGAACAGGAGAGCCATCCATTCTATAGGACTCTAGATCACAGCAAACATGGACCAGGTGTTATGAACAGGAGAGCCATCCATTCTATAGGACACTAGATCACAGCAAATATGGACCAAAACAATCCAAACATAGCTGAGGGCAACAGAGCAAAAAGAGGAAAACATCCACTAGATACCAGCAAAGGCACCTCTCACCACCCTACAGGAAAGGTGAGAAATCCACATCTTCATTTAAACCAGGACACTTAGTGGCCTGTAGTTTGTAAATCCCAAAACCTTCCCTTTGGTTTAGCTGTTGAAGACGGTCCCCTTTTCTAACTGAGGCCGGAACATGATCAATACCCTTAGCTTGTAGGGAGGCAGGGTCGCCATGGTGTAATGACTTGTGGTGTCTTGGCAGGGTTGCCATGGTGTAATGACTTGTAGTGTTTTGGCAGGGTTGCCATGGTGTAATGACTTGTAGTGCTTTGGCAGGGTTGCCATGGTGTAATGACTTGTAGTGTCTTGGCAGGGTTGCCATGGTGTAATGACTTGTAGTGTTTTGGCAGGGTTGCCATGGTGTAATGACTTGTAGTGTCTTGGCAGGGTTGCCATGGTGTAATGACTTGTGGTGTCTTGGCAGGGTTGCCATGGTGTAATGACTTGTAGTGTCTTGGCAGGGTTGCCATGGTGTAATGACTTGTAGTGTCTTGGCAGGGTTGCCATGGTGTAATGACTTGTAGTGTCTTGGCAGGGTTGCCATGGTGTAATGACTTGTAGTGCTTTGGCAGGGTTGCCATGGTGTAATGACTTGTAGTGCTTTGGCAGGGTCGCCATGGTGTAATGACTTGTAGTGTCTTGGCAGGGTTGCCATGGTGTAATGACTTGTGGTGTCTTGGCAGGGTTGCCATGGTGTAATGACTTGTAGTGTCTTGGCAGGGTTGCCATGGTGTAATGACTTGTAGTGCTTTGGCAGGGTTGCCATGGTGTAATGACTTGTAGTGTCTTGGCAGGGTTGCCATGGTGTAATGACTTGTAGTGTCTTGGCAGGGTTGCCATGGTGTAATGACTTGTAGTGTCTTGGCAGGGTTGCCATGGTGTAATGACTTGTAGTGCTTTGGCAGGGTTGCCATGGTGTAATGACTTGTAGTGCTTTGGCAGGGTTGCCATGGTGTAATGACTTGTGGTGTCTTGGCAGGGTTGCCATGGTGTAATGACTTGTAGTGTTTTGGCAGGGTTGCCATGGTGTAATGACTTGTAGTGTCTTGGCAGGGTTGCCATGGTGTAATGACTTGTGGTGTCTTGGCAGGGTTGCCATGGTGTAATGACTTGTAGTGTCTTGGCAGGGTTGCCATGGTGTAATGACTTGTAGTGCTTTGGCAGGGTTGCCATGGTGTAATGACTTGTAGTGTCTTGGCAGGGTTGCCATGGTGTAATGACTTGTAGTGTCTTGGCAGGGTTGCCATGGTGTAATGACTTGTAGTGTCTTGGCAGGGTTGCCATGGTGTAATGACTTGTAGTGCTTTGGCAGGGTTGCCATGGTGTAATGACTTGTAGTGCTTTGGCAGGGTTGCCATGGTGTAATGACTTGTGGTGTCTTGGCAGGGTTGCCATGGTGTAATGACTTGTAGTGTCTTGGCAGGGTTGCCATGGTGTAATGACTTGTAGTGCTTTGGCAGGGTTGCCATGGTGTAATGACTTGTAGTGCTTTGGCAGGGTTGCCATGGTGTAATGACTTGTGGTGTCTTGGCAGGGTTGCCATGGTGTAATGACTTGTAGTGTCTTGGCAGGGTTGCCATGGTGTAATGACTTGTAGTGCTTTGGCAGGGTTGCCATGGTGTAATGACTTGTAGTGCTTTGGCAGGGTTGCCATGGTGTAATGACTTGTAGTGTCTTGGCAGGGTTGCCATGGTGTAATGACTTGTGGTGTCTTGGCAGGGTTGCCATGGTGTAATGACTTGTAGTGTCTTGGCAGGGTTGCCATGGTGTAATGACTTGTAGTGTCTTGGCAGGGTTGCCATGGTGTAATGACTTGTAGTGTCTTGGCAGGGTTGCCATGGTGTAATGACTTGTAGTGTCTTGGCAGGGTTGCCATGGTGTAATGACTTGTAGTGTCTTGGCAGGGTTGCCATGGTGTAATGACTTGTAGTGTCTTGGCAGGGTTGCCATGGTGTAATGACTTGTAGTGTCTTGGCAGGGTTGCCATGGTGTAATGACTTGTGGTGTCTTGGCAGGGTTGCCATGGTGTAATGACTTGTGGTGTCTTGGCAGGGTTGCCATGGTGTAATGACTTGTAGTGCTTTGGCAGGGTTGCCATGGTGTAATGACTTGTGGTGTCTTGGCAGGGTCGCCATGGTGTAATGACTTGTAGTGTCTTGGCAGGGTTGCCATGGTGTAATGACTTGTGGTGTCTTGGCAGGGTTGCCATGGTGTAATGACTTGTAGTGCTTTGGCAGGGTTGCCATGGTGTAATGACTTGTAGTGTCTTGGCAGGGTTGCCATGGTGTAATGACTTGTGGTGTCTTGGCAGGGTTGCCATGGTGTAATGACTTGTAGTGTCTTGGCAGGGTTGCCATGGTGTAATGACTTGTAGTGCTTTGGCAGGGTTGCCATGGTGTAATGACTTGTAGTGTCTTGGCAGGGTTGCCATGGTGTAATGACTTGTAGTGTCTTGGCAGGGTTGCCATGGTGTAATGACTTGTAGTGTCTTGGCAGGGTTGCCATGGTGTAATGACTTGTAGTGCTTTGGCAGGGTTGCCATGGTGTAATGACTTGTAGTGCTTTGGCAGGGTTGCCATGGTGTAATGACTTGTGGTGTCTTGGCAGGGTTGCCATGGTGTAATGACTTGTAGTGTTTTGGCAGGGTTGCCATGGTGTAATGACTTGTAGTGTCTTGGCAGGGTTGCCATGGTGTAATGACTTGTGGTGTCTTGGCAGGGTTGCCATGGTGTAATGACTTGTAGTGTCTTGGCAGGGTTGCCATGGTGTAATGACTTGTAGTGCTTTGGCAGGGTTGCCATGGTGTAATGACTTGTAGTGTCTTGGCAGGGTTGCCATGGTGTAATGACTTGTAGTGTCTTGGCAGGGTTGCCATGGTGTAATGACTTGTAGTGTCTTGGCAGGGTTGCCATGGTGTAATGACTTGTAGTGCTTTGGCAGGGTTGCCATGGTGTAATGACTTGTAGTGCTTTGGCAGGGTTGCCATGGTGTAATGACTTGTGGTGTCTTGGCAGGGTTGCCATGGTGTAATGACTTGTAGTGTCTTGGCAGGGTTGCCATGGTGTAATGACTTGTAGTGCTTTGGCAGGGTTGCCATGGTGTAATGACTTGTAGTGCTTTGGCAGGGTTGCCATGGTGTAATGACTTGTGGTGTCTTGGCAGGGTTGCCATGGTGTAATGACTTGTAGTGTCTTGGCAGGGTTGCCATGGTGTAATGACTTGTAGTGCTTTGGCAGGGTTGCCATGGTGTAATGACTTGTAGTGCTTTGGCAGGGTTGCCATGGTGTAATGACTTGTAGTGTCTTGGCAGGGTTGCCATGGTGTAATGACTTGTGGTGTCTTGGCAGGGTTGCCATGGTGTAATGACTTGTAGTGTCTTGGCAGGGTTGCCATGGTGTAATGACTTGTAGTGTCTTGGCAGGGTTGCCATGGTGTAATGACTTGTAGTGTCTTGGCAGGGTTGCCATGGTGTAATGACTTGTAGTGTCTTGGCAGGGTTGCCATGGTGTAATGACTTGTAGTGTCTTGGCAGGGTTGCCATGGTGTAATGACTTGTAGTGTCTTGGCAGGGTTGCCATGGTGTAATGACTTGTAGTGTCTTGGCAGGGTTGCCATGGTGTAATGACTTGTGGTGTCTTGGCAGGGTTGCCATGGTGTAATGACTTGTAGTGTCTTGGCAGGGTTGCCATGGTGTAATGACTTGTAGTGTCTTGGCAGGGTTGCCATGGTGTAATGACTTGTAGTGTTTTGGCAGGGTTGCCATGGTGTAATGACTTGTAGTGTCTTGGCAGGGTTGCCATGGTGTAATGACTTGTAGTGTCTTGGCAGGGTTGCCATGGTGTAATGACTTGTGGTGTCTTGGCAGGGTTGCCATGGTGTAATGACTTGTGGTGTCTTGGCAGGGTTGCCATGGTGTAATGACTTGTGGTGTCTTGGCAGGGTTGCCATGGTGTAATGACTTGTAGTGCTTTGGCAGGGTTGCCATGGTGTAATGACTTGTAGTGTCTTGGCAGGGTTGCCATGGTGTAATGACTTGTAGTGTCTTGGCAGGGTTGCCATGGTGTAATGACTTGTAGTGTCTTGGCAGGGTTGCCATGGTGTAATGACTTGTAGTGCTTTGGCAGGGTTGCCATGGTGTAATGACTTGTAGTGCTTTGGCAGGGTTGCCATGGTGTAATGACTTGTGGTGTCTTGGCAGGGTTGCCATGGTGTAATGACTTGTAGTGTCTTGGCAGGGTTGCCATGGTGTAATGACTTGTAGTGCTTTGGCAGGGTTGCCATGGTGTAATGACTTGTAGTGCTTTGGCAGGGTTGCCATGGTGTAATGACTTGTGGTGTCTTGGCAGGGTTGCCATGGTGTAATGACTTGTAGTGTCTTGGCAGGGTTGCCATGGTGTAATGACTTGTGGTGTCTTGGCAGGGTTGCCATGGTGTAATGACTTGTAGTGTCTTGGCAGGGTTGCCATGGTGTAATGACTTGTAGTGTCTTGGCAGGGTTGCCATGGTGTAATGACTTGTAGTGTCTTGGCAGGGTTGCCATGGTGTAATGACTTGTAGTGTCTTGGCAGGGTTGCCATGGTGTAATGACTTGTAGTGTCTTGGCAGGGTTGCCATGGTGTAATGACGTGTAGTGTCTTGGCAGGGTTGCCATGGTGTAATGACTTGTAGTGTCTTGGCAGGGTTGCCATGGTGTAATGACTTGTAGTGTCTTGGCAGGGTTGCCATGGTGTAATGACTTGTAGTGTCTTGGCAGGGTTGCCATGGTGTAATGACTTGTAGTGTCTTGGCAGGGTTGCCATGGTGTAATGACTTGTAGTGTCTTGGCAGGGTTGCCATGGTGTAATGACTTGTAGTGTCTTGGCAGGGTTGCCATGGTGTAATGACTTGTGGTGTCTTGGCAGGGTTGCCATGGTGTAATGACTTGTAGTGTCTTGGCAGGGTTGCCATGGTGTAATGACTTGTAGTGTCTTGGCAGGGTTGCCATGGTGTAATGACTTGTAGTGTCTTGGCAGGGTTGCCATGGTGTAATGACTTGTAGTGTCTTGGCAGGGTTGCCATGGTGTAATGACTTGTGGTGTCTTGGCAGGGTTGCCATGGTGTAATGACTTGTAGTGTCTTGGCAGGGTTGCCATGGTGTAATGACTTGTAGTGTCTTGGCAGGGTTGCCATGGTGTAATGACTTGTAGTGTCTTGGCAGGGTTGCCATGGTGTAATGACTTGTAGTGTCTTGGCAGGGTTGCCATGGTGTAATGACTTGTAGTGTCTTGGCAGGGTTGCCATGGTGTAATGACTTGTGGTGCTTTGGCAGGGTTGCCATGGTGTAATGACTTGTAGTGCTTTGGCAGGGTTGCCATGGTGTAATGACTTGTGGTGCTTTGGCAGGGTTGCCATGGTGTAATGACTTGTAGTGTCTTGGCAGGGTTGCCATGGTGTAATGACTTGTAGTGTCTTGGCAGGGTTGCCATGGTGTAATGACTTGTGGTGTCTTGGCAGGGTTGCCATGGTGTAATGACTTGTAGTGTCTTGGCAGGGTTGCCATGGTGTAATGACTTGTGGTGCTTTGGCAGGGTTGCCATGGTGTAGTGCCTTGTTATGGGGTAGTCTTCTTTGCCTACCCGAATGGGGTACTTGTGTTCCGCTAAGCGGTCTTGAAGGCCTGTCTTTGTCCGTCCAATGTAGAACACCTTGCACTGTGGACATTCCAATCTGTAGATGACATGAGTGGTTTTGCAGTTAATTAAATGCTTGACTTGATACTCCATTTTTAGAAGCTGTGTCAACAAAAAACTTTTTCAGTGCAATATTTCTGCAACGGTTGCTCTGGTTGCGTTTAAAAGAGCCCTTGGGTTTGTGGTCTAGCCAAGTTTTTTGAGAGTCACCAGGAAGATAACTGTGGACTCATTTGTCATTTAGGGTTGGACATCTCTTAAAGCTCATGACTGGTGTCTCTGGGAAGACCTGGCTTAGTAGTGTATCACTTTGGATGATTCCCCAATTATTTTTAATGAATATTTTAATGTTCTCTGCTTCAGTGCTGTATTTTGTAACAAAGTACAATATTCTCATTCATCATATTCTTAGGAGGAAATCCAGGCCAAGAAGGACTTTATTAGTAACGGAGTTGCGATGCAACTCCTGCTGGACTATGTGCAGAAGAGAATGAACTGGCCAGAAGAGTTGATATCAGCCCTGGAGGCGTTGGAGCATCAGGACCTGGCTGATGAACTGAGGGCAGAGTGGAACAGGCACAACCAGAACAGTACGTCACCATCAAATCAAATCAAACTTTATTTAAAGTTTAAAAACAGACTTTACAGTGGAACCTCATTGGACAATAGGACCTTTGTTTGTGACTCAGTTCAATATTGTGTATATGACAAGAGGGGAAAAGTAGTTATTTTTGTTGGTATTGTTCAACCCCTTCGGAGCTTGGTTCCTCTCTAGGTTTCTTCCTAGGTTCCTGCCTTTCTAGGGAGTTTTTCCTAGCCACCGTGCTTCTACATCTGCATTGCTTGCTGTTTTGGGGTTTTAGGCTGGGTTTCTGTATAGCACTTAGTGACATCTGCTGATGTAAAAAGGGCTTTATGAAATGCATTTGATTGATTGAATGCTGTATATGGCTGGACTACTTTATTCATCCAAGGACAATGTATTTTCCACCTGGTTTCACCTTTTACAATCAATCTAAAACAGAACATGGAGGGTAAATCTGTTGGGGATGTTGGGGATGTGCCTTTATTCTTAAATGCATCAACTCATTTCCTTTTTAAAGTCTGCTCTTGGTTCCCCAGATCCTTCTCCTGCTGCCACCACTGTAGTCAGGGCCCATGTCCATCCAGCTCCTCCTACCAGCCCGTCTCTGCCAATCTCAGAGAGCTCCGATGACCCTACATCTTCTCTGGTTCTCCCAGCTCGGCCAGCACCACCTCCAGAGTCACCCGGCCCTGAGATTGCTGCCCGTCCGGAGGACGGTGCCCAGCCAGTAGCCCCCACAAGCTCAGTTGCTGAGGCTCCCATCGCTGGCACCTCCCCAGAGCCAGCCTCACAGGCTCCCGAAGCAGTAGTGAGCCCTGTCTCAGCCCCCCAGGCAGCACCTTCCCCTGTCTCAGCCCCCCAGGCAGCACCTTCCCCTGTCTCAGCCCCCCAGGCAGCACCTTCCCCTGTCTCAGCCCCCCAGGCAGCACCTTCCCCTGTCTCAGCCCCCCAGGCAGCACCTTCCCCTATCTCAGCCCCCCAGGCAGCATCTTCCCCTGTCTCAGCCCCCCAGGCAGCATCTTCCCCTGTCTCAGCCCCCCAGGCAGCACCTTCCCCTGTCTCAGCCCCCCAGGCAGCACCTTCCCCTGTCTCAGCCCCCCAGGCAGCACCTTCCCCTGTCTCAGCCCCCCAGGCAGCACCTTCCCCTGTCTCAGCGGAGGAGGAGCCCACAGTGGTCTCTGAACCAGAGCCTCCGGTCTCTCACTCTGATAACGCTGCCTCGTCCCAGCCTGGTCCTGTAGAAACTGGATCTCTGGAGGATAACCCATCTCATATAGTCCAGTCTGAAACCGCTCTCACCTTGCCTGTGTCAGACCTAAACCCAGCCCTGTCCCAAACTGAATACACCCCCACCGCTGCTGCCCCCGCCTTGGTCCAGGCCCCTGAGAGACGTCCGGTTCAGGACACCACCCCACCAACAGCTAAAGTGACCACCTTCCACCAGAAGCCAGTAGAGGACTCTGATCCAACTGCAACTCAGGTAAATAGTATTTCATGTGAGATGTTACATGTTTGCTGACTAGATAGAGTTAAACTGAATTTATCTTGCTAATTAAATGAAATCTGTTGATCACATCTACATTTCTGAAATGTCAGTGATGAGAAGCATGAACTAAAAGCGACTTCTCCTCCAGGTGACTGAAGATGACCAGAGCCGCCCGTCCACGGCCCCGGCCCCGGTGGATACCACCCCCGGGCAGGTCTGCCCCTCCATGGGTGAGGAGAACTGGGAGCTCAGCAAGCCTGAAGTCCTCCTCAGTGAGAACCAGCCATATTCAGGGGGCTCATGGCGTCTGCAGATGGATAGCGGGTCAGTGTCTGGCCCAGAACCTGAGCTTGCTGCTGTAACTGCTTCTACCACGCCTGTGACCAGTCCTGATGTGGTCCCAGAACCCGCCCCAGAGCCCTTGTCTAGTGTTCCAGGTGCAAGGCCTCTGCCGTGTCAGGAGAATGGAGTCCCTGAGGAGCTAGGGGAACCCCTGTCCCACAACGAGCCTGAGGAGAACACGTACCATTCCCCCTGTCTGAGCTCCCTGGGGGACCAGGAGGTGCTGGTCAATGTAGTTCATGTGTCTGAGGACGCGTCCATCCAGAACAACGACAGCCAGACTCCCCGAGCATGCTGGGTAATGTAGACCACGTGTCCGAGGAGGACCCGTCCCTCCAGAATCAGGAAGGCCAAACGCCAAGAATGCTGGGTAATAATGATATGTGTGTGTCTGAAACCCCCCCACCAGTTCAGAACCACAACAGCCAATCCCAGATCACACCTCTCTCTGGCTCCACAGACCTTGACCTGTCGTCTGGTCCAAATCAGGACGGCCAAACTGAGGACGGTCTGGGGAAAGCAGTCAGTAAGTCTGAAGAATCTCAGGGTCTGATTATGATTGTTAACGACCAAGACACCAGCCCCTCAACCAAACAGCTTGATCCTCCTCCTCCTCCAGCCATTTCTCCTTCTGTCACCGTCGTCAACGGCTCCTCCACTGATAACTGTCATCTCCCGGAGGCTGTGGAGGCAGAGGTCATGCTCAAGGCCATGATGGCTAGCGCTGTCCCTGAACTGAAGCAGAAACAGGAGGGGGAGGGAGCCAGGGGGGGAGGGGGCTACTTCCTCCTGTGGACTGCTGCCCTGGGCGTCTCAGCCCTGTTCGTGGCCTGGAGGATGAAGAATTAAGGGTTTAGGAAAGAAGGAGGTTGTCTCTCAATTTGTCTTTCCGTGATTCCTTGCGTTCCTTCTCCTTGCCTCCTTATTGGAAGAGTCGCTCTCCTCTGATTTTCTTGTGAGATTTGAGAAGGAGGTGAGAAGAGAGGATGTCAAAGAAAGATGAATTGCGAAAGAGCTGAATTGCTGTGAAAAGAAGGGAAGATTGTGGTTCAAGATTTTAAGATATTATTATGCTTTATTTATTGTGTTGATAGTAGTGAAGGTGCCAAAATGAATTATTTATAGGTGACCAATAGCAGCGCTTATCCAGGACTTTGATCGACAGTCTAAATCAGGGGCTGGCAAACCTGGTCATGGAGTGCAGCATGAAGACCAGGTGTGTTGAATTTAGGCTGAACCTGATCCATTAGCTCAGTTGGTCAGGTGTGGTGCCTAGTTGGAACAATATCCTGCAGGAATAGGGTCTCCTACCCCCTGGTCTAAATCAATGAGTCATTAGTAGCATGATATAGTATGTCTCTATCCAAGTTGAGGTACCTTTCCCTGTCATGATGACTTACAGCAACACAGATTGTTATTAGTAGACCATATACTTACAGGTCCGTTTTCCCGGACACAGATTAACCTGAACTATAGGACTATGATTAATCTGAACTATAGGACTATGATTAACCTGAACTATAGGACTATGATTAACCTGAACTATAGGACTATGATTAACCTGAACTATAGGACTATGATTAACCTGAACTATAGGACTATGATTAACCTGAACTATAGGACTATGATTAACCTGAACTATAGGACTATGATTAATCTGAACTATAGGACTATGATTAACCTGAACTATAGGACTATGATTAACCTGAACTATAGGACTATGATTAATCTGAACTATAGGACTATGATTAATCTGAACTATAGGACTATGATTAACCTGAACTATAGGACTATGATTAACCTGAACTATAGGACTATGATTAACCTGAACTATAGGACTATGATTAACCTGAACTATAGGACTATGATTAATCTGAACTATAGGACTATGATTAACCTGAACTATAGGACTATGATTAACCTGAACTATAGGACTATGATTAATCTGAACTATAGGACTATGATTAATCTGAACTATAGGACACAGATTAATCTGAACTATAGGACTATGATTAACCTGAACTATAGGACTATGATTAATCTGAACTATAGGACTATGATTAACCTGAACTATAGGACTATGATTAACCTGAACTATAGGACTATGATTAACCTGAACTATAGGACTATGATTAATCTGAACTATAGGACTATGATTAACCTGAACTATAGGACTATGATTAATCTGAACTATAGGACACAGATTAATCTGAACTATAGGACTATGATTAATCTGAACTATAGGACTATGATTAATCTGAACTATAGGACTATGATTAACCTGAACTATAGGACTATGATTAATCTGAACTATAGGACTATGATTAATCTGAACTATAGGACACAGATTAACCTGAACTATAGGACTATGATTAATCTGAACTATAGGACTATGATTAATCTGAACTATAGGACACAGATTAACCTGAACTATAGGAATATGATTAACCTGAACTATAGGACTATGATTAATCTGTGTCCAGGAAACCTGCCCATACTAGTGTATATTGTGTACTCTTAAAGAACATGTTCACTATGATCTCAAGTCCTTCATTCTGATCTCAGGCCCTATCTATCCTTACTGTAAATATATATTCACTAGGATCTCAGGCCCTATCTATCCTTACTGTAAATTTATATTCACTAGGATCTCAGGCCCTATCCTTACTGTAAATATATATTCACTAGGATCTCAGGCCCTATCTATCCTTACTGTAAATATATATTCACTAGGATCTCAGGCCCTATCTATCCTTACTGTAAATATATATTCACTAGGATCTCAGGCCCTATCTATCCTTACTGTAAATATATATTCACTAGGATCTCAGGCCCTATCTATGCTGACTGTAAATATATATTCACTAGGATCTCAGGCCCTATCTATCCTTACTGTAAATATATATTCACTAGGATCTCAGGCCCTATCTATGCTGACTGTAAATATATGTTCACTTGACGATACGTACATGTACTATATTTTTGATACTGAATGTTATCAGATCTTCAACCAAAACCTAATATTAGATCAAGGGAACCCGAGTTTACAAATAACACCAAAAATATATATATATACTTTTTTTTTTTTTTTTTATTAACAAAGTCACGCAACACACAATTTCCCTGTGTGAAAAAGTAATTGCCCCCTTAAACTCAATAACTGATTGTGCCACCTTTAGCTGCAATGACTCCAACCAAACGCTTCCTGTAGTTGTTGATCAGTCTCTCATGTCACTATTGAGGAATGTTGGCCCACTCGTCCATGCAGAACTGCTTTAACTCAGCAACATTTGTGGGTTTTCAAGCATGAACTGCTCATTTCAAGTCCTGCCACAACATCTCAATTGGGATTAGGTCTGGACTTTGACTAGGCCATTCCAAAACTTCAAATGTGTTGCTTTTTAGCAATTTTCATGTAGACTTGATTGTGTGTTTTGGATCATTGTCTTGCTGCATGATCATCAAGCTGCGCTTCAGCTTCAGCTCACAAGACGGATGGTCTGACATTTTCCTGTAGAATTCTCTGATGCAGAACAGAATTCATGGTTCCTTCTATTAAGGCAAGTCGTCCAGGTCCTGAGGCAGCAAAGCATCCCCAAACCATCACACCACCACCACCACCATGCTTGACCGTTGGTATGAGGTTCTTACTGTGGAAGGCAGTGTTTTGTTTTCGCCAGACATAATGGGACCCATCTCGTCCAAAAAAGTTGACTCAAGTTTGCCAAAAAGCACCTGGATGATCATCAAGACACATGGAAGAATGTTCTATGGACAGATGAGTCAAAGTATAACACTGCCTTCCACAGTAAGAACCTCAACCCAACGGTCAAGCATGGTGGTGGTGGTGTGGTATGTGAAGCATGGTGGTGGTAGTGGGGTATGTGAAGCATGGTGGTGGTAGTGTGGTATGTGAAGCATGGTGGTGGTAGTGTGGTATGTGAAGCATGGTGGTGGTAGTGGGGTATGTGAAGCATGGTGGTGGTAGTGGGGTATGTGAAGCATGGTGGTGGTAGTGGGGTATGTGAAGCATGGTGGTGGTAGTGTGGTATGTGAAGCATGGTGGTGGTAGTGGGGTATGTGAAGCATGGTGGTGGTAGTGGGGTATGTGAAGCATGGTGGTGGTAGTGGGGTATGTGAAGCATGGTGGTGGTAGTGGGGTATGTGAAGCATGGTGGTGGTAGTGGGGTATGTGAAGCATGGTGGTGGTAGTGTGGTATGTGAAAACGCCCTAAGTGTGGACATGCTGCACATCCTAGTGAGAGGAATACCATGAAATCAACTGCATACAGTGCCTTCAGAAAGTATTCATACCCCTTGACTTATTACACATTTTCTTGTGTGACAGCCTGAAAATGTGCTAACATTTCTAAAAACATGTTTTCTCTTTGTCATTATGGGGTATTATGTGTTGATGTGTAATAAGTCAAGGGGTATGAATACTTTCTGAAGTCTTGTAATTAAACTCATTATATTTTGTTATGCAGAGACACATGATGTAAATGTTGGGCTCTTTCTCATTATGGGGTACGTACCAGTTGGATTTGTACATATGCTTTGTTATAGGATTTAGTGAACCTTCTAGATGGACTGTCTGTAAACCTTATAATATAAACCTCATCTATAGGATCTTCTCTCCAGAGGTGTTTTAACCTTCTGTAGGCTATACATGTTCCCTGTGTACATCTGTAATGGACAATCAATACAATTCTGCTGCTCACACATGATTATTTCAATTCGAAGAGCTTTATTGGCATGGGAAACATATGTTTACATTTCCAAAGCAAGTGAAATAGATAATAAACAAAAAATGAACAGTAAACATTACACTCCCAAAAGTTCCAATGGAATAGAGATATTTCAAATGTCATTGTCTATATGCAGTGTTATAATGATGTGCAAATAGTTAAAGTACAAAAGGGAAAATAAATAAACATAAATATGGGTTGCATTTACAATGGTGTTTGTTCTTCACTGGTTGCCCTTTTTTTGTGGCAACAAGGTCTGAAATCTTGCTGCTGTGATATGTCACCCAAAAGATATGGGAGTTTAATTATCTATTCTATAAATGATGTCTAAACAGTGAGCAATTCACCAATTTCCTCTCAATAGGTTGTGAAAATAAGTGTACATTGTAAATGTATGCTAAAGAGCAAAGAGGGTTGCAGATAGCCTTGCGGTTGAGAGCGTTGGGCCAATAACCGAAACTTGGCCTATCCATATGGGGAACTTGAGAAGACTGATGACACCGTAGCCCTTCTGGTAAACTGCACATGAGGGGAAAGCATAATTCAGTTGGCGGTACAGTAACCGAAAACGCTTGGGAACCACCGTGCTAAATTACCAAAATGTAAACTCTCGGTGCTGTATCCCCCGCCTTCTATTGGACGCGGAACCAATATTGTCCAATGAAATGACTACAACAGTCATGGCTAGAAGGGATCCAGCTTTTGTACAAAACAAAATAACGTCCGATTTGACTTTTCGTAGCATATTGTGAGAATGATCGTACCAGGGGAATTTGGTTAAGGTTATGAAAAGGCTTAGGGTTAGCTTAAATGCAAAAAAAAGGATCTACTTTTGACGTTTATTTGACAAAAACTGGATCCCTTTGACCGACTAGAACATTCTTGAAGGGACGTTAGGTTAGAACGAATTGGCTCAGAGCTCCTGCCGCTCTTCAGCATCATCTTGTTGTGAAAGCGAATTGACACATCAAAACACTGGTGGAAAAATAATCTAGCAGTCCGGAACGCAGAAGCTATTACTAATTGTATATCAAGACGTCATTCTTCAGTTGTATCCAATGGAACAGCCGAATGGCCACCACGGCGAGAATGAACCGGAGACCAGGGGGGGAAACGAAGACGCGGCGCGGCACCACGGCGAGAATGAACCGGAGACCAGGGGAAACGAAGACGCGGCGCGGCACCACGGCGAGAATGAACCGGAGACCAGGGGGGGAAACGAAGACGCGGCGCGGCACCACGGCGAGAATGAACCGGAGACCAGGGGAAACGAAGACGCGGCGCGGCACCACGGCGAGAATGAACCGGAGACCAGGGGGGGAAACGAAGACGCGGCGCGGCACCACGGCGAGAATGAACCGGAGACCCGGGGAAACGAAGACGCGGCGCGGCACCACGGCGAGAATGAACCGGAGACGGGGGGGAAACGAAGACGCGGCGCAGCCTCCACTGAAGCGGTCCCGTTCAAGGAGTGACGTGTCGAATCATTTAGGATTAGACGGTAGCAACATGGAGACAACTACGGCCGGGGGAAGTGCCGCCGATGAACGACGCACATCCAACTATTCATCAAGCCAAAGGATCGACTCCCTGAGAAAGATCAGGCCACGTACGTTGGAACACTAACTTGACCTAATGTTGGCTAATGTTGGCTAACAAACGGCAGCATAATAGCTAACTAGCGAGCTAACGGCCGTCTTCTCTGTTTGCCATGTCATTTTTCAGTTCTACAATGTGAACAAGCTGTTGGCTTTCCAGTCAAAATATTTTAGTTCGTGTGTCCATCAGGAAAACCGTCCCTCTTGTTTGCGCATCGTGAATGTTTTGCAGCAGCAGGCAGACAAGATGGCGTCTCAGTAAACACTGGTCAGGGGGAGGACACTGCATACAGAGCGGTCTACTATTATTGCCATATTTCTTAGCGTTGTATTGAAGAAGATCGTTCTACAAGCTTTGTGTCACGATTACCTGACATTTTTTAGAAACAGTTGACATGTAATATATATATTGTAGTTTTATTTGATGCCAAACCTTACATATAATAATATGCCATTTAGCAGACGCTTTTATCCAAAGCGACTTACAGTCACGTGTGCATACATTTTTACGTATGGGTGGTCCCGGGGATCGAACCTACTACCCTGGCGTTACAAGAGCCATGCTCTACCAATTGAGCTACAGAGGACCACCCATATGTAAAAATGGGTGTTGGATTGTGCAGTAACCAACACTGTCATTGTCAATGATAACTCGTTGTGTACTGTAATGTGTAGTTGACATTTGATTTGCTGTTCACCCTCCCTCCTAATCACTTCCAGAGCTGTCTCTATGCAGCAACATTTTGCAACCATTTGTATGTACTGTTGCTGACATTTTATTAACAAAGATGTGTTCCTCCTCTCATTCTGTTTGGTCTCTGTGTCTGTACAGCCTTCCCCTGGTTTGGGATGGACATCGGTGGCACCCTGGTGAAGCTGGTCTACTTTGAGCCCAAAGACATCACAGCCGAGGAGGAGCAGGAGGAGGTAGAGAACCTGAAGAGCATCCGGCGCTACCTGACCTCCAACACAGCTTACGGTAAGACCTCACCTGGCCCAGACTATAGACCTCCAACACAGCTTACGGTAAGACCTCACCTGGCCCAGACTATAGACCTCCAACACAGCTTACGGCAAGACCTCACCTGGCCCAGACTATAGACCTCCAACACAGCTTACGGTAAGACTTCACCTGGCCCAGACTATAGACCTCCAACACAGCTTACGGTAAGACCTCACCTGGCCCAGACTATAGACCTCCAACACAGCTTACGGTAAGACTTCACCTGGCCCAGACTATAGACCTCCAACACAGCCTACAGTAACACCTCACCTGGCCCAGACTATAGACCTCCAACAGCGTACGGTAAGACCTCACCTGGCCCAGAATATAGACCTCCAACAGCCTACGGTAAGACCTCACCTGGCCCAGACTATAGACCTCCAACAGCCTACGGTAAGACCTCACATGCCCCAGACTATAGACCTCCAACACAGCTTACGGTAAGACCTCACCTGGCCTAGACTATAGACCTCCAACACAGCCTACGGTAAGACCTCACCTGGCCCAGACTATAGACCTCCAACAGCCTACGGTAAGACCTCACCTGGCCCAGACTATAGACCTCCAACACAGCCTACGGTAAAACCTCACCTGGCCCAGACTATAGACCTCGATCACACCGACAGCGTCATTGCATTTTGGTACACCGGAAGTACATTCATTTCCATTGGAACCTCTGGAGAGAAGATCCTATAGATGAGGTTTACATTATAAGGTTTACAGACAGTCCATCTAGAAGGTTCACTAAATCCTATAACAAAGCATATGTACAAATCCAACTGGTACGTACCCCATAATGAGAAATAGCCCAACATTTACATCATGTGTCTCTGCATAACAAAATATAATGAGTTAAGACTTCAGAAAGTATTCATACCCCTTGACTTATTCCACAGCAACACATAATACCCCATAATGACAAAGAGAAAACATGTTTTAGACATTTAAGCAAATGTATTAAATTAAATACAGAAATAGCTCATTTACATGAGTATTAACACCCCTAAGTCAATACTTTGTAGAAGCACCTTTGGTGGCGATTACAGCTTTGAGTCGTCTTGGGTACGTCTGGATCAGCTTTGCACATCTAGATTTGAGGATTTTCTCCCATTATTCCTTGCAGATTTTCTTAAGTTATGTTAAGTTAGATGGGGAGTTGTGGTGACCAGAAATCTTCCAAGTCTCCACTGATTTTTCAAATAGGATTCATGTCTGGGTTTTGGGCTGGGCCACTCAAGGACATTCACATTCTAGTTCTGAAGCCATTCCAGCGTTGCTTGGGGTCATTGTCCTGTTGGAATGTAAATCTTCGCCCCAGTCTAAGGTCGTTTTCACTCTGAAGCAGGTTCTCATCAAGGATTTGCCTGTATTTGGCTCCATCCATTGTTCCCGCTATCCTTGCCAGTCCCTGCCTCTGAAAACTATCCCAAATAGCATGATGCTGCCACCACCATGCATTCCCGATAGGGATAGTGTTAGATGGGTGATGAGCTGTGCCTGATTTTCTCCAGACATAGCGCTTTCCATTCATTTTACATTTTAGTCATTTAGCAGACGCTCTTATCCAGAGCGACTTACAGTTAGTGAGTGGATACATTTTTCATACTGCCCTGTGCAAAACAATTGCGCACATTTAGCTTTATCATCAGAGTTATAAAACAAGTAACCACCAGGGGGCGCCTGTCAGGAAGTCCAGGATCCAGTTGCAGAGGGAGGTGTTTAGTCCCAGGGTCCTTAGCTTAGTGGTGAGCTTTGAGGGCACTATGGTGTTGAACGCTGAGCTGTAGTCAATGAATAGCATTCTCACATAGGTGTTCCTTTTGTCCAGGTGGGAAAGGGCAGTGTGGAGCGCAATAGAGATTGCATCATCTGTGGATCTGTTGGGGCGATATGCAAATTGGAGTGGGTCTAGGGTTTCTGGGATAATGGTGTTGATGTGAGCCATGACCAGCCTTTCAAAGCACTTCATGGCTACAGACGTGAGTGCTACGGGTCAGTAGTCATTTAGGCAGCATTCCAGATGAAGCTGGTTGAGAGAATAATTCCAGGTGAAGCTGGTTGAGAGAATGCCAAGAGTGTGCAAAGCTGTCATCAAGGCAAAGGGTGGCTATTTGAAGAATCTCAAATATAAAATATTTTTATTTTGTTTAACACTTTTTTGGTTACTACATGATTCCATATGTGTTATTTCATAGTTTTGATGTCTTCACTATTATTCTACAATGTAGGAAATAGTAAAAATTAAGAAAAACCCTTGAATGAGTAGGTGTTCTAAAACCTTTGACCGGTAGTGTACAGTGCCTTCAGAAAGTACTCATACCCATTGATTTGATTCCTCATTTTGTTGTTAAAGCCTAAATTCAAAATTGATTTTTTTTTTTTATCTCACTTATCTACACACATTACCCCATAGTGAAAACATGTTTTTAGAAATATTTAAACATAAACAACCTCATTAAAAACAGTGTCTTATTATCAAATCTTATAGGCAACATTATAACCTTGATTAAGTATGTTTGAGGATTCTCCACAGGTTTTCCACGTGTGACCATGTGGAAAAGATGAACCATAACTATCCAGAAGACATAGTTGTTCCATGTATAGTACTTACATAGACTGGGGATGATTGTTCATTGACAAGGTGTTGCTCCCCAATTTCGTGATATCCAATTGCGATCCAATGACGATCTTGTCTCATCGCTGCAACTCTCCAACGGGCTCGGGAGAGGCGAAGGTCGAGTCATGTGTCCTCCGAAACATGACCCGCCAAAGCCACGCTTCTTAACACCCGTTCGCTGAACCCGGAAGCCAGCCGCACCAATGTGTCGGAGGAAACACTGTTCAACTGACGACCATAGTCGGCTTGCAGGCGCCCGGGCCCGCCACAAGGAGTCGCTAGAGCACAATGAACCAAGTTAAGCCCCTCCGGCCAAACCCTCCCCTAACCCGGACGACGCTAGGCCAATTGTGCGCCACCCTATGGGACTCCCGGTAGTAATAATAATATACCACTTAGCAGACGCTTTTATCCAAAGCGACTTACAGTCATGCGTGCATACATTTTTGTGTATGGGTGGTCCCGGGGAGCGAACCCACTACCCTGGAGTTACAAGCGCCGTGCTCTACCAGCTGAGCTACAGAGGACCACCCAGAGGACGCCGCAACACTGCGATGCAGTGCCTTAGACAGCTGCGCCACTCGGGGAGGCCTCTACAAAAGCAGTTATATATACACACTGCTTTGTTTCCAGATATAATAGTTGTTTTAAATAGGGGTGGGGGTATACTGCTGTGTTTCCAGATAACCAAGTATTGGAGTACTGCATATGTGGAGTGTGTCTGAAAGTGGGCGTTGCAAAATAAGTGGGTGGATCGACATAAGTTAGTGTTTGGAAACCTAACCTAACATAGCAGGCATATAAAGACTGTTTCCACTAGCTACCACAGCCACATAGTCATCTGTATCGTAAAAATTCATGGAAACAAAAATGAGCTTTTTGGTCTTAATTTAAGGTTAGGCATAAGAGTAGCAGTGGGGTTAAGTTTAAAATAAAAAATTTAAGAAGATAAATTGTGGAAAGAGGCGGGGTTTATGACTTTGTGGCTGTGGTAACTAGTGACGAACTACAAAGGTGCCTGAGGCGGATTGAAGATACTTTATTCCTGACCCGGCAACACCCGCTTTCTGCCAATGCTGTTAAGGGTAGGCTGGACAATAGAACGAGTCAAAATTCACCCAAGGCTGAAAAACAGCCAAAGAACGTTGGTTGAGCTGAGTAAGGGTGATGGGCCCCATTTAGCTCAGTTGGTAGAGCATGGCGTTTGCAACGCCAGGGTTGTGGGTTCGATTCCCGGGGGGGGCCAGTATGAAAAAAAATATGTATGCACTCACTAACTGTAAGTCGCTCTGGATAAGAGCGTCTGATAAATGACTAAAATGTAAATAATAGTTGTTTTAAATAGGGGTGGGAGTATGTGAAGCATATACGATATTGTTTAATCCTTCATTTTAGCAAACACTATCAAAAGTGCACATGACCGTGTTCTTGCATGTCCCTCACACAGACGTAGAGACTCTCCACCCAGCATGGCATAGAGTTATTGTCCTGTTAAATGATGGGCAATCAGCAGGGGTTAAGCTTACTACTACAGGATAGGGTTGGGAAGGTTTTGAAAATCACCAGGGCCCATATTTGGCAAGTTACTAACAGGTCGGACCTGATCCTTGATCAGGACTCTAAGACACTTAATGAATATGGGCCAATGACTTGAACTGGCACTGGTGTACTCCCCCTCTTTGGCAATGGATCAGAGTCCTCCCAGCTTTGCAAAGCCTTCTCTGAAGGCACCCTCTCCCCTGGTTGAAAGAAAGTAAGATCCAACAATGAGTCTTAATCAGAAGGTGTAATAATAAGATGCATAGTTACGGACTTGCAAACATAAGTCGTTAAAACGGTATGTTAGCGCAAGGGCAAGACATAAAGCTGGCTTGCTAGTTAGCTTATTGTCTTTTTGAGAAGGTTGTTTACGTATGCACTACTAGCTAGCTAGCTAGCTAGCTAGCTAACGTAGCTAGCTATATTTACCATTTCATTTGTATGTGACGCGAACCTCATCAACCAAAATCGTTTAAGAGCGTTAGGTAGCCTAGCGTTAAAGAAAGGTCACTGGTTCAAATCCCCAAGCCGGCAAGGCAGTTAACCCCCAACAACAACTGCTCCTCGGGCGCCGATGACGTGGACGTGGATTAAGGCAGCCCCCCCGCACCTCTCTGATTCAAAGGGGTGGGGTTAATTGCGGAGTAAACATTTTGGTTGAATGCATTCAGTTGTGCAACTGACTAGGTATCCCCCTTTACCCTTCCCCATGAGGTTTTCTTAAAACACTTGATTCCAATTCCTCCACTTGTCGTTTAGCGACCAGGACTCTCTGGGCCACCGAAAACAATCTGGCAACGTCCATGGAGGATGTTCTGCATCATTATTTCCACAGAGCTGCATAGCTTCGCAGCCTCTCTGATCTGGTCCTCCATGAGGGCGACCAACGGCAACACCACTATCAGTATTGGGTTGTCGATCCGTCCCATTTTCTTGACTACCAGCGAAGCCAGCTGGAAAATCAAGCTGCCCTCCAGTCCTGATATAGCTGATGCTATAGCAGCATCAACGCTGACCTCCTCGAGAGGTTGGTTTTGTTTTCGTTCCGTGGCCCAGTACGGGCGCTTCTCGTGGTCGGCACCACCTAAACCATCAAGGGGGACGCTGATTGGTCCTACGAAACGGTGAGGGCTCCAAGCTCACACCTTCACAGCTTTACCAGACTGATGTCCGCAATAGTGTGCAACTGCAGCCCTGCCAGACTGATACCCCCCCCCCCCCATCTCTTCATTAACCTTAACCCTAAGCTCATGGGATCAGGCGGCTTTGCGAGGCTACTCCGCTCCAGCCTCCCCAACCTAATGTGTAAGTGTATATCTGAGGGTTTTGAGGTAAAAAAAAAAAAAATCCATTTAAAAATATGGACTAATGAAAGTATACCTTTTATGACGGTGTATCTGTGGGGCTAGGTAAGACGGGGATCAGAGATGTTCACCTAGAGCTGAAGGACCTGACGATGTGCGGGCGCACAGGGAACCTCCACTTCATCCGTTTCCCCACCCAGGATCTGCCGGCCTTCCTGCAGATGGCCCGTAACAAGCACTTCTCCAGCCTCCACACCACCCTCTGTGCCACCGGCGGGGGGGCCTACAAGTTTGAATTGGACTTCCGCCAGGTGGGTCCAGTAAACAGGCAACGGAAGATTTTTAGCGGGAAAGAGAGTGACCATCCCTCTAGTTACTGTAATGTTTGCAGGTTAGCAGGGTTTTTTTTCCGTCATAAATCTTGTTCTGGAGGCAGCTATGCAGAGTGGTCACTAGCTGGCACAGCCACAAAGTCTTCATCTGTTTTTAACCCTAACCTTAACCCCTAAAATTAAACACACTGCTAACCCTAATGCCTAACCTTAATTTAAGACCAAAAAGCACATTTTTATTTTCATTCATTTTTGCAAATTAGCCAATTTTGACTTTGCAGCTGGCCTATCTAAGGGGAAAACGCTCAGTTCTGCATCCAGGACATGATTCATGACAAATGTCAACCTGTGTAATGAATTGGCCCGTCTCTCTTAGAAGCCTGTTAATACATTGAGAAGGGGGGGTTACACTGAGTGTACAAAACATTAGGAACACCTGCTCTTTCCATGACATAGACTGAATCCAGGTGAACGCTATGATCCCTTATAGATGTCACCTGTTAAATCCACTTCAATCAGTGTAGATGAAGGGGAGGAGACATGTTAAAGAAGGATTTTTAAGCTTTGAGACAATTAAGACATGGATTGTGTATGTGTGCCATTCAGAGGGTGAATGGGCAAGACAAAATATTTAAGTGCCTTTTGAATGGGGTATGGTAGTAGGTGCCAGGCGCACCGGTTTGTGTCGAACTGCAACGCTGCTGGGTTTTTCACGCTCAACAGTTTCCTGTGTGTATCAAGAATGGTCCACCACCCAAAGGACATCCAGCCAACTTGACACAACTGTGGGAAGCATTGGAGTCAACATGGGCCAGCATCCCTGTGGAACGCTTTCGACACCTTGTAGAGTCCATGCCCCAACGAATTGAGGCTGTTCTGAAGGCAAAAGGGGGTGCAACTCAATATTAGGAAGGTGTTCTAATGTTTGGTATACTCAGTGTATGTATTAGGCAAATCTTTTAAGAAACCACTATGTATATGATGAATTGGGGAAAATAACCTCCTGACCTCTCCTCTCCTCAGATGGCTGACCTCCTGACCTCTCCTCTCCTCAGATGGCTGACCTCTCCTCAGATGGCTGACCTCTCCTCAGATGGCTGACCTCCTGTTCTCTCCTCTCCTCAGATGGCTGACCTCCTGACCTCTCCTCTCCTCAGATGGCTGACCTCCTGTTCTGTTCTCTCCTCAGATGGCTGACCTCTCCTCAGATGGCTGACCTCCTGACCTCTCCTCTCCTCAGATGGCTGACCTCTCCTCAGATAGCTAACCTCCTGACCTCTCCTCTTCTCAGATGGCTGACCACCTGTTCTCTCCTCTCCTCAGATGGCTGACCTCCTGTTCTCTCCTCTTCTCAGATGGCTGACCACCTGTTCTGTTCTCTCTCCTCGGATGGCTAACCTCCTGTTCTGTTCTCTCCTCTCCTCAGATGGCTGACCTCCTGTTCTGTTCTCTCCTCTCCTCAGATGGCTGACCTCCTGTTCTCTCCTCTCCTCGGATGGCTAACCTCCTGTTCTGTTCTCTCCTCTCCTCAGATGGCTGACCTCCTGTTCTCTCCTCTCCTCAGATGGCTGACCTCCTGACCTCTCCTCTCCTCAGATGGCTGACCTCCTGTTCTCTCCTCTCCTCAGATGGCTAACCTCCTGACCTCTCCTCTCCTCAGATGGCTGACCTCCTGACCTCTCCTCTCCTCAGATGGCTGACCTCTCCTCAGATGGCTGACCTCCTGTACTATCCTCTCCTCAGATGGCTGACCTCCTGACCTCTCCTCCTCTCAGATGGCTAACCTCCTGTTCTCTCCTCTCCTCAGATGGCTGACCTCCTGTTCTGTTCTCTCCTCTCCTCAGATGGCTGACCTCCTGACCTCTCCTCTCCTCAGATGGCTAACCTCCTGTTCTCTCCTCTCCTCAGATGGCTGACCTCCTGTTCTGTTCTCTCCTCTCCTCAGATGGCTGACCTCCTGACCTCTCCTCTCCTCAGATGGCTAACCTCCTGTTCTCTCCTCTCCTCAGATGGCTAACCTCCTGTTCTCTCCTCTCCTCAGATGGCTGACCTCCTGACCTCTCCTCTCCTCAGATGGCTAACCTCCTGACCTCTCCTCTCCTCAGATGGCTGACCTTCTGACCTCTCCTCTCCTCAGATGGCTAACCTCTTGACCTCTCCTCTCCTCAGATGGCTGACCTCCTGACCTCTCCTCTCCTCAGATGGCTGACCTCCTGTTCTCTCCTCTCCTCAGATGGCTGACCTCCAGCTGCTGAAACTAGATGAGCTGGACTGTCTGATACGGGGTGTCCTCTACACAGACTCAGTGGTGTCCAGTCCTTCAGAGTGCTACTACTACGAGAACCCTACAGACCCCGAACACTGTGTCCAGAAACCATTCCCTCTGGAGAACCCATACCCTGTGCTGCTGGTCAACATCGGCTCTGGCGTCAGCATGCTGGCCGTCTACTCCAAGAACAACTACAAACGAGTGACTGGGACCAGGTAAGGTTAGCGTGTGGCGGGTAGCTTTAGTGGTTAAGAGCGTTGTGCCAGTAACCGAAAGGTCGCTGGTTCTAATCCCTGAGCCGACTAGGTGAAAAATCTGTCTGTGCCCTTGAGCAAGGTACTTAACCCTAATTGCTCCTGTAAGTCGCTCTGGATAAGAACGTCTGCTAAATGACGTAAATGTAAGCCTTTTGGCCACTGTCACCTGTGTCTATTAACCACATTTATACCAAAAAGCTGTAGACGTACATTTGGGTTATATTTATCCTTGTGATTTAAATTCCTGTTTTACATCACTTAACTGGTTTTGTAACGTAGCCTATCCGAGGTGATGAAAGCGAAGCACTTCCTGTTTTTCTCTACGTGTTGAAACGGGGCCAAGTTGTACCTTGAACCTATGAGGTGGTTTAGCGTTTTGAACGGAGTTTGTTCTGTATTAGCCTGACGTATATTAGCTTATAGGTTGTTGTCAATACAACGTCACAATAAGGTGCACAGCGTGCGATTTGGAAACCCCCTGCTCCGCTAAAACCATTGACAACTAGGCATTGTTTTATAATGGCGCCGGAGGGGATGGCTGCCATTTTTACGGGCTCCTAACCAACTGTGCTGTTTTTTCGCATTGTTTGTAACTTATTTTGTACATAATGTTGCTGCTACCGTCTCTTATGACCGAAAATAACTTCTGGATATCAGAACAGCGATTACTCACCTCGAACTGGACGAAGATTTTTTCTTTAATGAGTCCGACGCGAAGGATATACTGCTTCTCCGAGACCAGGCTGAAATACAGGGGGCCTTGTTAAAAACCCGCCTCTACCATCCGTTCTATTGGCCAACATGCAATCACTGGAAAATAAACTGGATGATCTTCGTTCGAGACTATCCTACCAACGGGACAGTAAAAACTGTAATATCTTATGTTTCACTGAGTCGTGGCTGAACGACAACACGGATAATATACAGTTGGCTGGGTTTTCCGTGCATCGGCAGGACAGAACAGCTACGTCTGGTAAGACGAGGGCCGGGGGTGTGTGTCTATTTGTCAATAACAGCTGGTGTGCGATGTCTAATATTAAGGAAGTCTCGTGGTTCTGCTCGCCTGAGGTAGAGTACCTCATGATAAGCTGTAGACCCACTATTTACCAAGAGAGTTTTCATCTATACATTTCGTTGCCGTCTATTTACCACCACAAACTGATGCTGGCACTAAGACCGCACTCAACGAGCTGTATAAGGCCATAAGCAAACAAGAAAATGCTCATCCAGAAGCGGCGCTCCTATTGGCCGGGGACTTTAATGAAGGCAAACTTAAATCCGTTTTACCTCATTTCTACCAGCATGTCACACAACTCCAGACCACCTTTACTCCACACACAGAAACTCATACAAAGCTCTCCCTCGCCCTCCATTTGGCAAATCTGACCATAACTCTATCCTCCTGATTCCTGCTTACAAGCAAAAACTAAAGCAGGAAGCACCAGTGACTCGGTCAATATGAAAGGGGTCATCCAATGGCATTGAGGAGTACACCACAACAGTCACCGGCTTCATCAATAAGTGCATCGACGACGTCGTCCCCACAGTGACCGTACGTATATACCCCAACCAGAAGCCATGGATTACAGGCAACATCTGCACTGAGCTAAAGGCTAGAGCTTTCGCTTTCAAGGAGCGGGACACTAACCCGGACGCTTATAAGAAATCCCGCTATGCCCTCTGACGAACCATCAAACAGGCAAAGAGTCAATACAAGACTAAGATTGAATCGTACTACACCGGCTTTGACGCTCGTCGGATGTTGCAGGGCTTGCAAACTATTACGGACTACAAAGGGAAACCCAGCCGCGAGCTGCCCAGTGACGTGAGCCTACCAGACGAGCGAAATGTCTTTTAATGCTCGCTTCGAGGCAAGGAACACTGAAGCATGCATGAGAGCACCAGCTGTTCCGGACGACTGTGTGATCACGCTCTCCGTAGCCGATGTGAGCAAGACCTTTAAACAGGTCAACATTCATAAGGCCGCGGGGCCAGACGGATTACCAGGACTTGTACTCAGAGCATGCGCTACCAACTGGCAAGTGTCTTCACTGATATTTTCAACATGTCCCTGACTGAGTCTGTAATACCTACATGTTTCAAGCAGACCACCATAGTCCCCGTGCCCAAGGACACTAAGATAACCTGCCTAAATGACTACTGACCCGTAGCACTCACGTCTGTAGCCATGAAGTGCTTTGAAAGGCTGGTCATGGCTCACATCAACACCATCATCCCGGAAACCCTAGACCCACTCCAATTTGCATATCGCCACCAACAGATCCACAGATGACGCAATCTCAATCGCACTCCACACTGTCCTTTCCCACCTGGACAAAAGGAACACCTATGTGAGAATGCTATTCATTGACTACAGCTCAGCGTTCAACACCATAGTGCACTCAAAGCTCACCACTAAGCTAAGGACCCTGGGACTAAACACCTCCCTCTGCAACTGGATCCTGGACTTCCTGACGGGCCGACCCCAGGTGGTAACTTGTTTTATAACTCTGATGATAAAGCTAAATGTGGGCAATTGTTTTGCACTGAATAATACTTGGCTACCTGCCAAACTATTCACGTTTTACTTTTAATAAACGTTTAATCAATCTCTGTGTTCAACAAATTTACCAACTTTTTAGTTTTGTCCTCACTCATCTTTTTTCGTTAAACTTTTTCGTTTTTTGCTGCCAATTTTACTTTATTTTCCTTTTTTCCATCGCAACTTTTTTCCCTCATTCAACTTTTTCACTCCGGACGCTTTATCTGGACATGGTTCGTCAACATCTTCAACAGCCGAAGTTAAGTAGTAACATTAACATGATGTCTTCTAATTGCAGTCGCTGTACTCATAATATACAGGAGAACGATCGCCTTACGGCGAGAATAGCTGTGCTACAAGCCCAGCTTCAGACGCAATCGTTAGGCAAGGGTAATTTCAGTGTAGGAAAGGAAGAAACAGCGTCTGTGCCACCAGTAAGTACAGATAGTAACGTTAGTATAAATCCCCCCGCACAGTCCCCGCAGCCGGACAACTTTCTCATGGCTTCTGGAGGGAAATACCGTTGGAATGCTCAACCGGTGTCGCTCATTCAGCCGACAAAAACTTTCAACCGGTTTTCCCCATTATGTAGCGAGTCGGAGTCTGAGTCTGAGTCTTCTCTTGTCTCTACTCCTCCCGTTACGGGGTCTGAGACGCCGAAGGCTCCCACCATTAGCTCTGACAAATTGAAAACCCTAGTCATTGGCGACTCCATTACCCGCAGTATTAGACTTAAAACGAATCACCCAGCGATCATACACTGTTTACCAGGGGGCAGGGCTACCGACGTTAAGGCTAATCTAAAGATGGTGCTGGCTAAAGCTAAAACTGGCGAGTGTAGAGAGTATAGAGATATTGTTATCCACGTCGGCACCAACGATGTTAGGATGAAACAGTCAGAGGTCACCAAGTGCAACATGGCTTCAGCGTGTAAATCAGCTAGAAAGATGTGTCGGCATCGAGTAATTGTCTCTGGCCCCCTCCCAGTTAGGGGGAGTGACGAGCTCTACAGCAGAGTCTCAGCACTCAATCGCTGGTTGAAAACTGTTTTCTGCCCCTCCCAAAAGATAGAATTTGTTGATAATTGGCCCTCTTTCTGGGACTCACCCACAAACAGGACCAAGCCTGACCTGCTAAGGAGTGACGGACTCCATCCTAGCTGGAGGGGTGCTCTCATCTTATCTACCAACATAGATAGGGCTCTAACTCCTCTAGCCCCACAGTGAAATAGGGTGCAGGCCAGGCAGCAGGCTGTTAGCCAACCTGCCAGCTTAGTGGAGTCTGCCAATAGCACAGTCAGTGTAGTCAGCTCAGCCATACCCATTGAGACTGTGTCTGTGCCTCGACCTAGGTTGGGCAAAACTAAACATGGCGGTGTTCGCCTTAGCAATCGTATTAGGATAAAGACCTCCTCCATTCCTGCCATTATTGAAAGAGATCGTGACACCTCACATCTCAAAATAGGGTTACTTAATGTTAGATCCCTCACTTCAAAGGCAGTCATAGTCAATGAACTAATCACTGATCATAATCTTGATGTGATTGGCCTGACTGAAACATGGCTTAAGCCTGATGAATTTGCTGTGTTAAATGAGGCCTCACCTCCTGGTTACACTAGTGACCATATTCCCCGTGCATCCCGCAAAGGCGGAGGTGTTGCTAACATTTACGATAGCAAATTTCAATTTACAAAAAAAAATATGGCGTTTTCGTCTTTTGAGCTTCTAGTCATGAAATCTATGCAGCCTACTCAATCACTTTTTATAGCTACTGTTTACAGGCCTCCTGGGCCATATACAGCGTTCCTCTCTGAGTTTCCTGAATTCCTATCAGACCTTGTAGTCATAGCAGATCATATTCTAATTTTTGGTGATTTTAATATTCACATGGAGAAGTCCACAGACCCACTCCAAAAGTCTTTCGGCACCATTATCGACTCAGTGGGTTTTGTCCAACATGTCTCTGGACCTACTCACTGCCACAGTCATACTCTGGACCTAGTTTTGTCCCATGGAATAAATGTTGTAGATCTTAATGTTTTTCCACAAAATCCTGGACTATCGGACCACCATTTTATTACGTTTGCAATCGCAACAAATAATCTGCTCAGACCCCAACCAAGGAGCATCAAAAGTCGTGCTATAAATTCTCAGACAACACAAAAATTCCTTGATGCCCTTCCAGACTCCTTCTGCCTACCCAAGGACGTCAGAGGACAAAAATCAGTTAACCACTTAACTGAGGAACTCAATTTAACCTTGCGCAATACCCTAGATGCAGTTGCACCCCTAAAAACGAAAAACATTTGTCATAAGAAACTAGCTCCCTGGTATACAGAAAATACCCGAGCTTTGAAGCAAGCTTCCAGGAAATTGGAACGGAAATGGCGCCACACCAAACTGGAAGTCTTCCGACTAGCTTGGAAAGACAGTACCGTGCAGTACCGAAGAGCCCTCACTGCTGCTCGATCATCCTACTTTTCCAACTTAATCGAGGAAAATAAGAACAATCCAAAATTTCTTTTTGATACTGTTGCAAAGCTAACTAAAAAGCAGCATTCCCCAAGAGAGGATGGCTTTCACTTCAGCAGTAATAAATTCATGAACTTCTTTGAGGAAAAGATCATGACCATTAGAAAGCAAATTACGGACTCCTCTTTGAATCCAGGGCTTAGCTGTCCTGGATCTGCACAGCTCTGCGAGGGCCTGGGATCAGGAGAGACACTTAAGTGTTTTAATACTATATCTCTTGACACAATGATGAAAATAATCATGGCCTCTAAACCTTCAAGCTGCATACTGGATCCTATTCCTACTAAACTGCTGAAGGAGCTGCTTCCTGTGCTTGGCCCTCCTATGTTGAACATAATAAACAGCTCTCTATCCACCGGATGTGTACCAAACTCACTAAAAGTGGCAGTGATAAAGCCTCTCTTGAAAAAGCCAAACCTTGAAATTTTAGAAAAAGCTGTTGCGCAGCAACTCACTGCCTTTCTGAAGACAAACAATGTATACGAAATGCTTCAGTCTGGTTTTAGACCCCATCATAGCACTGAGACTGCACTTGTGAAGGTGGTAAATGACCTTTTAATGGCGTCAGACCGAGGCTCTGCATCTGTCCTCGTGCTACTAGACCTTAGTGCTGCCTTTGACACCATCGATCACCACATTCTTTTGGAGAGACTGGAAACCCAAATTGGTCTACACGGACAAGTTCTGGCCTGGTTTAGATCTTACCTGTCGGAAAGATATCAGTTTGTCTCTGTGAATGGTCTGTCCTCCGACAAATCAACTGTACATTTCGGTGTTCCTCAAGGTTCCGTTTTAGGACCACTATTGTTTTCACTATATATTTTACCTCTTGGGGATGTTATTCGAAAACATAATGTTAACTTTCACTGCTATGCGGATGACACACAGCTGTACATTTCAATGAAACATGGTGAAGCCCCAAAATTGCCCTCGCTAGAAGCCTGTGTTTCAGACATAAGGAAGTGGATGGCTGAAAACTTTCTACTTTTAAACTCGGACAAAACAGAGATGCTTGTTCTAGGTCCCAAGAAACAAAGAGATCTTCTGTTAAATCTGACAATTCATCTTGATGGTTGTAAAGTCGTCTCAAATAAAACTGTGAAGGACCTCGGCGTTACTCTTGACCCTGATCTCTCTTTTGACGAACATATCAAGACTGTTTCAAGGACAGCTTTTTTCCATCTACGTAACATTGCAGAAATTTTCTGTCCAAAAATGATGCAGAAAAATTAATCCATGCATTTGTTACTTCTAGGTTAGACTACTGCAATGCTCTACTTTCCGGCTACCCGGATAAAGCACTAAATAAACTTCAGTTAGTGCTAAATACGACTGCTAGAATCCTGACTAGAACCAAGAAATTTGATCATATTACTCCAGTGCTAGCTTCCCTACACTGGCTTCCTGTTAAGGCAAGGGCTGATTTCAAGGTTTTACTGTTAACCTATAAAGCGTTACATGGGCTTGCTCCTACCTATCTTTCCGAGTTGGTCCTGCCGTACATACCAATACGTACGCTACGGTCACAAGACGCAGGCCTCCTAATTGTCCCTAGAATTTCTAAGCAAACAGCGGGAGGCAGGGCTTTCTCCTATAGATCTCCATTTTTATGGAACAGTTTGCCTACCCATGTGAGAGACGCAGACTCGGTCTCAACCTTTAAGTCTTTACTGAAGACTTATCTCTTCAGTAGGTCATATGATTGAGTGTAGTCTGGCCCAGGAGTCTTCGGATGGGGCCACAGTGTCTCCGGACCGCTCCTGTCTCAGCCTCCAGTATTTATGCTGCAGTAGTTTATGTGTCGGGGGGCTGGGGTTAGTTGGTTATACCTGGAGTACTTCTCCTGTCTTATCCAGTGTCCTGTGTGAATTTAAGTATGCTCTCTCTAATTCTCTCGTTCTCTCTTTCTCTCTGAGAACCTGAGCCCTAGGACCATACGTCAGGACTACCGGGCATGCTGACACCTTGCTGTCCCCAGTCCGCCTGGCCTTGCTGCTATTCCAGTTTCAACTGTTCTGCCTGCGGTTACGAAACCCCTACCTGTCCCAGACCTGCTGTTTTCAACTCTTAATGATCGGCTATGAAAAGCCAACTGAGATTTATTCCTGATTATTATTTGACCATGCTTGTCACTTATGAACATTTTTGAACATCTTGGCATGGTTCTGTTATAATCTCCACCCGGCACAGCCAGAAGAGGACTGGCCACCCCTCATAGCCTGGTTCCTCTCTAGGTTTCTTCCTAGGTTTTCGCCTTTCTAGGGAGTTTTTCCTAGCCACCGTGCTTCTACACCTGCATTACTAGCTGTTTGGGGTTTTAGGCTGGGTGTCTGTACAGCACTTCGAGATATTAGCTAATGTATGAAGGGCTATATAAAATAAAATTGATTGAAAATTGATTGAATTGGAAAATTGCTCTTCAAGAGGTCATTATATTAAATCCAAATAGTTATAACATTTATTTAACAATCCCTTGACAACGGCACACAGTTGTCAATGGTTTTGGCGGAGCTGGGCTCTCCTTGCCCCCCAGCAGGGAACTCGAACACTTTGCACCGTATTGTGAAAGTTTTATTTTTTATTGAAACAACCAATATTATCTGCATAGAATTAGGAATTAGAATACTTGAATGGACATGAACCTTCTTATGACGGGATAAAGTTCAACCATTTTGGTCAGGGATATGATCAACCATTGTTTGCCAGTGCTGTGATAAGATATATTGTGTAAATCAATGAATGTGAATAATTTTTCTGCACTTTATGTGTGTTGGCTAACTAGCCAGACATTTTTTTTAGAGGAATTATTCCATTAACTGTTTTAATTAACTGTCAATATGCCAACATTCCATTCAAACAATGCAGTCAATCCACAGCCACACACTGTCTGAAATCAGTTGATGATGGCGCTTAGACAAGTTTTTAAATGCAATAAGTATTGATATTGTATCATATAATGGCACTCACAGCTTTCCAAGAAAACAAAATCTGATACACGTATGGTCTGTTTACAGTAACAGACTGGTACCCAGGCTATGGAGCTAAACAGACTGGTACCCAGGCTATGGAGCTAAACAGACTGGTACCCAGGCTATGGAGCTAAACAGACTGGTACCCAGGCTATGGAGCTAAACAGACTGGTACCCAGGCTATGGAGCTAAACAGACTGGTACCCAGGCTATGGAGCTAAACAGACTGGTACCCAGGCTATGGAGCTAAACAGACTGGTACCCAGGCTATGGAGCTAAACAGACTGGTACCCAGGCTATGGAGCTAAACAGACTGGTACCCAGGCTATGGAGCCAAACAGACTGGTACCCAGGCTATGGAGCTAAACAGACTGGTACCCAGGCTATGGAGCTAAACAGACTGGTACCCAGGCTATGGAGCTAAACAGACTGGTACCCAGGCTATGGAGCTAAACAGACTGGTACCCAGGCTATGGAGCCAAACAGACTGGTACCCAGGCTATGGAGCTAAACAGACTGGTACCCAGGCTATGGAGCTAAACAGACTGGTACCCAGGCTATGGAGCTAAACAGACTGGTAGCCAGGCTATGGAGCTAAACAGACTGGTACCCAGGCTATGGAGCTAAACAGACTGGTACCCAGGCTATGGAGCCAAACAGACTGGTACCCAGGCTATGGAGCTAAACAGACTGGTACCCAGGCTATGGAGCTAAACAGACTGGTACCCAGGCTATGGAGCTAAACAGACTGGTACCCAGGCTATGGAGCTAAACAGACTGGTACCCAGGCTATGGAGCTAAACAGACTGGTACCCAGGCTATGGAGCTAAACAGACTGGTACCCAGGCTATGGAGCCAAACAGACTGGTACCCAGGCTATGGTACCCAGGCTATGGAGCTAAACAGACTGGTACCCAGGCTATGGAGCCAAACAGACTGGTACCCAGGCTATGGAGCTAAACAGACTGGTACCCAGGCTATGGAGCTAAACAGACTGGTACCCAGGCTATGGAGCTAAACAGACTGGTACCCAGGCTATGGAGCTAAACAGACTGGTACCCAGGCTATGGTACCCAGGCTATGGAGCTAAATAGACTGGTACCCAGGCTATGGAGCTGCTCCCCTCGTCTCTGTTTGTTGTCCCTGGTGGTTTCCCCGTCTGCCTGCCCTGAAAGAGACTCTTTCACTGAGTCTGGCTGCTCAGGCCCTGTCTGCCATAATAGTCCTCTGTGCTGCATGGCTAGAGTCAAGAGGAGGAGACAGGAAGCTGCTCCACTGGAGTGGAGTGGTGTTTCCCCTAGACGCTGATCTTGGGTCACATTTGAATTTCAACCACCATTGGTTAAGGTTAGAATTTGGGGAGGGGAAGTTGTTTCTAGATCTATATCTAGGGGAAAACGTCTCCCCGGAGCCTGGGAAGGAAGAGCCTGGAACATTTGGAGTGCTTTTAATAATATGGTTATAACAGTGTCCTGTGTTTTCCCACGCAGTCTGGGCGGAGGGACGTTCCTGGGGCTGTGCTGTTTACTGACTGGCTGCTCCAGCTTCGAGGAGGCTCTGCAGATGGCGTCGCAGGGGGAGAGCACACGCGTGGATAAGCTAGTACGGGACATCTACGGAGGGGACTACGAGCGCTTCGGCCTCCCTGGCTGGGCTGTGGCCTCCAGGTAAACCGTTATTAGTACCAGGGCTGTGGCCTCCAGGTAAACCGTTAGCAGGACCAGGGGTGTGGCCTCCAGGTAAACCGTTACCAGGGGTGTGGCCTCCAGGTAAACCGTTACCAGGGGTGTGGCCTCCAGGTAAACCGTTACCAGGGGTGTATTCATTAGTGCATACAGTAGCAAAATGTTTTGCAACAGGTAGCCTAGCGGTTAGAGCATTGGGCCAGTAAAGGAAAGGTTGCTGGTTCGAATCTCCGAGCCGACTAACTGAAAAATATGTCTGTGCCGTTGAGCAAGGCACTTAACCCTAATTGCTCCTGTAAGTCGCTCTGGCCATTATGTATTTCTGTCTTGTAGTTTTGGGAACATCATGTATTTCTGTCTTGTAGTTTTGGGAACATCATGTATTTCTGTCTTGTAGTTTTGGGAACATCATGTATTTCTGTCTTGTAGTTTTGGGAACATCATGTATTTCTGTCTTGTAGTTTTGGGAACATGGTGTGTAAAGAGAAGCGGGAGTCCATCTCTAAAGAGGACCTAGCCAGAGCCACCCTGGTCTCCATCACCAATAACATCGGCTCCATCACCAGGATGGTTGCGCTCAACGAGGTACTTCACTATGAAATGGCACCCTATTCCCTATATAGTGCACTACTTTAGACCAGAGAATGGCACCCTATTCCATATATAGTGCACTACCTTAGACCAGAGAATGGCACCCTATTCCCTATATAGTGCACTACTTTAGACCAGAGAATGGCACCCTATTCCCTATATAGTGCACTACTTTAGACCAGAGAATGGCACCCTATTCCCTACATAGTGCACTACTTTAGACCAGAGAATGGCACCCTATTCCCTATATAGTGCACTACTTTAGACCAGAGAATGGCACCCTATTCCCTACATAGTGCACTACTAGAGTCCTGGTCCAACGTAGTGCACTATATCTAAACTGCCATAGTGTATTTCTACTATTAAAATTGTGAATAAATATACTGATAATAAATATAGGAAATAGGCTTCAATTTCAGACACTGTTTGCATGTTGTGGCGGTATAGTGCTGCTCTGAAGACCGTGGAGACAGATTAACATCACACAGAGATATGTTCAGGGTGGTGTTGGATGTTCAGGGTGGTGTTGGATGTTCAGGGTGGTGGTGTTGGATGTTCAGGGTGGTGGTGTTGGATGTTCAGGGTGGTGTTGGATGTTCAGGGTGGTGTTGGATGTTCAGGGTGGTGTTGGATGTTCAGGGTGGTGTTGGATGTTCAGGGTGCATTGGATGTTCAGGGTGGTGTTGGATGTTCAGGGTGGTGGTGTTGGATGTTCAGGGTGGTGGTGTTGGATGTTCAGGGTGGTGTTGGATGTTCAGGGTGGTGGTGTTGGATGTTCTCTCTTTGCCTTCAGCCTCTTTATGATGCTGCCTTGTGGAATCTGGATCAAGCAGCATTGTACAGGGCTCTGAAGGCACTGGGGTCTGCTTCAGCCAGTCTGCATTGTACAGGGCTCTGAAGGCACGGGGCTCTGCTTCAGCCAGTCAGCATTGAAACGCGTGTTGTTTCATGTCTGTTGTCATTGATTTGAGAAATTAGACTTAATCTTAAGATATTTAAATGAATGGAAGGCTGAAATGACCCATTGTAATCATCTGTTTTACAACCATGAGGCGGTAAGAAATAAAGTGTCCCAAATGACAACGTACCCCTCTGTTTGTATTTCTGGCCAGAACATTGAGAGGGTGGTGTTCGTAGGGAACTTCCTGAGGGTGAACACCCTGTCCATGAAGCTGCTGGCCTATGCCATGGACTATTGGTCTAAAGGCCAGCTGAAAGCCCTGTTCCTCAGGCACGAGGTAAGGAGTTCAGTCAGTCCCTGAGGCCTGGAGGAAAACAATAGAACAAGATGTTTTAAAATGTACCTTGACGATGTATATGCTTGGGTTCAGTCTGTACGGTGCCTTCAGAAAGTATTCACACCTCCTTGACTTTTAACAAACACATTTTGTTGTGTCACAAGGTGGTATTAAAATGGATTTAATTGTCAATTTTTTTTGTCAACGATCTACACAAAATACTCTGTCAAAGTGGAAGAAAAATTAACTAACATTTGTCAAACATTAATGCAAAATTAAACACTAATATCTTGATTACATAAATATTCAACCCCCTGAGTTAATACATGTTAGAATCACCTTTGGCAGCGACTACAGCTGTGAGTCTTTCTAGGTAAGTCTCTTAAGAGCTTTGCCCACCTGGATTGGACAATATTTGCCCATTTATTATTTAAAAAATTGGTTGTTGATCATTGGTAGACAGACATTTTCAGGTCTTGCCATAGATTTTCAAGTAGATTTAAGTCAAAAGTGTAACTAGGCCACTCAGGAACATTCACTGTCTTCTTGGTAAGCAACTCCAGTGTAGATTTGGCCTTGTGTTCTAGGTTATTGTCCTGCTGAAAGGTGAATTCATCTCCCAGTGTCTGGTGGAAAGCAGACTGAACCAGGTTTTCCTCTAGGATTTTGCCTGTGCTAGGCTCTATTCCGTTTCTTTTTATCCTAAAAAAACTCCCCAGTCCTTGCCGGTGACTGCTTTTTGCATTTTTACCCATCTACCAATAGGTGCCCTTCTTTGCGAGGCATTGGAAAACCTCCCTGGTCTTTGTGGTTGAATCTGTGTTTTGATATTCACTGGTTGACTGAGGGACCTTACAATTATTACATTTACATTTTAGTAATTTAGCAGACGCTCTTATCCAGAGCGACTTACAGTTAGTGAGTGCATACATTTTTTTCATACTGGCCCCCCGTGGGAATCGAACCCACAACCCTGGCGTTGCAAACGCCATGCTCTACCGACTGAGCTACACGGGAATTATCTGTATGTGTGTGGGATACAGAGATGAGGTAGTCATTAATAAATAATGTTAAACACTGATTGCAGACAGAGTGAGTCCATACAACTTATTATGTGACTTGTTAATGAAATGTAATTAGGCTTGCCATAACAAAGGGGTTGAATACTTATTGACTCAAGATATTTCAGCTTTTTATTAATTTTAAAAAAAATCTAAAAGCATAATTTCCACTTTGACATTATGGGGTATTGTGTGCAGGCCAGTGTCAGAAAATCTCAATGTAATCAATTTCAAATTCTGGCAGTAACACAACAAAATGTGGAAAAAAGTAAAGGGGTGTGAATACTTTCTGAAGGCAGTGTAGATACACATACTGGTAGCTCTACATCAAACACCATGAGAACAGGGACTAAAGTAAGACACAAGGTAAAGCTCTTCCTTGGTCAATCCTTGATGGAGTACAACAACATATCCCATCTGCTCAGTTTGTATATCAATTTTTTTTTTTTTTATATAGCCCTTCATACATTAGCTAATATCTCGAAGTGCTGTACAGACACCCAGCCTAAAACCCCAAACAGCTAGTAATGCAGGTGTAGAAGCACGGTATATCAAACACCATGAGAAGTGAGAGATCTGCAGTAAACTAAACTAACGTGATTGTTGTCGTCAGGGCTACTTCGGATCAGTTGGGGCTTTGCTGGAGCTCCTGGATCCATCCTGAAGGACCGCTCTTACCCAAGGACAGACTAGCACTTAGACTTAAGCTCTTCAACCAAAGACCGTCCGTCCAGTGGGACTACACCTTTATACTTTAAGTTTATCCTCACTCCATTGGTGCAGTGTGCTTGTATGTACAAGTAGCCAGATAGGTAGCCTGTACAGTAGCCAGATAGGTAGCCTGTACGGTAGCCAGATAGGTAGCCTGTACGGTAGCCAGATAGGTAGCCTGTACGGTAGCCAGGTAGCCTGGTCCGTCTGCATATGTTTGACAGGAATGTGAATCCCTCCAGGAACGCCACCACTGTTGCCTTTACTGCTGTATGATCACATGTCTGTTTGGCATGTTTAATAAAGTTGCTTGATTGCTCCTGTCACCATCAGCAGCCGATGTGTTAGCTCTGACGTTAACCTCCAGAGAAGCGTCAATGGCCGGGGCCCAATTTGCCGTTTTACTGGCACTAACTGCAGGGCTAATTCCAGTCAATACAGGAAGTACGCTGACATTCCAATTCTCTTCAATGCTTTTCAATGCAATTTTGGTTTACTTTCTGAATTGACTGGAATTGACCCCAACCCTGATTGTCTGTTACGTTAACTTTATTTTTTTTATTGTTTTACATTTGTTCACTGTTACATTTTGCTGCTCAACTGCAAAGTAATTGTTACATATTGATGGAGGAGGTTTCGATTTGATATTCAATCATTCCAAGCGGGATTATGTGGGGTCTGTTTTGGACATTTATGTTCACCTGAATGAACTGTTACCAAAGAAGCTGACTCTTATTAAACTTTACACCGCCTTGAGACGATCTCTCCTTCTCTCCACAGTACTACTGTTGGACGATCTCTCCGTCTCTCCACAGTACTACTGTTGGACGATCTCTCCGTCTCTCCACAGTACTACTGTAGTTTCAACTGTTCTCTATTGGACCGACTTTAACTACCTTTATTCAGATCACCATGCCAACAGCTACTCTTCCTGGAGTCCGTACACATAACTAAAAAGACTTACTACTACTTTACAGTTTACATTAAGACACGGTAGTAGACATTACAGACAAAATACTTTACAGTTTACATTACATTAAGACACGGTAGTAAACATTACAGACAAAATACTTTACAGTTTACATTACATTAAGACACGGTAGTAGACATTACAGACAAAATACTTTACAGTTTACATTACATTAAGACACGGTGGTAGACATTACAGACAAAATACTTTACAGTTTACATTAAGACACAGTAGTAGGCAACACTTACCATTCAATGAGTACTTTCAGGGATCTGGATCTGCTGTATTTGTGCAGTATAAGGGTTTTCTTTGCAATCATCTTGGCAAATATATATATACACTCAGTGGCCAGTTTATTAGGTACACCATCTAGTACCGGGTCAGACCCCCCTTTGCCTCCAGAACATCCCGAATTCTTCGGAGCGCGGAAACGTTTCTCAATTGGTATCAAGGGACCTAACACATGCCAGGAAAACGTTCCCCACACCATTACACCACCACCACCAGCCTGTAGTGTTGACACCAGGCAGGATGGGGCCATTCCCCACACCATTACACCAACACCACCACCAGCCTGTAGCGTTGACACCAGGCAGGATGGGGCCATTCCCCACACCATTACACCAACACCACCACCAGCCTGTAGCGTCGACACCAGGCAGGATGGGGCCATTCCCCACACCATTACACCAACACCAGCCTGTAGCGTTGACACCAGGCAGGATGGGGCCATTCCCCACACCATTACACCAACACCACCACCAGCCTGTAGCGTTGACACCAGGCAGGATGGGGCCATTCCCCACACCATTACACCACCACCACCACCAGCCTGTAGCGTTGACACCAGGCAGGATGGGGCCATTCCCCACACCATTACACCAACACCACCAGCCTGTAGCGTCGACACCAGGCAGGATGGGGCCATTCCCCACACCATTACACCAACACCACCACCAGCCTGTAGCGTTGACACCAGGCAGGATGGGGCCATTCCCCACACCATTACACCAACACCACCACCAGCCTGTAGCGTCGACACCAGGCAGGATGGGGCCATTCCCCACACCATTACACCAACACCACCACCAGCCTGTAGCGTTGACACCAGGCAGGATGGGGCCATTCCCCACACCATTACACCACCACCACCACCAGCCTGTAGCGTCGACACCAGGCAGGATGGGGCCATTCCCCACACCATTACACCACCACCACCAGCCTGTAGCGTCGACACCAGGCAGGATGGGGCCATTCCCCACACCATTACACCAACACCACCACCAGCCTGTAGCGTCGACACCAGGCAGGATGGGGCCATTCCCCACACCATTACACCAACACCACCACCAGCCTGTAGCGTCGACACCAGGCAGGATGGGGCCATTCCCCACACCATTACACCAACACCACCACCAGCCTGTAGCGTTGACACCAGGCAGGATGGGGCCATTCCCCACACCATTACACCACCACCACCAGCCTGTAGCGTCGACACCAGGCAGGATGGGGCCATTCCCCACACCATTACACCAACACCACCACCAGCCTGTAGCGTCGACACCAGGCAGGATGGGGCCATTCCCCACACCATTACACCAACACCACCACCAGCCTGTAGCGTCGACACCAGGCAGGATGGGGCCATTCCCCACACCATTACACCAACACCACCAGCCTGTAGCGTCGACACCAGGCAGGATGGGGCCATTCCCCACACCATTACACCAACACCACCACCAGCCTGTAGCGTTGATACCAGGCAGGATGGGGCCATTCCCCACACCATTACACCAACACCACCACCAGCCTGTAGCGTTGACACCAGGCAGGATGGGGCCATTCCCCACACCATTACACCAACACCACCACCAGCCTGTAGCGTTGACACCAGGCAGGATGGGGCCATTCCCCACACCATTACACCAACACCACCAGCCTGTAGCGTCGACACCAGGCAGGATGGGGCCATTCCCCACACCATTACACCAACACCACCACCAGCCTGTAGCGTTGACACCAGGCAGGATGGGGCCATTCCCCACACCATTACACCACCACCAGCCTGTAGCGTTGACACCAGGCAGGATGGGGCCATTCCCCACACCATTACACCACCACCACCAGCCTGTAGCGTCGACACCAGGCAGGATGGGGCCATGGACTGATAGGAATGGAACCCGGTATGATTGTCTGTTTGTGGCCCGCCTGTTAGTTTGCACGATTCTTGCCATTCTCCTTTGACCTCTCATCAACGAGCTGTTTTCGCCCGCAGGACTGCCGCTCAATGGATGTTTTTTGATCACCGCACCATTCTCTGTAAATCCTAGACACTGTCGTGCGTGAAAAGCCCAGGAGGCCGGCCGTTTCTGAGATACTGGATCCGGCGCGTCTGGCACCGACAATCATACCACGCTCAAAGTCGCTTAGGTCACTTGTTCTGCCCGTTCTAATGTTCAATCGAACAGTAACTGAATGCCTCAAAGCCTGTCTGCCTGCTTTATATAGCAAGCCACGGCCACGTGACTGTCAGAAGGAGCGAAGCATTTTCGTGAACAGAGTAGTGCACCTAATAAACTGGCCACGGAGTCTATAAGGAATAGGGACTATGTAATGACATTTACATTATTTATATACATTATTTACTTCCCAAAGGCAAGTAACATACACAAGTTGTGTTCAATCTGCTCTTATCAAATCAGCTATATCATAATTTCTAAGTTATAGTTTTTCTGTTGTGTTATGGTGCAGCGTAATTGTAGAATTTAAAGATACTAGTGCTTCATTTTCAGCAAAATAAATCCTGTTAAGTGCCTGGTATATGTTGTAGCCTATCAAATGTAGAAAGACAGACATGCTTTTTATAATCAGACCTGTCTTTGACTCCATACACCAAGTTTTCCCTCTGTTGGTGACGTACAATGTGCAAAAAAGGGAGTACTTTTTTTTTTTATTATTACAAAATGTTTGTAATAAATCTATTTTGTGTTGAATATAAATTATTTGAATGTCATTCTGAGGTGATGCTTATTTATTTGATAATAGCACATTCTGCAATGGAAATCTACAAGACGTGTTTTCGATAGCAAGCTATCCACATAAAGTAAGAGGAATAAAAATGTTTTATAAAAAAAAAAAAAAATGAAAGCTGTTTTTTACTTGGTCATGGAGTCAGATATTTTTACCTTCTTGGAAATGGAAAGACTTATATAGGCTCTATGTTGAATGATTGTTTACATTTTTATTGACGTTATAAAAGTGTTAGATTTGCGCTACGAAAGTAGACAAATTCTAATGCCGCATTTCCATGGAGACTTACAGTTGAAGTCGGAAGATTACGTACACTTTGGTTGGAGTCATTAAAACTAGTTTTTCAACCACTCCACAAATTTCTTGTTAACAAACTATAGTTTTGGCAAGTCGGTTAGGACATCTACTTTGTGCATGACACAAGTCATTTTTCCAACAATTGTTTGCAGACAGATTATTTCACTTATAATTCACTGTATCACAATTCCAGGGGGTCAGAAGTTTACATACACTAAGTTGACTGTGCCTTTTAAACAGCTTGGAAAATTCCAGAAAATGATGTCATGGCTTTAGAAGCTTCTGATAGGCTAATTTACATAATTTGAGTCAATTGGAGGTGTACATTTTTACATTTACATTTTAGTCATTTAGCAGACGCTCTTAACCAGAGCGACTTACAGGAGCAATTAGGGTTAAGTGCCTTGCTCAAGGGCACATTAACGTCATTTAGCAGACGCTCTTAGCCAGAGCGACTCACAAATTGGTGCGTTCACCCTATAGCCAGTGGGATAACCACTTTACAATTTGGGGGGGGGGGGGGTTAGAAGGAATACTTTAGCCTATCCCAGGTATTCCTTAAAGAGGTGGGGTTTCAAATGTCTCCGGAAGGTGGTGAGTGACTCCGCTGTCCTGGCGTCGTGAGGGAGCTTGTTCCACCATTGGGGTGCCAGAGCAGCGAACAGTTTTGACTGGGCTGAGCGGGAGCTGTGCTTCCGCAGAGGAAGGGGAGCCAGCAGGCCAGAGGTGGATGAACGCAATGTCCTCGTTTGGGTGTAGGGACTGATCAGAGCCTGAAGGTACAGGGGTGCCGTTCCCCTCACTGCTCCAAAGGCAAGCACCATGGTCTTGTAGCGGATGCGAGCTTCAATTGGAAGCCAGTGGAGTGTGCGGAGGAGGGGGGGTGACGTGAGAGAACTTGGGAAGGTTGAACACCAGACGGGCTGCGGCATTCTGGATGAGTTGTAGGGGTTTAATGGCACAGGCAGGGAGCCCAGCCAACAGCGAGTTGCAGTAGTCCAGACGGGAGATGACAAGTGCCTGGACCAGGACCTGCGCCGCTTCCTGTGTAAGGCAGGGTCGCACTCTCCGAATGTTGTAGAGCATGAACCTGCAGGAGCGGGTCACCGCCTTGATGTTGGCGGAGAACGACAGGGTGTTGTCCAGGGTCACGCCTAGGCTCTTCGCACTCTGGGAGGAGGACACAGCGGAGTTGTCTACCGTGATGGCGAGATCATGGAACGGGCAGTCCTTCCCCGGGAGGAAGAGCAGCTCCGTCTTGCCAGGGTTCAGCTTGAGGTGGTGATCCGTCATCCATACTGATATGTCTGCCAGACATGCAGAGATGCGATTCGCCACCTGGTTATCAGAAGGGGGAAAGGAGAAGATTAGTTGTGTATCGTCAGCGTAGCAATGATAGGAAAGGCCATGTGAGGATATGACAGAGCCAAGTGACTTGGTGTATAGGGAGAAAAGGAGAGGGCCCAAAACCGATCCCTGGGGGACACCAGTGGTGAGAGCACGTGGTGCGGAGACAGCTTCCCGCCACGCGGGATGTATTTCAAGGCCTACCTTCAAACTCAGTGCCTCTTTGCTTGACATCATGGGAAAATCAAAAGAAATCAGCCAAGACCTCAGAAAAAAAATTGTAGACCTCTACAAGTCTGGTTCATCCTTGGGAGCAATTTCCAAACGTCTGAAGGTACCACGTTCATCTGTACAAACAATAGTACACAAGTATAAACACCATGGGACCACGAAGCCGTCGAAGACGTGTTCTGTCTCCTAGAGATGAACGTACTTTGGTGCGAAAAGTGCAAATCAATCCCAGAACAACAGCAAAGGACCTTGTGAAGATGCTGGAGGAAACAGGAACAAAAGTATCTATATCCACAGTAAAACGAGTCCTATATTGACATAACCTGAAAGGCCACTCAATAAGGAAGAAGCCACTGCTCCAAAACCGCCATAAAAAAAGCCAGACTATGGTTTGCAACTGCACATGGGGACAAGGATCGTACTTTTTGGAGAAATGTCCTCTGGTCTGATGAAAAATAACTGTGAAAAATAACTGGCCATAATGATCATCGTAATGTTTGGAGGAAAAAGGGGGTGCTTGCAAGCCGAAGAACACCATCCCAACCGTGAAGCACAGGGGGTGGCAGCATCATGCTGTGGGGGTGCTTTGCTGTAGGAGGGACTGGTGCACTTCACAAAATAGATGGCATCATGAGGAAGGAAAATTGTGTGGATATTTTGAAGCAACATCTCAAGACATTGGGTTTTCCAAATGGACAATGACCCCAAGCATACTTCCAAAGTTGTGGCAAAATGACTTCAGGACAACAAAGTCAAGGTATTGAAGTGGCCATCACAAAGCCCTGATCTCAATCCTATAGAAAATGTGTGGGCAGAACTGGAAAAGCATGTGCGAGCAAGGAGGCCTACAAACCTGACTCAGTTACACCAGCTCTGTCAGGAGGAATGGGCCAAAATTCACCCAACTTATTGTGGGAAGCTTGTGGAAGGCTACCCGAAACGTTTAACCAAGTTAAACAATTTAAAGGCAATGCTACCAAATACTAATTGAGTGTATGTAAACTTCTGATCCACCGGGAATGTGATGAAAGAAATAAAAGCTGAAATAAATCATTCTCTCTACTATTATTCTGACATTTCACATTCTTAAAATAAAGTGGTGATCCTAACTGACCTAAGACAGGGAATTTTTACTAGGATTAAATGTCAGGAATTGTGTAAAACTAAGTTTTTAAATGTATTCGGCTAAGGTGTATGTAAACTTCCGACTTCAACTGTACCTTATTGGGGATTTATTATTCTCCTAATTGATGGGATGACTAACTTAGAAAGAATGCATTCTTGACTGGGCTAATGTAGGTTGTGTCACCTGGCAAGCTGTGATTGATGTGAAGAGCTGTTTTCGGGGGTAAAATGAGATAAGGATTTGTGTCTCCAAATGCTAGACTATACTGGTTCTTTGTGATCTGTGAACTATCCTTGGACGTAGGAATGGTGTCTAGGGGAGCTGGCTCTTCTCACTATGACAGGTTGTTATGATAAACGTATGCCTGGTAACAGAAGAGGCGGGGAACAGCCGGTGTGCCAACGGATAGGCTGAGTAAGTCTAAACCACGCTCAGGTCTCTACTCTGATTGGCCAGCAGAGAGGTGGGAAACTCTCTCTGTAAGAGTATTTGAAGAACAATCTGAAACAATGGATTTAGTTCTCTGAAGTGCCCTGCGGGGTATTTCGAAGAGCCCGTATATACGAAACATCATATTTACCATTGAAGGTTTTTGCATTAATTAAAATAACTAGTATATCTTAGAAGTCGTGTTGACCTCTTTTGTTCCTAATGCCAGATTTGAATTGACGCAACTTTGACAACCTCCACAACAGTGTGTCGCCAGTGTTTTATGTTAATGTTAAATCTAGTGCAGTTGTGTTTCCATAGCTAGGGCTGACAGTGAGACTTGTGAAGAACAGAATCAACAACCTCTGCATAATCAGAATAGTTGTTTTGTGAGGTGTTAAAGTTGGACATTGTTATGTAAATGCAGGTTGAAAAGTACCAGTGGCCCAAGGTAGGGCAGGTCCGCCGGAGCCACGGCTCAGTGAGACAGGGGTGCCGGCCTGCGTAGATGAAAACAGAAAAGTCAGAGTCTTTTGGGTAAAACCAGAAAGGAAGAGGCGAATCAAGAGGTTTTATTCAACCCAAAATAAGCCCACGAAGTGAGACATTTTTGAATCCTCCAACCTATCAGAGCTCTTGCAGCATGAACTGACATGTTGTCCACCCAATCAAAGGAGAGAATGAATCTAGTACAGAAGCATAAGCTACAGCTAGCTAGCACTGCACTGCATAAAATATGGTGAGTAGTTGACTCAAAGAGAGAGAGAGAAAATAACTGAACAGTTTTTAACTAATTAATTTCTTCACAAATGAAGGAGAAGCAAGAGAGCGATAGAGAAAGAAATTCTGTGAATTTTTTTTCACTTTCAGTCTCACTTACTTAGCTAGCAAATGCAGCTAGCTAGTTTAGCCTACTCAAACACCCGGCTCAAACTGAGGGATGCTACGTTAGCTAGCTGGCTATGACTATCCAACACAACACTGGAACTCTTCCAAGTCAAATCAAAAATATTTTTCCACATGCGCCGAATACAACAGGTGTAGACATTACCGTGAAATGCTTACTTACAGCTGTCAAAGTCGCGTCAATTCAAATCTGGTATCAGGAACAAAAGAGGTCAACACGACTTCTAAGGTATACTAGTTATTTTAATTAATGCAAAAACCTTCAATGATAAATATGATGTTTCGTATATACGGGCTCTCTGAGATGTCTCGCAGAACACCCCAGACAACTAACACATTGTTTCAGAAACAATACCCAAATACTCTGACAGAAAGTTTCCCACTTCTCTGCTGGCCAATTAGAGTAAAGACTTGAGCGTGGTTTAAACTTTCTCAGCCAATCCGTTGATTCAGGGGTTGCTCTCATCTCCTCGGCGCCATTTGTTACACACTTCAGCCAGGCACAAGATTATCATAACAACCTATCATAGTGAGAAGAGCCAGCTCCCTTAGACATCATTCCTAGTCAAAGGAAGGCTCACAGATCACAAATAACTATTATAGTCTAGCATTTGAAGACACAATCCTTATCTTATTTTACCCCCTAAAACAGCTCTTCACATCAATCACAGCCTTGCCAGGTGTCACAGCCTACATTAGCCAAGTCAAGACTGCATTCTTTCTAAGTTAGTCATCCCATCAATTTAGGAGAATAATAAATCCCCAATACAGCCCTTAACCAACAGTGCATTTATTTTTTAATAAAAAAGTAAAATAAAACAACAACAACAAAAGTGTTGAGAAAAAAAGAGCAGAAGTAAAATAAAATAACAGTAGGGAGGCTATATATACAGGGGGGTACCGGTGCAGAGTCAATGTGCGGGGGCACCGGCTCGTTGAGGTAGTAGAGGTAATATGTACATGTGGGCAGAGTTAAAGTGACTATGCATAAATAATTAACAGAGTAGCAGCAGCATAAAAGATGGGGTGGGGGTGGGTGGGCAGTGCAAATTGTCCGGGTAGCCATGATTAGCTGTTCAGGAGTCTTATGGCTTGGGGGTAGAAGCTGTTGAGAAGCCTTTTGGACCTAGACTTGGCGCTCCGGTACCGCTTGCCGTGCGGTAGCAGAGAGAACAGTCTATGACTAGGGTGGCTGGAGTCTTTGACAATTTGTAGGGCCTTCCTCTGACACCGCCTGGTATAGAGGTCCTGGATGGCAGGAAGCTTGGCCCCAGTGATGTACTGGGCCGTACGCACTACCCTCTGTAGTGCCTTGCGGTCGGAGGCCGAGCAGTTGCCATACCAGGCGGTGATGCAACCAGTCAGGATGCTCTCGATGGTGCAGCTGTAGAACTTTTTGAGGATCTGAGGACCCATGCCAAATCTTTTCAGTCTCCCGAAGGGGGAATAAGCTTTGTCGTACCCTCTTCACGACTGTCTTGGTGTGTTTGGATCATGATACTTTGTTGGTGATGTGGACACCAAGGAACTTGAAGCTCTCAACCTGTTCCACTACAGCCCCGTCAAGGTAAGCTTTTGGTTTTACAAATGTATTGCCACCGGGGCCCGCCAGTGTCAGTGCTAAACTATTTACTGACTGTAAACTGTAATGTTACTGCATGATTGGAGCGGGTTTACTAACACATTAGTTATATTAGCTATGTTGATTATGACGTTACTTTATCTGTGGTGACAATTATGTAGTCTGTGTGTAGCGGTTAGCGGTTATGATATGGTTTGGCTTGGAAAGGTTTTTCCGCCTGGTCACATACAGCTGATGTGTTGTTCACTGAAGTCCACAAGCAAAGGGAAAAGGTGAGAGGAGGAGAGCGCGAGAAGGAATACAACGTGGCTGCTATGAAAGTGAACCGTGTTAAAGCGTAATCAGGGGTGTATTCATTCCGCCGATTCTGTTGAAAAACGTTTCTTAAACGGAAGCAAACGGAACGAAACGGGGATTAACATACCTGAATTTGTCCAATAGAAACTCTCGTTTGCAACTGTTGGACTAATGATTACACCCTACATCAGCTAGATGCAGGCCATGTGTCACTGTCTGTCACCTCAACATTTTCTCTCGACCTGTGTGCACCTACGTTGTAAACTTTCATTCATAGGTTAGGTTGTAGCAACCTCATGATGAGTATAGGGAACATGTGAGTATCACGTATTATCCTAAACCTATCGATGTTACATTGAGCTGGGTGAATGGAATATGAATGACAGTCATCCAATATGCTGTAATAGAAATAAGGCCATGCTCATTAAAACTAAAAGGTGTCCTACCTCATCTTAAACTGTATCGACCGCCACTGGCCCATACCATAACCCCACCACCACCATGGGGCACTCTGTCACACCTCATCTTAAACTGTATCGACCGCCACTGGCCCATACCATAACCCCACCACCACCACCATGGGGCACTCTGTCAACGCCACTGGCCCATACCATAACCCCACCACCACCACCATGGGGCACTCTGTCAACGCCACTGGCCCATACCATAACCCCACCACCACCACCATGGGGCACTCACACCTCATCTTAAACTGTATCGACCGCCACTGGCCCATACCATAACCCCACCACCACCACCACCTCTGTCACACCTCATCTTAAACTGTATCGACCGCCACTGGCCCATACCATAACCCCACCACCACCACCACGTGGCACTCTGTCACACCTCATCTTAAACGCCACTGGCCCATACCATAACCCCACCACCACCACCACGGGGCACTCTGTCACACCTCATCTTAAACTGTATCGACCGCCACTGGCCCATACCATAACCCCACCACCACCACCATGGGGCACTCTGTCAACGCCACTGGCCCATACCATAACCCCACCACCACCACCACGGGGCACTCTGTCACACCTCATCTTAAACTGTATCGACCGCCACTGGCCCATACCATAACCCCACCACCACCACCACGGGGCACTCTGTCACACCTCATCTTAAACGCCACTGGCCCATACCATAACCCCACCACCACCACCACGGGGCACTCTGTCACACCTCATCTTAAACTGTATCGACCGCCACTGGCCCATACCATAACCCCACCACCACCACCATGGGGCACTCTGTCAACGCCACTGGCCCATACCATAACCCCACCACCACCACCACGGGGCACTCTGTCACACCTCATCTTAAACTGTATCGACCGCCACTGGCCCATACCATAACCCCACCACCACCACCATGGGGCACTCTGTCAACGCCACTGGCCCATACCATAACCCCACCACCACCACCACGGGGCACTCTGTCACACCTCATCTTAAACTGTATCGACCGCCACTGGCCCATACCATAACCCCACCACCACCACCATGGGGCACTCTGTCAACGCCACTGGCCCATACCATAACCCCACCACCACCATGGGGCACTCTGTCACACCTCATCTTAAACGCCACTGGCCCATACCATAACCCCACCACCACCACCATGGGGCACTCTGTCAACGCCACTGGCCCATACCATAACCCCACCACCACCACCATGGGGCACTCTGTCCACGCCACTGGCCCATACCATAACCCCACCACCACCACCATGGGGCACTCTGTCAACGCCACTGGCCCATACCATAACCCCACCACCACCACCATGGGGCACTCTGTCAACGCCACTGGCCCATACCATAACCCCACCACCACCACCATGGGGCACTCTGTCAACGCCACTGGCCCATACCATAACCCCACCACCACCACCATGGGGCACTCTGTCAACGCCACTGGCCCATACCATAACCCCACCACCACCACCATGGGGCACTCTGTCAACGCCACTGGCCCATACCATAACCCCACCACCACCACCATGGGGCACTCTGTCCACGCCACTGGCCCATACCATAACCCCACCACCACCACCACGGGGCACTCTGTCACACCTCATCTTAAACGCCACTGGCCCATACCATAACCCCACCACCACCACCATGGGGCACTCTGTCACACCTCATCTTAAACTGTATCGACCGCCACTGGCCCATACCATAACCCCACCACCACCACCATGGGGCACTCTGTCAACGCCACTGGCCCATACCATAACCCCACCACCACCACCACGGGGCACTCTGTCACACCTCATCTTAAACTGTATCGACCGCCACTGGCCCATACCATAACCCCACCACCACCACCATGGGGCACTCTGTCAACGCCACTGGCCCATACCATAACCCCACCACCACCACCATGGGGCACTCTGTCAACGCCACTGGCCCATACCATAACCCCACCACCACCACCATGGGGCACTCTGTCAACGCCACTGGCCCATACCATAACCCCACCACCACCACCATGGGGCACTCTGTCCACGCCACTGGCCCATACCATAACCCCACCACCACCATGGGGCACTCTGTCACACCTCATCTTAAACGCCACTGGCCCATACCATAACCCCACCACCACCACCATGGGGCACTCTGTCCACGCCACTGGCCCATACCATAACCCCACCACCACCACCATGGGGCACTCTGTCCACAACGTTGACGCCAGACCATAACCCCACCACCACCATGGGGCACTCTGTCAACGCCACTGGCCCATACCATAACCCCACCACCACCACCACGGGGCACTCTGTCAACGCCACTGGCCCATACCATAACCCCACCACCACCACCATGGGGCACTCTGTCAACGCCACTGGCCCATACCATAACCCCACCACCACCACCATGGGGCACTCTGTCCACGCCACTGGCCCATACCATAACCCCACCACCACCATGGGGCACTCTGTCAACGCCACTGGCCCATACCATAACCCCACCACCACCACCATGGGGCACTCTGTCAACGCCACTGGCCCATACCATAACCCCACCACCACCACCATGGGGCACTCTGTCAACGCCACTGGCCCATACCGTAACCCCACCACCACCATGGGGCACTCTGTCCACGCCACTGGCCCATACCATAACCCCACCACCACCACCATGGGGCACTCTGTCCACGCCACTGGCCCATACCATAACCCCACCACCACCACCATGGGGCACTCTGTCAACGCCACTGGCCCATACCATAACCCCACCACCACCACCACGGGGCACTCTGTCCACGCCACTGGCCCATACCATAACCCCACCACCACCACCATGGGGCACTCTGTCCACGCCACTGATCTGCAGCCATCGGCATCATCGAGCTACGCACATCTGATGTGCTGTCGTTTGTCTATTGGCGCAGATTCAACTACAGAATAAACTACAGATCAACTGGAACCATTTACTTTTATTCTTTATTACACAACGGCAGAGATAGTAAAGACCTCCCGAGTGGCGCAGTGGTCTAATGCACTGCATCGCAGTGCTAGCTGTGCCACTAGAGATCCTGGTTCGAATCCAGGCTCTGTTGTAGCCATGGGGCGGCGCACAATTGGCCCAGCGTCGTCCAGGGTAGGGGTGGGAATGGCTGGCAGGGATGTAGCTCAGTTGGTAGAGCATGGCGTTTGCTGTAAGTCACTCTGGATAAGAGCGTCTGCTAAATGACTAAAATGTAAATGTAAAGATCACATCTGTTACACGGAACGGCGTCTAGGAACGCACAGCTCGTCGGTCCTTGTCATGGATGGGTTATTGCAGCAGACGACCACACCGGGTTCCACTCCTATCAGCTAAAAACAAGAAGAAGTGGCTCCAGTGGGCACGCCATCACCAACACTGGACAACTGAGGAGTGGAAAAACATTGCCTGGTCCGACGAATCCCGGTTCCTGTTGCGTCATGCTGATGGTAGAGTCAGGATTTGGCGTAAGCAGCATGAGTCCATGGACCCATACTGTCTGGTGTCAACGGTACAGATTGGTGGCGGTGGTGGAATGGTGTGGGGAATGTTTTCCTGGCACGTGTTAGGTCCCTTGATACCAATTGATCAACGTTTGACATGCCCCGAAGAATTGTACAGTACTGGAGGCAAAGGGGGGTCCGACCCGGTACAAGATATTTAGTCAGCAAACTCAATGTATTTATGTCGTACAACTACTCAATCAATCACACATGTACATATTACTTCAAAATTGACTCTGCACCGGTACCCCCCTGTGTATATAGCCTCCCTACTGTTATTTAATTTTACATCTGCTCTTTTTTTCTCAACACTTTTTTGTTTTATTCTACTTTTTTATTAAAAATAAATGCACTGTTGGTTAAGGGCTGTAAGTAAGCATTTCACTGTAATGTCTGCACCTGTTGTATTCGGCGCATGTGGCTGTCACACCCTGGCTCTGGGACTCATTATGTTGAGCCAGGGTGTGTTCATTTCTATGTGTGTATTTCTATGTTGGTGTTCATTCTAGTTTGTTGTATTTCTATGTTTGCCTGAGTGACTCCCAATCAGAGGCAACGAGTGTCAGCTGTTGGCTGGTTGTCTCTGATTGGGAGCCATATTTAAACTGTATGTTTTCCCTTTGTGGTTGTGGGTTTTTGTTCCGTGTTCGGTCATTGATACCGTGGACGTCACGAGTCGTGTTTTGTTTTGTATTTTGACGCTTTAACTAATTAAAGTCATGTTTGTTCATCACGCTGCGCCTTGGTCTACTCCTAACCTCGACCTTGACAGAAAAACCCACTTTAAAAGGACCAAGCAGCGTGTCCAGGAGCAGGCAGACTGGACATGGGAGGAAGCGCCAGGGAAAGGAGATGGAGAGGCTGGCGATGGCCCAGGTGGGCAAAGTGTGGTCCTGGGAGGACATGCTCGGGGGAAAAGGGCCATGGGCTAGGATTAAGGCCCTGGCGAGAGAGGAGCAGCGGCGTCAGCAGTGTCAACGTCGGACAGGCGAGAGGCAACCCCAGAAATTTTTTAGGGGGGGGGCACACGGCATGGACGACGGGGCTGACGAAGGCAGAAAAGGGGCGGATTCAGAAGGCCACCAGGTTACGGGGGCCACTGGGCAAAGCAGGGAAGGAAGGTGTAGAGGCACGGCGAGAGGTACTGGGGTGTGTAACCAGTCCGGTCCGGCCCGTTCCAGATCCCGAGGTAGAGCCAGTGGTGTGTGTCCCCAGTACGGTCCGGCCTGTTCCGGCCCCTCGCACCAAGTGTACTGTGTGCATCGCCAGCCCAGTCCGGCCTGTCCCTGCTCCACGCACCAAGCCTACGGTGTGCATCGCCAGCCCAGTCCGGCCTGTCCCTGCTCTATGCACCAAGCCTACGGTGTGCATCGCCAGCCCGGTCCGGCCTGTTCCTGCCACCCGCACCAAGTCTACGGTGCGCGTCGCCAGCCCGACCCGGCCTGTTCCTGCCACTCGCACCAAACCTACGGTGCGCGTCGCCAGCCCGGTCCGGCCTGTTCCTGCCACTCGCACCAAACCTACGGTGCGCGTCCCGGCCTGTTCCTGCCACTCGCACTAAGCCAGGGGTGCGAGAAGTCAGCCTGGTAAGGCCCGTCCCTCTTCCACGCACCAAGCCAGGGGTGCGAGTCGTCAGCCTGGTAAGGCCCGTCCCTCTTCCACGCACCAAGCCAGGGGTGCGAGTCGTCAGCCTGGTAAGGCCCGTTCCTCCTCCACGCACAAAGCCAGGGGTGCGCGTCGTCAGCCTGGTAAGGCCCGTCCCTCCTCCACGCACCAAGCCAGGGGTGCGAGTGGTCAGCCTGGTAAGGCCCGTTCCTCCTCCACGCACCAAGCCAGGGGTGCGAGTCGACAGCCTGGTAAGGATCGCTCCTGTTAAGTCCAGTCCTGCTCCAGCCGGCGGGGCCAGACTGGACCAGGGGCACTATGGGGGGTGCATTGGAGGGTGGTGGTCAAGGCCGGAGCCAGAACCGCCGCCGAGGAGGTATGCCCGCCCAGCCCTCCCCTGGTTTGTTTAGTTGAGGCGCGGTCGCAGTCCGCGCCTTTAGGGGGGGGTACTGTCACACCCTGGCTCTGGGACTCATTATGTTGAGCCAGGGTGTGTTCATTTCTATGTGTGTATTTCTATGTTGGTGTTCATTCTAGTTTGTTGTATTTCTATGTTTGCCTGAGTGACTCCCAATCAGAGGCAACGAGTGTCAGCTGTTGGCTGGTTGTCTCTGATTGGGAGCCATATTTAAACTGTATGTTTTCCCTTTGTGGTTGTGGGTTTTTGTTCCGTGTTCGGTCATTGATACCGTGGACGTCACGAGTCGTGTTTTGTTTTGTATTTTGACGCTTTAACTAATTAAAGTCATGTTTGTTCATCACGCTGCGCCTTGGTCTACTCCTTACCTCGACCTTGACAGTGGCCAATAACATTTTATTTTATTTGATCACATTTATTTTATAAAGCCCTTTTTACATCAGCAGTTGTCACAAAGTGCTGAGAGAGAGAGAGAGAGAGAGAGAGAGTGAGAGAGAGAGTGAGAGAGAGAGAGAGAGAGAGAGTGAGAGAGAGACAGAGAGAGAGAGAGTGAGAGAGAGACAGAGAGACAGAGAGAGAGAGAGAGAGAGAGAGAGAGAGAGAGAGAGAAAGAGAGAGACCGAGAGAGAGAGAGAGAGAGAGAGAGAGAGAGAGAGAGAGAGAGAGAGAGAGAGAGAGAGAGAGAGAGAGAGAGAGAGAGAGAGAGAGAGAGAGACCGAGAGAGAGAGAGAGAGAGAGAGAGAGAGAGAGAGAGAGAGAGAGAGAGAGAGAGAGAGAGAGAGAGAGAGAGAGAGAGAGAGAGAAAACAGCAGGTACGGGAAACACGTCTGGTGAACAGGTCAGGGTTCCAACTACTCCACTATGGATGTTACGGACTATAAGCATTTTTACTTTACCATTTTGGAAATGCACCCATCCAAACCTACTTACGTGACATTGAGTCGCCATATGGGATAACATGGGATAATGACATTTATCTCATGTTTGCAACTCAATTAAAGGACTGTTTCAAATAGGTAGTCAGCAAACTCAATGGATTAATAAAGGACAACTACTCCACTATCTATGTTCTACAGAGTGGATGGGTTGACCGAGGATTTTCGTTTGCAGCATAGGTTGACCGCAGTGATAAATCCTGTATGGAAATGCACCGTTACAGAATCATTCATGAAAGAGGCAGTCTGTCTTCAGGAAAATCCGGCCCCTTTTAAAGTCGTGCAGAAGTCCACGAGTCAGCTCCCCCTCTCCCTGACTCCTCCCTCTCTCTCCCTGACCCCTCCCTCTCTCTCCCTGACTCCTCCCTCTCTCCCTGACTCCTCCCCCTCTCTCTCTCTCTCTCCCTGACTCCTCCCTCTCTCTCCCTGACTCCTCCCTCTCTCTCTCTGACTCCGCCCTCTCTCTCCCTGACTCCTCCCCCTCTCTCCCTGACTCCCCCCCTCTCTCTCTCTCCCTGACTCCTCCCTCTCCCTCCCCAACTCCTCCCCCTCTCTCCCTGACTCCTCCCTCTCTCTCCCAGACTCCGCCCTCTCTCTCCCTGACTCCTCCCTCTCTCTCCCTGTCTCTCTCTCTCTCTTTCCCTGACTCCTCCCTCTCTCTCTCTCTCTCTCTCCCTGACTCCTCCCCCTCTCTCACTGACTCCTCCCTCTCTCTCCCGGACTCCGCCCTCTCTCTCCCTGACTCCTCCCTCTCTCTCCCTGTCTCTCTCTCTCTCTCTCTCTTTCCCTGACTCCTCCCTCTCTCTCTCTCTCTCTCTCTCCCTGACTCTGCCCTCTCCATCTCCCTGACTCCTCCCTCTCTCTCTCTCCCTCTCTCTCTGCTCCGAATCCCCCTCTCTCTCTCTGCTGTAGACTGTACAGCTGGCAGTTTACAGCCAAAAGGGGTGAAAGTCGTAATTGCCTATAGGCGGTCCTCTCCTTTCTGCCCTGTAAACCGAATGCTTCTATGGCATAAATCAAGACGAAACACTTTTCAACATTTTTATTTGGAGGAATTTTGTCGACTTTTGAAAACATTAGAGGAATATCATTTTTTATAGAAGAGTTCAACCCTGGAACCGTATTAAACCGTTATAAACTTTTAAAGGCTGGACACTTTGTAACAGGTAAGTGCAAGCAGTTTTCTTTAGGTTGAAAAAAAAAAAGCCTTCTTCATTCTTCCTTTCCAAACAATAAATGTCATATCTAACTTAACTGGTCCTGTGGTCCTCTGTAGCTCAGCTGGTAGAGCACGGCGCTTGTAACGCCAAGGTAGTGGGTTCGATCCCCGGGACCACCCATACACAAAAAATGTATGCACGCATGACTGTAAGTTCCTTTGGATAAAAGCGTCTGCTAAATGGTATATATATTTTTTAACTTCTTGGAAAAATTTGAAACGTTCAGATCTGTCACAAAAGCTGCTCCAATTTATCAATGCCTCAGTCTGTCCCAGACATAGAACCATCCTATTAGTGCTCTGATGCTGATGATTGGATGAACTACAGTATTGGAGGATATTTAGTATTTTCTTCAGTGACTGAGGACATTCTCTCATATTAAACTGCCCGATGACTTCTATTATAGTAGAAAATCACTTTATTTTACTTCTGCTCTTTTTTTCTCAACACTTTTTTGTTGTTGTTTTATTCTTACTTTTTTGTTTAAAATAAATGCACTGTTGGTTAAGGGCTGTAAGTAAGCATTTCACTGTAATGTCTGCACCTGTTGTATTCGGCGCATGTGACCAATAAAATTTGATTTGATTTGATTTGAAATCCTGTAGCTTTAATGGCCTTGAGTCATCCCAGTCCTGGTCAGGAGAGAGAGTTACAATTCCTGATTTTCTTACAAGAGCTATTGCCTGTCACTCACAGTCTGCGTCCCAAAGGGCACAGTTTCCCCTATATAGTGCACTATTTTAGGCCCTAGTCAAAAGTAGTGCACTGTATAAGGAATAGGGTGCCGTTTGGGACTGGGCCACTGACTGTCTGCTAGACCCAGAAGGAGAGGCCAGTCTCGTTAATATATCACTCCCCTCTCTGGTTCTGGGGGGGCTGGACAGACAAGTAGACGTCTACACTGAAAACGGAATCCTGTGGAATGCTCTAATGAAGGAAGGAAATATCTAACTGTGGTCTCTCTCTCTCTCTCTCTCTCTCTCTCTCTTTCTCTCTCTCTCTTTCTCTCTCTCTCTCTCTCTCTCTCTCTCTCTCTCTCTCTCTCTCTCTCTCTCTCTCTCTCTTTCTCTCTCTCTCTCTCCTCTCTGTCTCTCTCTCTCTCTCTCTCTCCTCTCTGTCTCTCTCTCTCTTCTCTCTCTCTCTCTCTTCTCTCTCTCTCTCTCTCTCTCTCTCTCTCTCTCTCTCTCTCTCTCTCTCTCACTCTCTCGCTCTCTCTCTCTCTCTCTCTCTCTCTCTCTCTCTCCTCTCTGTCTCTCTCTCTCTCTCTCTCTCCTCTCTGTCTCTCTCTCTCTCTCTCTCTCTCTCTCTCTCTCTCTCTCTCTCTCTCTCTCTCTCTCTCTCTCTCTCTCTCTCTCTCTCTCTCTCTCTCTCTCTCTCTCTCTCTCTCTCTCTCTCTCTCTCTCTCACTCTCTCACTCTCACTCTCACTCTCACTCTCACTCTCACTCTCTGTCTCTTTCTCTCTCTCGCTCTCTCTCTCTTTCTGTCTCACACTCTCAGTCAGTCAGCCAGTCAGTAAACATAGGCAGGAATTTGAATTGCTTTCACAGGAGTTCAGTTCTTCTAGTCTGTCTGTTTCAGATTATTTCCAGGACGTTCCTGTTTATTTAAGGAGGAACTTCATCTGATTCCTATTGACCCCTGGTAGTTTAATAAAGGTATCTGCATGGTACTCCCTTAATGGTGACAGAGAGGTACTTACGGGTTGAAATGACACGTGAAAGACCAGAAGCCCACATACTGTATAACGTCCATAACCACAGACCTGAGCGTGACATTGTGGTCCTCTGGAGCTCAGCTGGTAGAGCACGGCGCTTGTAACGCCAGGGTAGTGGGTTCGATCCCCGGGACCACCCATATGTAAAAATGTATGCGCACATGACTGTAAGTCGCTTTGGATAAAAGCGTCTGCTAAATGGCATATTATTATTATTATTATTATGATGGGTAAATTATAATACTCTTAGAATCCATCAGCATATGCCATTCATTTATTTTATTTGCAGCCTTTATTCATTTCTAGAGCATTTGAGCTCTTCTCAATAGCAAACTATAACTGAAGGTTGGTATTTTCTGTTTTAGACTTGCGTCCCACTTTTCCCCCTCTATAGTTACTAGCCTGGTTGCCGTCTCTGTTCAGCTATTACAGTCAACTCGCCACTCCTGTCAAGGAGTGGAATGTAAACTAAGAAAATTGGTACCCAGACTACTCTACAATCTCTCAATCAGATTATTGTTTCCATCACACACTGTATGATTGTGTATGAGTGATGCTATTGTTATTCGAGTCTCAACAGAACTATATAGAACCCTTCAGTCCCAACAGAACTATATAGAACCCTTCAGTCCCAACAGAACTATATAGAACCCTTCAGTCCCAACAGAACTATATAGAACCCTTCAGTCCCAACAGAACTATATAGAACCCTACAGTCCCAACAGAACTATATAGAACCCTTCAGTCCCAACAGAACTATATAGAACCCTTCAGTCCCAACAGAACTATATAGAACCCTTCAGTCCCAACAGAACTATATAGAACCCTTCAGTCCCAACAGAACTATATAGAACCCTTCAGTCCCAACAGAACTATATAGAACCCTTCAGTCCCAACAGAACTATATAGAACCCTTCAGTCCCAACAGAACTATATAGAACCCTACAGTCCCAACAGAACTATATAGAACCCTTCAGTCCCAACAGAACTATATAGAACCCTTCAGTCCCAACAGAACTATATAGAACCCTTCAGTCCCAACAGAACTATATAGAACCCTTCAGTCCCAACAGAACTATATAGAACCCTTCAGTCCCAACAGAACTATATAGAACCCTTCAGTCCCAACAGAACTATATAGAACCCTTCAGTCCCAACAGAACTATATAGAACCCTTCAGTCCCAACAGAACTATATAGAACCCTTCAGTCCCAACAGAACTATATAGAACCCTACAGTCCCAACAGAACTATATAGAACCCTTCAGTCCCAACAGAACTACATGCTCCATACTGATCCAGCCAATCCCTTTCTGGTTTTCACACAACCTGACCCATGAGTGCATCAGTATGGAGGGTCGAAGTGTATGCGTGTGCATTTTCCCAGACGTACACAGGAAAGGGAAACTTCAGTTTGTGGTTCCTGAGTACACTAATGTCTGAAACCCCTCCCTATATACACACTGTTGCTTTTAGTTCTAGATTAATGAAGGTGACTGCCTTGGCCTGGCATGTTTTGGCTGTAGATGACAGATTAATGAAGGTGACTGCCTGGCCTGGCATGTTTTGGCTGTAGATGACAGATTAATGAAGGTGACTGCCTGGCCTGGCATGTTTTGGCCGTAGATGACAGATTAATGAAGGTGACTGCCTGGCCTGGCATGTTTTGGCTGTAGATGACAGATTAATGAAGGTGACTGCCTGGCCTGGCATGTTTTGGCTGTAGATGACAGATTAATGAAGGTGACTGCCTTGGCCTGGCGTGTTTTGGCTGTAGATGACAGATTAATGAAGGTGACTGCCTGGCCTGGCATGTTTTGGCTGTAGATGACAGATTAATGAAGGTGACTGCCTGGCCTGGCATGTTTTGGCTGTAGATGACAGATTAATGAAGGTGACTGCCTGGCCTGGCATGTTTTGGCTGTAGATGACAGATTAATGAAGGTGACTGCCTGGCCTGGCATGTTTTGGCTGTAGATGACAGATTAATGAAGGTGACTGCCTGGCCTGGCATGTTTTGGCTGTAGATGACAGATTAATGAAGGTGACTGCCTGGCCTGGCATGTTTTGGCTGTAGATGACAGATTAATGAAGGTGACTGCCTGGCCTGGCATGTTTTGGCTGTAGATGACAGATTAATGAAGGTGACTGCCTGGCCTGGCATGTTTTGGCTGTAGATGACAGATTAATGAAGGTGACTGCCTGGCCTGGCATGTTTTGGCTGTAGATGACAGATGTAACACTATGCACCATCTAGCACCATATTCATAGTATTATGATCTCGGACACCCAGAACTAAAATCTTGCATAGTTGCGTCAGATGCTCCATTTATGTCACATAGTCTGTCAAGAGATTCATATTATTGTGCTCTGTTGTTTATTCACTAGGAACCAAACACACGTACAGAGGTATATTCACTAGGAACCAAACACACGTACAGAGGTTTATTCACTAGGAACCAAACAGAACCAAACGAAAGCAGACAGATGCAAACCAAACGAAACTGGGAGGGACCTACCTGAATTTGTCCAATAAAAACTCTTGTTTTAGTTGCAAAACGTTTACCATTGCAAAACGTTTTTGCTACAGCGTGCGACTTGAATACACCCCAGGTCAGGCAGGTCAGAGTTGAAACGCCAGACTCAGCAGACTCCATAACAATTACTACACATAGTTGGCCGCTTAACGTACTTCTGGCAAAGATGACATTGTCACACCACACCAATTGGTTTCAATCAGTCATTCATCCTAACCAAATCTAATCCTAACGTTCTAATCATCTGAGTCCCGTTTTGTTTAGGCTGTAGTGAAGCCGGCTGGTTTTCCATCAGAGGGTTGCTTGTCTCGGCATTATTCTCTCCTCCATTACAGGCGAGGAAACATTCAGCAGCTGGTTTGAATCACAGTGTTGGATCGAATTTGTGCTCTCTGAGCGTCCGTCCAGCTTCTTACAGGAAGTCAACCATGCATACTTTACATCTCTGGTTCTGCTTGGTCTCAGACGTCACTGAGGAAAGGTATTTACATCTCTGGTTCTGCTTGGTCTCAGACGTCACTGAGGAAAGGTATTTACATCACTGGTTCTGCTTGGTCTCAGACGTCACTGAGGAAAGGTATTTACATCACTGGTTCTGCTTGGTCTCAGACGTCACTGAGGAAAGCTATTTACATCACTGGTTCTGCTTGGTCTCAGACGTCACTGAGGAAAGGTATTTACATCACTGGTTCTGCTTGGTCTCAGACTTCACTGAGGAAAGGTCTTTATCTCTCTGGTGTTGCTTGGTCTCAGACTTCACTGAGGAAAGGTCTTTACATATCTGGTTCTACTTGGCCTAAGCAATGAGAAATGTTCTTAGAAAAATAATGTCACTGAGTTCAGTTCTTCGTTATTGCCTGGGGATCTTTTGCATTACAATCTGTAAAGTTGGCGGGTTTATTTGGGGTATTTTTTGACTAGCATCTTTGAGTTGAGAACAGTTTAAAGTTTAAAGTCTTCTTGACATTAGCCCTGTTCCAGAACATCAAATCCATGATGCATTGTGGGTACATTGTGACCGACTGATCTATAAATAATAATGAGTAGTTATTTATGTTGAAAAGTGATTTGTAGATCAGTCAGTCGCGACCCGCCTGCAATGCTGCTACCCCCACCCCCACCTGACCTCTGACCCTCAAGCTCAACTCTCCTGTCCCTGCCCCTACAGGTTTGAGAGATGAAGACTTCAAGATGGTGGCAGCGATGTTCCATCAGCAGCTTCCTGTTAGGGGTGTGGCTTCCTGTCTGCATCCTGGCCCTGACCACGCCCCCTCCCCAGGGCATCGTCTCCCCCAAACCCCAGAACGACCGGCTGCAGTTTCGTCTGGTGGGGTACCCCCGGAAGCACAATGAGGGGCGCATCGAGGTCTTCTACAAGGGAGAGTGGGGGACCATCTGTGATGACGACTTCTCTCTTTCCAACGCCAACGTCCTCTGTCGCCAGCTGGGCTTCGTCTCCGCTACGGGGTGGACACATAGCGCCAAGTACGGCAAGGGCCTAGGTGAGCTATAACACTGTCATAGAGCAGTTATTACACGTTTATAAGACCATTCATAAGCACGAAGGATGGACACACAGCACCAAGTATAGCAAAGGCCAAGGTCAGTAATATTAATGTAACTGTTATATAGAGGCTCTATCATATGTGAGTTACAGACCTGTCAGAGAGCAGCTATTAGAACACCGTTCAACAGTACAGAACTCTATTAGAACACCGTTCAACAGTACAGAACTCTATTAGAAGACCGTTCAACAGTACAGAACTCTATTAGAAGACCGTTCAACAGTACAGAACTCTATTAGAAGACCGTTCAACAGTACAGAACTCTATTAGAAGACCGTTCAACAGTACAGAACTCTATTAGAACACCGTTCAACAGTACAGAACTCTATTAGAACACCGTTCAACAGTACAGAACTCTATTAGAACACCGTTCAACAGTACAGAACTCTATTAGAACACCGTTCAACAGTACAGAACTCTATTAGAACACCGTTCAACAGTACATAACTCTATTAGAACACCGTTCAACAGTACAGAACTCTATTAGAACACCGTTCAACAGTACAGAACTCTATTAGAAGACCGTTCAACAGTACAGAACTCTATTAGAACACCGTTCAACAGCACAGAACTCTATTAGAACACCGTTCAACAGTACAGAACTCTATTAGAACACCGTTCAACAGTACAGAACTCTATTAGAACACCGTTCAACAGTACAGAACTCTATTAGAACACCGTTCAACAGTACAGAACTCTATTAGAACACCGTTCAACAGTACAGAACTCTATTAGAACACCTTTCAACAGTACAGAACTCTATTAGAACACCGTTCAACAGTACAGAACTCTATCAGAACACCGTTCAACAGTACAGAACTCTATTAGAACACCGTTCAACAGTACAGAACTCAAACGCTAGAGAATGCATTGGTTTACAGTGAACGTGCACAGTACATTATTCTCCATGCTGTGTTATGGTTGACCAACGTGACTGATTGTCTATTCTCTATGCAGGGAAGATCTGGCTGGATAATGTGCAGTGTAACGGAGGGGAGAAGAGCATTGAGCTCTGTAAGTCTCGAGGCTGGGGCAACAGTGACTGCACACACGATGAGGACGCTGGAGTCATCTGCAAGGACGAGAGGCTTCCTGGATTTGTCAACTCCAACGTCATCGATGTAAGGCATTGCAATTGCTTACATTGTAAATGCGCAGTAGCAGGGTTGGGGTGGTCAATTACATTTCAATCCCAGTCAATTCAGGAAGTTCACTGGAATCCCAATTCTAATTCTATTCTATGCTTTTGAATGAAGAATATGTTGAATTGGAATTGGCTTTACCCATAGGCCTCTGGTAAAAAATAGTGCACTATATAGGGAATAGGGTATATATGATATAGGGAATAGGGTATCTGGGAATAGGGTAAATAGGGAATAGGGTATCTGGGAATAGGGTATCTGGGAATAGGGTATCTGGGAATAGGGTATCTGGGAATAGGGTATCTGGGAATAGGGTAAATAGGGTATATAGAACACAGCCCTTCTGATAACCAGGTGGCGAATCGCATCTCTGCATGTCTGGCAGACATATCAGTGTGGATGACGGATCACCACCTCAAGCTGAACCTCGGCAAGACGGAGCTGCTCTTCCTCCCGGGGAAGGACTGCCCGTTACATGATCTCGCCATCACGGTTGACAACTCCGTTGTGTCCTCCTCCCAGAGTGCGAAGAGCCTTGGCATGACCCTGGACAACACCCTGTCGTTCTCCGCTAACATCAAGGCGGTGACCCGATCCTGTAGGTTCATGCTCTATAGCATTCGGAGAGTACGACCCTGCCTTACTCAGGAAGCGGTACAGGTCCTAATCCAGGCACTTGTCATCTCCCGTCTGGATTACTGCAACTCGCTGTTGGCTGGGCTCCCTGCCTGTGCCATTAAACCCCTACAACTCATCCAGAATGCCGCAGCCCGTCTGGTGTTCAACCTTCCCAAGTTCTCTCACGTCACCCCGCTCCTCCGCACACTCCACTGGCTTCTAGTTGAAGCTCGCATCTGTTACAAGACCATGATGCTTGCCTATGGAGCAGTGAGGGGAACGGCATCTCCGTACCTTCAGGCTCTGATCAGTCCCTACACCCAAAAGAGGGCATTGCGTTCATCCACCTCTGGCCTGCTGGCTCCCCTTCCTCTACGGAAGCATAGCTCCCGCTCACCCCAGTCAAAACTGTTCGCTGCTCTGGCACCCCAATGGTGGAACAAGCTCCCTCACGACGCCAGGACAGCGGAGTCACTCACCACCTTCCGGAGACATTTGAAACCCCTCCTCTTTAAGGAATACCTGGGATAGGATAAAGTAATCCTTCTACCCCCCCCCTTACCCCACCCCAAAGAAAGAAAAAAAAAAAAAAACATATTGTAAAGTGGTTGTCCCACTGGCTATAAGGTGAATGCACCAATTTGTAAGTCGCTCTGGATAAGAGCGTCTGCTAAATGACGTAAATGATACAGGGAGTCATTTGAAACGTAGCTGTATGAGCTGTTGCCCTGGAGCCAATCTGCTGATGTATATCTTACTGAACCGACCATAACAGGGAAAGGACTGCAGGTCAATATAACATGCTACTTATTTCCTGGTGGGTTGATCGAGCTGTGTGGCCTTTGGTGATGCACTATAGAGCCCTATACTAGAGTTTACAATTACACTCTCACAGATCATTCACTATGTCATAACATGGCCATGTCATAAGTTAACCACTAGTGAGTGACTGTCCAACTGAGGAAGCACAGTTGTAGTGTTGAAAAGCACATAGGTGCCAGACAGCCAGTCTTCTTCCATTTGCTCTCTCTCTCTCTCTCTCTCTCTCTCTCTCTCTCTCTCTCTCTCTCTCTCTCTCTCTCTCTCTCTCTCTCTCTCTCTCTCTGTCTCTCTCTCTCTCTCTCTCTCTCTCTCTCTCTCTCTCTCTCTCTCTCTCTCTCTCTCTCTCTCTCTCTCTCTCTCTCTCTCTCTCGCACCTCTCTTTGAGGTGAGGAGGGTAAAATATTATGTGTGTCCCAAATAGCACCCTATTCCCTTTATAGTGCACTACTTTTTACTTTTTGATAGTAGTGCACAAGGGAATAAGGTTCCATTTGGAACGCAGCCTTAGACTGGGGGCCTTACCTCCAGGACTCTGGGTTTTACTGTTCTGCCTTCTGATTGGATGGTTAGATCAGGATGGAAATACAGTCTGTCTTTCAAGCTGCTGATTGGACAGTTAAAACTAAAGAAGAGCTTTCATAAGAGTTAGGGTTTTGAAAAAAAAAAGCATTTTGTAAACGGAATTCCTCCTCCTCCCCCTCCCTCTCCTCCTGTTCCTCCTCCTCCTCCTCCCCCTCCCTCTCCTCCTGTTCCTCCTCCTCCTCCTCCTCCCCCTCCCCCTCCTGTTCCTCCTCCTCCTCCTCCCCCTCCCTCTCCTCCTGTTCCTCCTCCTCCTGTTCCTCCTCCTCCCCCTCCCTCTCCTCCTCCTCCTCCTCCTCCTCCTCCTCCTCCTCCCCCTCCCTCTCCTCCTGTTCCTCCTCCCCCCTCCCTCTCCTCCCTCTCCTCCCCCTACCCCTCCTCCTCTCTGTGTTCCTATGGCCTGACTCCTCCTCTGTCCAATGTGGCGAACAGACAACAAACCAGGAGTACAGCCAACTCCTCTTCCACCCACTCACTCTGATCTGACTCAATGCAATGCAACGCAGCCTGGGAATCAAGAAACCACAGTCACAATCAGTTACTATTACTGCCTTTAGTCAACCAGTTACTATTACTGCCTTTAGTCAACCAGTTACTATTACTGCCTTTAGTCAACCAGTTACTATTACTGCCTTTAGTCAACCAGTTAATATTACTGCCTTTAGTCAACCAGTTACTATTACTGCCTTTAGTCAACCAGTTACTATTACTGCCTTTAGTCAACCAGTTACTATTACTGCCTTTAGTCAACCAGTTACTATTACTGCCTTTAGTCAACCAGTTACTATTACTGCCTTTAGTCACAACCAGTTACTATTACTGCCTTTAGTCAACCAGTTACTATTACTGCCTTTAGTCAACCAGTTACTATTACTGCCTTTAGTCACAACCAGTTACTATTACTGCCTTTAGTCAACCAGTTACTATTACTGCCTTTAGTCAACCAGTTACTATTACTGCCTTTAGTCACAACCAGTTACTATTACTGCCTTTAGTCAACCAGTTACTATTACTGCCTTTAGTCAACCAGTTACTATTACTGCCTTTAGTCACAACCAGTTACTATTACTGCCTTTAGTCAACCAGTTACTATTACTGCCTTTAGTCAACCAGTTACTATTACTGCCTTTAGTCAACCAGTTACTATTACTGCCTTTAGTCACAACCAGTTACTATTACTGCCTTTAGTCAACCAGTTACTATTACTGCCTTTAGTCAACCAGTTACTATTACTGCCTTTAGTCACAACCAGTTACTATTACTGCCTTTAGTCAACCAGTTACTATTACTGCCTTTAGTCAACCAGTTACTATTACTGCCTTTAGTCACAACCAGTTACTATTACTGCCTTTAGTCACAACCAGTTACTATTACTGCCTTTAGTCAACCAGTTACTATTACTGCCTTTAGTCAACCAGTTACTATTACTGCCTTTAGTCAACCAGTTACTATTACTGCCTTTAGTCAACCAGTTACTATTACTGCCTTTAGTCACAACCAGTTACTATTACTGCCTTTAGTCAACCAGTTACTTTTACTGCCTTTAGTCAACCAGTTACTATTACTGCCTTTAGTCAACCAGTTACTATTACTGCCTTTAGTCAACCAGTTACTATTACTGCCTTTAGTCAACCAGTTACTATTACTGCCTTTAGTCAACCAGTTACTATTACTGCCTTTAGTCAACCAGTTACTATTACTGCCTTTAGTCAACCAGTTACTATTACTGCCTTTAGTAACAACCAGTTACTAATACTGCCTTTAGTCACAACCAGTTACTATTACTGCCTTTAGTCAACCAGTTACTTTTACTGCCTTTAGTCACAACCAGTTACTATTACTGCCTTTAGTCAACCAGTTACTATTACTGCCTTTAGTCAACCAGTTACTATTACTGCCTTTAGTCAACCAGTTACTATTACTGCCTTTAGTAACAACCAGTTACTATTACTGCCTTTAGTCACAACCAGGTACTATTACTGCCTTTAGTCAACCAGTTACTATTACTGCCTTTAGTCAACCAGTTACTATTACTGCCTTTAGTCACAACCAGTTACTATTACTGCCTTTAGTCAACCAGTTACTATTACTGCCTTTAGTCAACCAGTTACTATTACTGCCTTTAGTCACAACCAGGTACTATTACTGCCTTTAGTCAACCAGTTACTATTACTGCCTTTAGTCAACCAGTTACTATTACTGCCTTTAGTCACAACCAGTTACTATTACTGCCTTTAGTCAACCAGTTACTATTACTGCCTTTAGTCAACCAGTTACTATTACTGCCTTTAGTCAACCAGTTACTATTACTGCCTTTAGTCTCAACCAGTTACTATTACTGCCTTTAGTCAACCAGTTACTATTACTGCCTTTAGTCAACCAGTTACTATTACTGCCTTTAGTCTCAACCAGTTACTATTACTGCCTTTAGTCAACCAGTTACTATTACTGCCTTTAGTCAACCAGTTACTATTACTGCCTTTAGTCAACCAGTTACTATTACTGCCTTTAGTCACAACCAGTTACTATTACTGCCTTTAGTCAACCAGTTACTATTACTGCCTTTAGTCAACCAGTTACTATTACTGCCTTTAGTCAACCAGTTACTATTACTGCCTTTAGTCAACCAGTTACTATTACTGCCTTTAGTCAACCAGTTACTATTACTGCCTTTAGTCAACCAGTTACTATTACTGCCTTTAGTCAACCAGTTACTATTACTGCCTTTAGTCAACCAGTTACTATTACTGCCTTTAGTCAACCAGTTACTATTACTGCCTTTAGTCACAACCAGTTACTATTACTGCCTTTAGTCAACCAGTTACTATTACTGCCTTTAGTCAACCAGTTACTATTACTGCCTTTAGTCAACCAGTTACTATTACTGCCTTTAGTCAACCAGTTACTATTACTGCCTTTAGTCAACCAGTTACTATTACTGCCTTTAGTCAACCAGTTACTATTACTGCCTTTAGTCACAACCAGTTACTATTACTGCCTTTAGTCAACCAGTTACTATTACTGCCTTTAGTCAACCAGTTACTATTACTGCCTTTAGTCAACCAGTTACTATTACTGCCTTTAGTCCAACCAGTTACTATTACTGCCTTTAGTCAACCAGTTACTATTACTGCCTTTAGTCCAACCAGTTACTATTACTGCCTTTAGTCACAACCAGTTACTATTACTGCCTTTAGTCAACCAGTTACTATTACTGCCTTTAGTCAACCAGTTACTATTACTGCCTTTAGTCAACCAGTTACTATTACTGCCTTTAGTCAACCAGTTACTATTACTGCCTTTAGTCACAACCAGTTACTATTACTGCCTTTAGTCACAACCAGTTACTATTACTGCCTTTAGTCAACCAGTTACTATTACTGCCTTTAGTCAACCAGTTACTATTACTGCCTTTAGTCAACCAGTTACTATTACTGCCTTTAGTCAACCAGTTACTATTACTGCCTTTAGTCAACCAGTTACTATTACTGCCTTTAGTCAACCAGTTACTATTACTTGCCTTTAGTCAACCAGTTACTATTACTGCCTTTAGTCAACCAGTTACTATTACTGCCTTTAGTCAACCAGTTACTATTACTGCCTTTAGTCAACCAGTTACTATTACTGCCTTTAGTCACAACCAGTTACTATTACTGCCTTTAGTCAACCAGTTACTATTACTGCCTTTAGTCAACCAGTTACTATTACTGCCTTTAGTCAACCAGTTACTATTACTGCCTTTAGTCAACCAGTTACTATTACTGCCTTTAGTCAACCAGTTACTATTACTGCCTTTAGTCAACCAGTTACTATTACTGCCTTTAGTCAACCAGTTACTATTACTGCACTTTAGTCACAACCAGTTACTATTACTGCCTTTAGTCAACCAGTTACTATTACTGCCTTTAGTCAACCAGTTACTATTACTGCCTTTAGTCAACCAGTTACTATTACTGCCTTTAGTCCAACCAGTTACTATTACTGCCTTTAGTCAACCAGTTACTATTACTGCCTTTAGTCACAACCAGTTACTATTACTGCCTTTAGTCAACCAGTTACTATTACTGCCTTTAGTCACAACCAGTTACTATTACTGCCTTTAGTCAACCAGTTACTATTACTGCCTTTAGTCAACCAGTTACTATTACTGCCTTTAGTCAACCAGTTACTATTACTGCCTTTAGTCACAACCAGTTACTATTACTGCCTTTAGTCAACCAGTTACTATTACTGCCTTTAGTCAACCAGTTACTATTACTGCCTTTAGTCAACCAGTTACTTTTACTGCCTTTAGTCAACCAGTTACTATTACTGCCTTTAGTCAACCAGTTACTATTACTGCCTTTAGTCACAACCAGGTACTATTACTGCCTTTAGTCACAACCAGTTACTATTACTGCCTTTAGTCAACCAGTTACTATTACTGCCTTTAGTCACAACCAGGTACTATTACTGCCTTTAGTCAACCAGTTACTATTACTGCCTTTAGTCAACCAGTTACTATTACTGCCTTTAGTCTCAACCAGTTACTATTACTGCCTTTAGTCAACCAGTTACTATTACTGCCTTTAGAAACAACCAGTTACTATTACTGCCTTTAGTCTCAACCAGTTACTATTACTGCCTTTAGTCAACCAGTTACTATTACTGCCTTTAGTAACAACCAGTTACTATTACTGCCTTTAGTCAACCAGTTACTATTACTGCCTTTAGTCAACCAGTTACTATTACTGCCTTTAGTCAACCAGTTACTATTACTGCCTTTAGTCAACCAGTTACTATTACTGCCTTTAGTAACAACCAGTTACTATTACTGCCTTTAGTCAACCAGTTACTATTACTGCCTTTAGTCAACCAGTTACTATTACTGCCTTTAGTCAACCAGTTACTATTACTGCCTTTAGTCACAACCAGTTACTATTACTGCCTTTAGTCTCAACCAGTTACTATTACTGCCTTTAGTCAACCAGTTACTATTACTGCCTTTAGTCAACCAGTTACTATTACTGCCTTTAGTCACAACCAGTTACTATTACTGCCTTTAGTCACAACCAGTTACTATTACTGCCTTTAGTCAACCAGTTACTATTACTGCCTTTAGTCAACCAGTTACTATTACTGCCTTTAGTCAACCAGTTACTATTACTGCCTTTAGTCAACCAGTTACTATTACTGCCTTTAGTCAACCAGTTACTATTACTGCCTTTAGTCACAACCAGTTACTATTACTGCCTTTAGTCAACCAGTTACTATTACTGCCTTTAGTAACAACCAGTTACTATTACTGCCTTTAGTAACAACCAGTTACTATTACTGCCTTTAGTCAACCAGTTACTATTACTGCCTTTAGTCAACCAGTTACTATTACTGCCTTTAGTCAACCAGTTACTATTACTGCCTTTAGTCAACCAGTTACTATTACTGCCTTTAGTCACAACCAGTTACTATTACTGCCTTTAGTCAACCAGTTACTATTACTGCCTTTAGTCACAACCAGTTACTATTACTGCCTTTAGTCAACCAGTTACTATTACTGCCTTTAGTCACAACCAGTTACTATTACTGCCTTTAGTCAACCAGTTACTATTACTGCCTTTAGTCACAACCAGTTACTATTACTGCCTTTAGTCAACCAGTTACTATTACTGCCTTTAGTCACAACCAGTTACTATTACTGCCTTTAGTCAACCAGTTACTATTACTGCCTTTAGTCACAACCAGTTACTATTACTGCCTTTAGTCAACCAGTTACTATTACTGCCTTTAGTCAACCAGTTACTATTACTGCCTTTAGTCAACCAGTTACTATTACTGCCTTTAGTCACAACCAGTTACTATTACTGCCTTTAGTCAACCAGTTACTATTACTGCCTTTAGTCACAACCAGTTACTATTACTGCCTTTAGTCAACCAGTTACTATTACTGCCTTTAGTCACAACCAGGTACTATTACTGCCTTTAGTCAACCAGTTACTATTACTGCCTTTAGTCAACCAGTTACTATTACTGCCTTTAGTCAACCAGTTACTATTACTGCCTTTAGTCACAACCAGTTACTATTACTGCCTTTAGTCAACCAGTTACTATTACTGCCTTTAGTCACAACCAGTTACTATTACTGCCTTTAGTCAACCAGTTACTATTACTGCCTTTAGTCAACCAGTTACTATTACTGCCTTTAGTCACAACCAGTTACTATTACTGCCTTTAGTCACAACCAGTTACTATTACTGCCTTTAGTCAACCAGTTACTATTACTGCCTTTAGTCAACCAGTTACTATTACTGCCTTTAGTCACAACCAGTTACTATTACTGCCTTTAGTCAACCAGTTACTATTACTGCCTTTAGTCAACCAGTTACTATTACTGCCTTTAGTCAACCAGTTACTATTACTGCCTTTAGTAACAACCAGTTACTATTACTGCCTTTAGTCAACCAGTTACTATTACTGCCTTTAGTCAACCAGTTACTATTACTGCCTTTAGTCAACCAGTTACTATTACTGCCTTTAGTCACAACCAGTTACTATTACTGCCTTTAGTCAACCAGTTACTATTACTGCCTTTAGTCACAACCAGTTACTATTACTGCCTTTAGTCAACCAGTTACTATTACTGCCTTTAGTCACAACCAGGTACTATTACTGCCTTTAGTCAACCAGTTACTATTACTGCCTTTAGTCAACCAGTTACTATTACTGCCTTTAGTCAACCAGTTACTATTACTGCCTTTAGTCACAACCAGTTACTATTACTGCCTTTAGTCAACCAGTTACTATTACTGCCTTTAGTCACAACCAGTTACTATTACTGCCTTTAGTCAACCAGTTACTATTACTGCCTTTAGTCAACCAGTTACTATTACTGCCTTTAGTCACAACCAGTTACTATTACTGCCTTTAGTCACAACCAGTTACTATTACTGCCTTTAGTCAACCAGTTACTATTACTGCCTTTAGTCAACCAGTTACTATTACTGCCTTTAGTCACAACCAGTTACTATTACTGCCTTTAGTCAACCAGTTACTATTACTGCCTTTAGTCACAACCAGTTACTATTACTGCCTTTAGTCAACCAGTTACTATTACTGCCTTTAGTCAACCAGTTACTATTACTGCCTTTAGTCACAACCAGTTACTATTACTGCCTTTAGTCACAACCAGTTACTATTACTGCCTTTAGTCAACCAGTTACTATTACTGCCTTTAGTCAACCAGTTACTATTACTGCCTTTAGTCAACCAGTTACTATTACTGCCTTTAGTCACAACCAGTAACTATTACTGCCTTTAGTCAACCAGTTACTATTACTGCCTTTAGTCAACCAGTTACTATTACTGACTTTAGTCAACCAGTTACTATTACTGACTTTAGTCAACCAGTTACTATTACTGCCTTTAGTCAACCAGTTACTATTACTGCCTTTAGTCAACCAGTTACTTTTACTGCCTTTAGTCACAACCAGTTACTATTACTGCCTTTAGTCACAACCAGTTACTATTACTGCCTTTAGTCAACCAGTTACTATTACTGCCTTTAGTCACAACCAGGTACTATTACTGCCTTTAGTCAACCAGTTACTATTACTGCCTTTAGTCACAACCAGTTACTATTACTGCCTTTAGTCAACCAGTTACTATTACTGCCTTTAGTCACAACCAGTTACTATTACTGCCTTTAGTCACAACCAGTTACTATTACTGCCTTTAGTCAACCAGTTACTATTACTGCCTTTAGTCAACCAGTTACTATTACTGCCTTTAGTCAACCAGTTACTATTACTGCCTTTAGTCACAACCAGGTACTATTACTGCCTTTAGTCAACCAGTTACTATTACTGCCTTTAGTCACAACCAGGTACTATTACTGCCTTTAGTCAACCAGTTACTATTACTGCCTTTAGTCAACCAGTTACTATTACTGCCTTTAGTCAACCAGTTACTATTACTGCCTTTAGTCAACCAGTTACTATTACTGCCTTTAGTAACAACCAGTTACTATTACTGCCTTTAGTCAACCAGTTACTATTACTGCCTTTAGTCACAACCAGTTACTATTACTGCCTTTAGTCTCAACCAGTTACTATTACTGCCTTTAGTCACAACCAGTTACTATTACTGCCTTTAGTCTCAACCAGTTACTATTACTGCCTTTAGTCAACCAGTTACTATTACTGCCTTTAGTCAACCAGTTACTATTACTGCCTTTAGTCACAACCAGTTACTATTACTGCCTTTAGTCAACCAGTTACTATTACTGCCTTTAGTCAACCAGTTACTATTACTGCCTTTAGTCAACCAGTTACTATTACTGCCTTTAGTCAACCAGTTACTATTACTGCCTTTAGTCAACCAGTTACTATTACTGCCTTTAGTCAACCAGTTACTATTACTGCCTTTAGTCAACCAGTTACTATTACTGCCTTTAGTCAACCAGTTACTATTACTGCCTTTAGTCAACCAGTTACTATTACTGCCTTTAGTCAACCAGTTACTATTACTGCCTTTAGTCAACCAGTTACTATTACTGCCTTTAGTCAACCAGTTACTATTACTGCCTTTAGTCACAACCAGTTACTATTACTGCCTTTAGTCAACCAGGTACTATTACTGCCTTTAGTAACAACCAGGTACTATTACTGCCTTTAGTCTCAACCAGTTACTATTACTGCCTTTAGTCAACCAGGTACTATTACTGCCTTTAGTAACAACCAGTTACTATTACTGCCTTTAGTCTCAACCAGTTACTATTACTGCCTTTAGTCAACCAGTTACTATTACTGCCTTTAGTCACAACCAGTTACTATTACTGCCTTTAGTCAACCAGTTACTATTACTGCCTTTAGTCAACCAGTTACTATTACTGCCTTTAGTAACAACCAGTTACTATTACTGCCTTTAGTAACAACCAGTTACTATTACTGCCTTTAGTCTCAACCAGTTACTATTACTGCCTTTAGTCAACCAGTTACTATTACTGCCTTTAGTCAACCAGTTACTATTACTGCCTTTAGTCACAACCAGTTACTATTACTGCCTTTAGTCAACCAGTTACTATTACTGCCTTTAGTCAACCAGTTACTATTACTGCCTTTAGTCAACCAGTTACTATTACTGCCTTTAGTCAACCAGTTACTATTACTGCCTTTAGTCAACCAGTTACTATTACTGCCTTTAGTCAACCAGTTACTATTACTGCCTTTAGTCAACCAGTTACTATTACTGCCTTTAGTCAACCAGTTACTATTACTGCCTTTAGTCACAACCAGTTACTATTACTGCCTTTAGTCTCAACCAGTTACTATTACTGCCTTTAGTCAACCAGTTACTATTACTGCCTTTAGTCAACCAGTTACTATTACTGCCTTTAGTCAACCAGTTACTATTACTGCCTTTAGTCAACCAGTTACTATTACTGCCTTTAGTCAACCAGTTACTATTACTGCCTTTAGTCAACCAGTTACTATTACTGCCTTTAGTCAACCAGTTACTATTACTGCCTTTAGTCAACCAGTTACTATTACTGCCTTTAGTCAACCAGTTACTATTACTGCCTTTAGTCAACCAGTTACTATTACTGCCTTTAGTCAACCAGTTACTATTACTGCCTTTAGTCACAACCAGTTACTATTACTGCCTTTAGTCAACCAGTTACTATTACTGCCTTTAGTCAACCAGTTACTATTACTGCCTTTAGTCACAACCAGTTACTATTACTGCCTTTAGTCAACCAGTTACTATTACTGCCTTTAGTCAACCAGTTACTATTACTGCCTTTAGTCAACCAGTTACTATTACTGCCTTTAGTCAACCAGTTACTATTACTGCCTTTAGTCAACCAGTTACTATTACTGCCTTTAGTCAACCAGTTACTATTACTGCCTTTAGTCAACCAGTTACTATTACTGCCTTTAGTCAACCAGTTACTATTACTGCCTTTAGTCAACCAGTTACTATTACTGCCTTTAGTCAACCAGTTACTATTACTGCCTTTAGTCAACCAGTTACTATTACTGCCTTTAGTCACAACCAGTTACTATTACTGCCTTTAGTCAACCAGTTACTATTACTGCCTTTAGTAACAACCAGTTACTATTACTGCCTTTAGTCTCAACCAGTTACTATTACTGCCTTTAGTCACAACCAGTTACTATTACTGCCTTTAGTCTCAACCAGTTACTATTACTGCCTTTAGTCACAACCAGTTACTATTACTGCCTTTAGTCACAACCAGTTACTATTACTGCCTTTAGTCAACCAGTTACTATTACTGCCTTTAGTCACAACCAGTTACTATTACTGCCTTTAGTAACAACCAGTTACTATTACTGCCTTTAGTAACAACCAGTTACTATTACTGCCTTTAGTCAACCAGTTACTATTACTGCCTTTAGTCAACCAGTTACTATTACTGCCTTTAGTCACAACCAGTTACTATTACTACCTTTAGTCAACCAGTTACTATTACTGCCTTTAGTCAACCAGTTACTATTACTGCCTTTAGTCACAACCAGTTACTATTACTGCCTTTAGTCAACCAGTTACTATTACTGCCTTTAGTCAACCAGTTACTATTACTGCCTTTAGTCAACCAGTTACTATTACTGCCTTTAGTCAACCAGTTACTATTACTGCCTTTAGTAACAACCAGTTACTATTACTGCCTTTAGTCAACCAGTTACTATTACTGCCTTTAGTCAACCAGTTACTATTACTGCCTTTAGTCAACCAGTTACTATTACTGCCTTTAGTCAACCAGTTACTATTACTGCCTTTGGTCACAACCAGGTACTATTACTGCCTTTAGTCACAACCAGTTACTATTACTGCCTTTAGTCAACCAGTTACTATTACTGCCTTTAGTCAACCAGTTACTATTACTGCCTTTAGTCAACCAGTTACTATTACTGCCTTTAGTCAACCAGTTACTATTACTGCCTTTAGTCACAACCAGTTACTATTACTGCCTTTAGTCAACCAGTTACTATTACTGCCTTTAGTCAACCAGGTACTATTACTGCCTTTAGTCACAACCAGTTACTATTACTGCCTTTAGTCACAACCAGTTACTTTTACTGCCTTTAGTCAACCAGTTACTATTACTGCCTTTAGTCAACCAGTTACTATTACTGCCTTTAGTCAACCAGTTACTATTACTGCCTTTAGTCAACCAGTTACTATTACTGCCTTTAGTCAACCAGTTACTATTACTGCCTTTAGTCAACCAGTTTACTATTACTGCCTTTAGTCAACCAGTTACTATTACTGCCTTTAGTCAACCAGTTACTATTACTGCCTTTAGTCAACCAGTTACTATTACTGCCTTTAGTCACAACCAGTTACTATTACTGCCTTTAGTCAACCAGTTACTATTACTGCCTTTAGTCAACCAGTTACTATTACTGCCTTTAGTCAACCAGTTACTATTACTGCCTTTAGTCAACCAGTTACTATTACTGCCTTTAGTCAACCAGTTACTATTACTGCCTTTAGTCAACCAGTTACTATTACTGCCTTTAGTCAACCAGTTACTATTACTGCCTTTAGTCAACCAGTTACTATTACTGCCTTTAGTCACAACCAGTAACTATTACTGCCTTTAGTCAACCAGTTACTATTACTGCCTTTAGTCAACCAGTTACTATTACTGCCTTTAGTCAACCAGTTACTATTACTGCCTTTAGTCAACCAGTTACTATTACTGCCTTTAGTCAACCAGTTACTATTACTGCCTTTAGTCAACCAGTTACTATTACTGCCTTTAGTCAACCAGTTACTATTACTGCCTTTAGTCAACCAGTTACTATTACTGCCTTTAGTCACAACCAGTTACTATTACTGCCTTTAGTCAACCAGTTACTATTACTGCCTTTAGTCACAACCAGTTACTATTACTGCCTTTAGTCAACCAGTTACTATTACTGCCTTTAGTCACAACCAGTTACTATTACTGCCTTTAGTCACAACCAGTTACTATTACTGCCTTTAGTCAACCAGTTACTATTACTGCCTTTAGTCACAACCAGTTACTATTACTGCCTTTAGTCACAACCAGTTACTATTACTGCCTTTAGTCACAACCAGGTACTATTACTGCCTTTAGTCAACCAGTTACTATTACTGCCTTTAGTCACAACCAGTTACTATTACTGCCTTTAGTCACAACCAGTTACTATTACTGCCTTTAGTCACAACCAGTTACTATTACTGCCTTTAGTCAACCAGTTACTATTACTGCCTTTAGTCAACCAGTTACTATTACTGCCTTTAGTCACAACCAGTTACTATTACTGCCTTTAGTCACAACCAGTTACTATTACTGCCTTTAGTCAACCAGTTACTATTACTGCCTTTAGTCAACCAGTTACTTTTACTGCCTTTAGTCAACCAGTTACTATTACTGCCTTTAGTCAACCAGTTACTATTACTGCCTTTAGTCAACCAGTTACTTTTACTGCCTTTAGTCAACCAGTTACTATTACTGCCTTTAGTCAACCAGTTACTATTACTGCCTTTAGTCAACCAGTTACTATTACTGCCTTTAGTCAACCAGTTACTATTACTGCCTTTATTCAACCAGTTACTATTACTGCCTTTAGTCAACCAGTTAATATTACTGCCTTTAGTAACAACCAGTTACTATTACTGCCTTTAGTCAACCAGTTACTATTACTGCCTTTAGTCAACCAGTTACTATTACTGCCTTTAGTCAACCAGTTACTATTACTGCTTTTAGTCACAACCAGTTACTATTACTGCCTTTAGTCACAACCAGTTACTATTACTGCCTTTAGTCAACCAGTTACTATTACTGCCTTTAGTCAACCAGTTACTATTACTGCCTTTAGTAACAACCAGTTACTATTACTGCCTTTAGTACAACCAGTTACTATTACTGCCTTTAGTCACAACCAGTTACTATTACTGCCTTTAGTCAACCAGTTACTATTACTGCTTTTAGTCAACCAGTTACTATTACTGCCTTTAGTCAACCAGTTACTATTACTGCCTTTAGTCAACCAGTTACTATTACTGCCTTTAGTCAACCAGTTACTATTACTGCCTTTAGTCACAACCAGTTACTATTACTGCCTTTAGTCAACCAGTTACTATTACTGCCTTTAGTCAACCAGTTACTATTACTGCCTTTAGTCAACCAGTTACTATTACTGCCTTTAGTCAACCAGTTACTATTACTGCCTTTAGTCAACCAGTTACTATTACTGCCTTTAGTCACAACCAGTTACTATTACTGCCTTTAGTCAACCAGTTACTATTACTGCCTTTAGTCACAACCAGTTACTATTACTGCCTTTAGTCAACCAGTTACTATTACTGCCTTTAGTCACAATCAGTTACTATTACTGCCTTTAGTCAACCAGTTACTATTACTGCCTTTAGTCACAACCAGTTACTATTACTGCTTTTAGTCAACCAGTTACTATTACTGCCTTTAGTCACAACCAGTTACTATTACTGCCTTTAGTCAACCAGTTACTATTACTGCCTTTAGTCAACCAGTTACTATTACTGCCTTTAGTCACAACCAGTTACTATTACTGCCTTTAGTCAACCAGTTACTATTACTGCCTTTAGTAACAACCAGTTACTATTAATAACATTAGTCAACCAGTTACTATTAATAACATTAGTCAACCAGTTACTATTCCTGTGATGGGTGATTTGAAGGAGTTAGGCGCAGGAGGGCAAATCTCCAATCTGTTCAGTGCTCGGTAATCAATGCAAGGGTGCAGACATCCGTCTTTCTTCTTCACAAAAAAGAAACTCTAGGAGGCGGGCGATGTGGTGGGACATATGAATCCCTGGCGCAGGGACTCGGAGACGAATGTCTCCATAGCCTCTTCCAGGACGTCCTCTAGCAGCCAGCAGGTTGTCCAACCAGATGATCAAAGGACAACATGGTGTCCCGGCAGGCTAGCTCCCTTCGGACGTCCTCTCGTAGCTGGCACCGGAAGTGGTCGATGAGGGCCCGCTTGTTCCACCCGGACCCAGCCGATAGATTCCAAAACTCCAAGGCGAAGTCCTGCGCGGTCCACGTCCCCTGCGTCTCTTCCTTCGGGCGGGTGGTCAAAGACTTCCCGGGAAGAGGCGAGCGAACTCCCCGTAGATCTCCAACGACGCTCCTCCTTCACTCCAAACCGCGTTGGCCCAATCCAGGGCTTTCCCCGAGAGACAGGAGATGAGGGCGGACACCTTTTCCCGCTCCGATGGAGCCGGGCTGACGGTTGTGAAGTAGAGGTCCAGCTGCAGGAGGAATCCCTGGCAGCGGGCAGCTGTCCCGTCACACTCCCTTGGTCGGGATAGTTGAATCCCTCTGGGTGCTGGGGTGTGGGTGGCTGGATCCGGTCGCTCAGCTGGTCTCGAAGGATCGGGTCCTGTCCTCTCCAGGAGTTGGACAACCTGGAGAACCCATCGCTTCTCCCAAGCTGGCTATTATATCAGAATGCTGCCGGACCCGTGCCACGACTCCTGGCATGTTCGCTTCTCCTGCTGACTCCATGTCGGGTGTGTGATTCTGTGATGGGTGATTTGAAGGAGTCAGGCGCAGGAGGGCAAATCACCGAATAACAGGTTTATTCTGAACACAGTAGTACGCAGCAATGCATCAAACACTTCAGTGCGGAAAAACAAGCACACTGGAAACAACGAAGCACACGGGTGAACATAACCCAGCGATACAAAATAACAAAGAGCTCCACCGAGCTAATAGAACCTCCACAACAAACAATCACACACAAAGACAAGGGTGCAGGGGGAACACTTATACAGGTACTGATGAGGGGATATGAACCAGGTGTGTGTAATAACCAAGACAAAACAAATGGAATGAAGAGATGAGGAGCCGCAGTGGCTAGAAGGCCGGTGACGACGAACGCCGAAGCCTGCCCGAACAAGGAGAGGTGGCAACGTCGGAGGAAGTCATGACAGTACCCCTCCCTTGACGCGCAGCTCCAGCAGCGAGCTGACACCGGCCTCGGAGACGGCCAGGAGGACGCGGAGCAGGGCGAGTCGGATGGCGACGGTGGAAATCCCGCAATAGGGAGGGATCGAGGAAATCCCTCACCAGAACCCAGCACCGCTCCTCCGAACCGTACCCCTCCCACTCCACGAGGTACTGAAGCCCCCCCACCCGACGCCTCGAATCCAGGATGGAACGGACGGAGTACGCCGGGCCCCCTCGATGTCCAGAGGAACCTCCCGCACCTCAGACTCCTGGAGCGGATCAGCCACCGCCGGCCTTAGGAGAGACACATGGAACGAGGGGTTAATATGGTAATCTGGAGGGAGTAATAACCTATATATAACCTTGTTTATCCTCCTCAGGACTTTGAACGGCCCCACAGACCGCGGGCTCAGCTCCCGGCAGGGCAGGCGAGGGGCAGATTCCGGGTCGAGAGCCAAACCCGATCACCCTGTACCGGGGCCTCACTGCGGTGGCGGTCAGCGTTGGCCTTCTGGCGACGCACGGCGCACTGGAGGTGGACGTAAGCAGCGTTCCACGTCTCCTTCGAGCGCCAAAACCAGTCATCCACCGCAGGAGCTTCGGTCTGGCTCTGATGCCACGGTGCCAGAACCGGCTGATAACCTAAAACACATTGAAAGGGCGATAGGTTAGTGGAGGAGTGGCGGAGAGTGTTCTGAGCATATTCTGCCCATGGCAAGAACACTGACCACTCCCCCAGCTGATCCTGCCACCCCGTAGTGCCAGAAGACGTGAGTAAACATGGCCTCCGCAGTCTGCAGGGCCGTTGGGACACCGGGCAGAGGAAGCAGGCGGCAGGCTTTTGAAAAGCGGTCCACAACGACCAGGATGGTGGTGTTACCCTGAGAGAGGGGAAGATCAGTAAGAAAGTCAACACACAGGTGGGACCATGGCTGTTGTGGAACTGGTAAGGGCTGTAACTTACACGCTGGGAGGTGCCTAGGTGCCTTACTCTGGGTGCACACCGAGCAGGAGGAGACATACACCCTCACATCCTTAGCCAAGGTAGGTCACCAGTACTTTCCGGTCAGGCAGTGCACTGTACGACCGATACCTGGGTCACCAGAGGAGGGGGACGTGTGTGCCCAGTAGATCAGACGGTCACGGACAAGAGAAGGCACGTACTGCAGCCCAACTGGACACTGAGGTGGAGATGGTTCTGTGCGTAACGCCCGCTCTATGTCCGCGTCCATCGCCCATACTACCGGCGCCACAATACAAGAGGCCGGGAGTATTGGGGTGTTGTCTATTGGCCTCTCCTCTGTGTCGTACAGCCGTGATAGTGTAAAATCAAACCGGGTGAAGATTAGGGCCCACCTGGCCTGGCGAGGGTTCAGCCTCCTCGCTGCCCGGATGTACTCCAGGTTACAGTGGTCCATTCAGACGAGGAAAGGGTGTTTCGCCCCCTCGAGCCAGTGCCTCCACACGGTCAGGGCTCGGACAACAGCCAACAGCTCCCAATCACCAACCTCGTAGTTCTGCTCTGCCGGGCTGAGCTTCTTGGAGAAGAAGGCACAGGGGTGGAGCTTGTAGTGATGGATCGGGATGGGCAAGTACCGGGGCTGAGGTGAACAGAACCCTCAGGTTACTGAAGGCTCTGTCAGCCTCAGCAGACCAGTGGAGCCGGGACGGCCCACCCTTCAACAGAGATGTGATGGGAGCTGCGACCTTGGTAAAGCCAATAAAGCGCTGCACCTCCTTAACCGTGGTTGGAGTCGGCCAATTACGCACGGCTGAAATACGATCTCCCTCCATCTCCACACCTGAGGTGGTAATGCGGTATCCGAGGAAGGAGACGGACTGCTGGAAAAACATACACTTTTCTGCCTTGGCATAAAGGTCATTTTCCAACAGTCGGGCCAGCACTTTGCGAACCAGGGACACATGCGCGGCGCGCTTAGCGGAATACACCAGAATGTCATCGATGTAGACCACTACACCGCAACCAAGCATGTCCCGAAACACCTCGTTCACAAAGTGATGGAAGACGGATGGAGGATTCATCAACCCGTGCAGCATCACCAGGTATTCGTAATGCCCCGTGGTTGTGCTGAATGCTGTCTTCCACTCGTCCCCCTCTCAGACACGCACCAGGTTGTACGCACTCCGGAGATGTTTTGTGAAGAAGCTCGCCCCATGCATTGACTCGATCACAGATGGAATGAGGGGTAGAGGATAACTATAACGTATTGTCCCCTTGTTCAGTGCTCGGTAATCAATGCAAGGGTGCAGACCTCCGTCTTTCTTCTTCACAAAAAAGAAACTTGAGGAGGCGGGCGAAGTGGAGGGACATATGAATCCCTGGCGCAGGGACTCGGAGACGAATGTCTCCATAGCCTCTTCCAGGACGTCCTCTAGCAGCCAGCAGGTTGTCCAACCAGATGATCAAAGGACAACATGGTGTCCCGGCAGGCTAGCTCCCTTCGGACGTCCTCTCGTAGCTGGCACCGGAAGTGGTCGATGAGGGCCCGCTTGTTCCACCCGGACCCAGCCGATATATTCCAAAACTCCAAGGCGAAGTCCTGCGCGGTCCACGTCCCCTGCCTCTCTTCCTTCGGGCGGGTGGTCGAATACTTCCCGGGAAAAGGCGAGCGAACTCCCCGTAGATCTCCAACGAGGCTCCTCCTTCACTCCAAACCGCGTTGGCCCAATCCAGGGCTTTCCCCGAGAGACAGGAGATGAGGGCGGACACCTTTTCCCGCTCCGATGGAGCCGGGCTGACGGTTGTGAAGTAGAGGTCCAGCTGCAGGAGGAATCCCTGGCAGCGGGCAGCTGTCCCGTCACACTCCCTTGGTCGGGATAGTTGAATCCCTCTGGGTGCTGGGGTGTGGGTGGCTGGATCCGGTCGCTCAGCTGGTCTCGAAGGATCGGGTCCTGTCCTCTCCAGGCGTTGGACAACCTGGAGAACCCATCGCTTCTCCCAAGCTGGCTATTATATCAGAATGCTCCCGGACCCGTGCCACGACTCCTGGCATGTTCGCTTCTCCTGCTGACTCCATGTCGGGTGTGTGATTCTGTGATGGGTGATTTGAAGGAGTCAGGCGCAGGAGGGCAAATCACCGAATAACAGGTTTATTCTGAACACAGTAGTACGCAGCAATGCATCAAACACTTCAGTGCGGAAAAACAGGCACACTGGAAACAACGAAGCACGCGGGTGAACATAACCCAGCGATACAAAATAACAAAGAGCTCCACCGAGCTAATAGAACCTCCACAATAAACAATCACACACAAAGACAAGGGGGCAGGGGGAACACTTATACAGGTCCTGATGAGGGGATATGAACCAGGTGTGTGTAATAAACAAGACAAAACAAATGGAACGCCGAAGCCTGCCCGAACAAGGAGAGGTGGCAGCGTCGGAGGAAGTCGTGACAATTACTGCCTTTAGTGACAGCCAGTTACTATTTCTTACGAAGACCATGATCTTAATTAATACGGCCAGTGTAATATTTTTGAGAAGGGGCAAGAAAACCACGACGATGGCCAAATTAATACGCTTTTGCTGTCCTGATTCGACAACGGACGCATGTTAGAACCAGGTGTAAAGGGGTCTTTTAAAGCTGTTACACCAGTCGGTGATTTCACAGTGACACTGAACTCTTCAGACGTCTTACTCTGTGGTCGGTGGGGCTCCGTCCTGTGGTCGGTGGGGCTCCGTCCTGTGGTCGGTGGGGCTCCGTCCTGTGGTCGGTGGGGCTCCGTCCTGTGGTCGGTGGGGCTCCGTCCACCCAGTTCCAGGTCCCCCTTCGTATCTGTGTCAGTCAGACCAATCCAGGCAAACTGCCTGCTTCGTATCGTAATGTCTGTGGTTGTGGCAGAGAGTAAGCATATTATTAATACACAGCCGTCACTGCTCTGTCTCTCTCTCTCTCACACACACACACACACACACACACACACACACACACACACACACACACACACACACACACACACACACACACGGACATTACACACACACACACACACACACACACACACACACACACGGACATTACACACACACACACACACACACACACACACGGACATTACACACACACACACACACACACACACACACACACACACACACACACACACACACACACACACACACACACACACACACACAAACACACACACGGACTTGGTCCTCTTGGCTGTTGATGATCACCAGGTCTACTCCTCACTCCAGATAGTTCTGTCTGGTCCGTTCAGGTTCTAGTCTCAGGTTCTAGTCTCAGTGGAAGGCAAAGAGTGGCTATTTGAAGAATCTCAAATTTAAAACATATTTTGATTTGCTTAACACTCTTTTGGTTACTACATGATTCCATATGTGTTATTTCATAGTTTTGATGTCTTCACTATTATTCTACAATGTAGAAAATAGTAAAAAAATAAAGAAAAACCCTTGAATGTGTAGGTGTGTCCAAACTTTTGACTGGTATTGTACATCACATAGCATAACTGAGTTTTTCACCTGTTACGGCATGCGCTCTGTGACCGGCCCATTGAATGGTCGTTTTTCTTTTCCATCTACGCTGACTCTGTGTGACACAGTGACATCCGTGTGAAGAGATGTGTATGGGAAATGTACTGTATGTCTCAATCTTTCTCAGAGGTTTTTCGGGTGGTGTCATTCACACCATGAGAAACTCTGATGGTCCACTTGACAGCACAAACAGATCCGTCAGCAGGCTAAATAACACTGGTCTCGTTGGACCATACTGATGTTGAGAGATCGCATTGTGTTTCTGTCACAAAACGAGTCAGGATTGTGGATCAGGCTACAGAGGGGTCACAACAGGTCATAGGTGACACCCCAGCACTCTGTATGACCCCTGTATAAACTATGACCCCTGACGCCCTCGCTACAGGTGCAGGTGGAGGACGTGCGTCTCCATGACCTGTATAACCCTGACCCATGACCTTTGAGACCACAGGAGGTTGGTGGCACCTTAATTGGGGAGGACGGGCTCGTGGTAATGGCTGGAACGGAATTAGTGGAATGGTATCAAATACATCAAACCCATGGTTTCCGTGGTTTCCATGTGTTTGTTGCCATTCCATTTGCTCCGTTCCAGCCATTATTATGAGCCGTCCTGCCCTCAGCAGCCTCCACTGTCTGAGACCTATCCTCTGACCCCTAACACCTGCTCCCCCCCCCCCTCCCCTCCCCACAGGTGCAGGTGGATGAAAACAGGGTGGAGGAGGTTCGTCTGCGCCCGGTGGTGCCCACCAAGAAGATGCCCATCACCGAGGGTGTGGTGGAGATCAAGTACAAGGACGGCTGGGCCCAGATCTGTGATGTGGGGTGGACCCCCAAAAACACCCGGGTCATCTGTGGTATGCTGGGGTTCCCCCACGAGAGGAAGGTCAACAAGAACTTCTACAAGTAAGTCGGAGTAGAGGGATTCACTCATACCAGTGAATATATTATAATATCTACACACCAGTTTATGTCAGCAGCAGCATCGATTTCAGCACCAGGGAACTGGACAGCTTCCCCAACAGAATCATGTGAAAAACCGAACATGCCCCCAACGACGCTCTTAGCTGTCGCTCTTACAGGTTCTCTCTACGTGCTTGTTTGGGGAACAAGCATGTAGAGCAGAACAGAACAGAGCAGAGTAGAGCAGAACAGAACAGAGTAGAGCAGAACAGAGTAGAGCAGAACAGAACAGAACAGAACAGAGTAGAACAGAACAGAACAGAGTAGAACAGAACAGAACAGAACAGAGTAGAACAGAACAGAGCAGAGTAGAACAGAACAGAGTAGAACAGAGTAGAACAGAGCAGAGTAGAGAAGAACAGATTAGAGAGTGGTAGTGGAAGCATCATCATAGTTCCTTGTAAATGATGATTGGCTGAATACTCTAGAGTCTAGACTAGAATACTCGTCTCTCACTGATCACATCTGTTTATTATACTGGATATACAGTACCAGTCAAAAGTTTGGACACACCTACTCATTCAAGGGTTTTTCTTTTTTTTTAAAACTATTTTCTACATTGTAGAAAAATAGTGAAGACATCAACACTATGAAATAACACATATGGAATCATGTAGTAACCAAAAAAGTGTTAAACAAATCAAAATATATTTTAGATTCTTCAAAGTAGCCAGCCTTTGCCTTGATGACAGCTTTGCACACTCTTGGCATTCTCTCAACCAGCTTCACCTGGAATGCTTTTCCAACAGTCTTGAAGGAGTTCCCACATATGCTGAGCACTTGTTGGCTGCTTTTCATTCACTCTGCGGTCCAACTCATCCCAAACCATCTCAATTGGGTTGAGGTCGGGTGATTGTGGAGGTCAGGTCATCTGATGCAGCACTCCATCACTCTCATTCTTGGTCAAATAGCCCTTATACAGCCTGGAGGTGTGTTGGGTCATTGTCCTGTTGAAAAAAAAAAAGATCCCACTAAGCGCAAACCTCATGGGATGGCGTATCGCTGCAGAATGCTTTGGTAGCCATGCTGGTTAAGTGTGCCTTGAATTCTAAATAAACCACAGACAGTGTCACCAGCAAAGCACCCCCAAACCATCACACCTCCTCCTCCATGCTTCACGGTGGGAACCACACATGCAGAGATCATCCGTTCATCTACTCTGCGTCTCACAAAGACACGGTGGTTGGAACCAAAAATCTCAAATTTGGACTCATCAGACCAAAGGACAGATTTCCACCCGTCTAATGTCCATTGCTCGTGTTTCTTGGCCCAAGCAAGTCTCTTCTTATTATTGGTGTCCTTTAGTAGTGGTTTCTTTGCAGCAATTCGACCATGAAGGCCTGATTCACACAGTCTCCTCTGAACAGTTGATGTTGAGATGTGTCTGTTACTTGAACTCTGTGAAGCATTTATTTGGGCTGCAATTTCTGAGGCTGGTAAGTCTAATGAACTTATCCTCTGCAGCAGAGGTAACTCTGGGTCTTCCATTCCTGTGGCGGTCCTCATGAGAGTTAGTTTCATCATAGCGCTTGATGGTTTTTGCGACTGCACTTGAAGAAACTTTAAAAGTTCTTTAAATGTTCCATATTGACTGACCTTCATGTCTTGAAGTAATGATGGACTGTCGTTTCTCTTTGCTTATTTGAGCTGTTCTTGCCATAATATGGACTTGGTCTTTTACCAAATAGGGCTATCTTCTGTATACCCCCCCTACCTTGTCACAACACAACTGATTGGCTCAAACGCATTAAGAAGGAAAGGAAATTCCACAACTGAACTTTTAACAAGGCACAACTGTTAATTGAAATGCATTCCAGGTGACTACCTCATGAAGCTGGTTGAGAGAATGCCAAGAGTGTGCAAAGCTGTCATCAAGGCAAAGGGTGGCTACTTTGAAGAATCTCAAATATAAAATATATTTTGATTTGTTTAACACTTTTTTGGTTACTACATGATTCCATATGTGTTATTTCATAGTTTTGATGTCTTCACTATTATTCTACAATGGAATACCTGGAATAGTATAACAGTAATCCTTCTACCCCCCTCCTCTACATACATTGTAGTGACTATTTTCAACATTGTCCCGTTTCAAATGTCCTTAGTCCCTCTGATAATGTAAATAATAATAAGCCATTTAGCAGACGCTTTTATCCAAAGCGACTTACAGTCATGTGTGCATACATTTTTACGTATGGGTGGTCCCGGGGATCGAACCCACTACCCTGGCGTTACAAGCGCCATGCGTTACAAGCGCCATGCTCTACAATACAAAATATTCATAAATCAAAAACCATCCCACTCCTTCAGGCAAAGTTAAAATATTAATACAAATCCATTATTTGGCTCCTACAAATGTGTTATGGAATATATCAACTCTGATTTTTATGGTGGGCTGTGAGCCCTCCGGTTTCTTTTCCCAATAAAACCTTGTCCTCCAGATTGATGGCAGACAGACAGAGCTCAGAGCTAGATCGGCATTCTGGGCCGTCCTCCAGTAATAAGTCCTCCCTCCTCCCATCCTGAGTCATCCCGTGCAGACGGACGCTTCACAGTTAGTACGAAGGGAAATGGTGTGTTATCTCTCAGTGGTGTGTTATCTCTCAGTGGTGTGTTATCTCTCAGTGGTGTGTTATCTCTCAGTGGTGTGTTATCTCTCAGTGGTGTGTTATCTCTCAGTGGTGCGTTATCTCTCAGTGGTGTGTTATCTCTCAGTGGTGCGTTATCTCTCAGTGGTGTGTTATCTCTCAGTCAGTGGTGCGTTATCTCTCAGTGGTGCGTTATCTCTCAGTGGTGTGTTATCTCTCAGTGGTGTGTTATCTCTCAGTGGTGCGTTATCTCTCAGTGGTGCGTTATCTCTCAGTGGTGCGTTATCTCTCAGTGGTGCGTTATCTCTCAGTGGTGCGTTATCTCTCAGTGGTGTGTTATCTCTCAGTGGTGTGTTATCTCTCAGTGGTGTGTTATCTCTCAGTGGTGCGTTATCTCTCAGTGGTGCGTTATCTCTCAGTGGTGCGTTATCTCTCAGTGGTGTGTTATCTCTCAGTGGTGTGTTATCTCTCAGTGGTGCGTTATCTCTCAGTGGTGCGTTATCTCTCAGTGGTGTGTTATCTCTCAGTGGTGCGTTATCTCTCAGTGGTGCGTTATCTCTCAGTGGTGCGTTATCTCTCAGTGGTGTGTTATCTCTCAGTGGTGTATGAAGACTGAGGCTCTGCTCTCTCTGACTAACTGAAGGGTGATGCAGGGATTCGGGGTGGGGGGGGGGGTAGATGATTAGGCCCAAACTCCAGAACACAGAGAGAACTCACACTGTGTCCCAAATGGCACCCTTTGGGGACACAGACGCAGACTGACTGCAACTGGAGACTAGCCAAGAGAGCCAAGCAACAAGCATCAACAGGCTAGGTAATGAACTGACAGTCTTGGTTTATTAAGGGCTGATATAGGATCAGCCTTTTAGATAATAGTGAGTAATATGACATGAAAAGGGTCCTAGATCAGCACTCGCACTCTCAGAGGCTTTATGACTACAAGGTTAATTTAGGTCAGGCTCAGTAATGTGATGCTAATCTTTCCTGTCAGTGTCGTGGCTCCTCTCAATATTCACATTCTTCTGAAGAATGTGTTGTTTTGGAACGCTGTGTCTACCGTCCTCACAGGTCAACACTATATTTCCATTAGAATAGAATCTGCTGTAAAAGTCGGTCTGATCAGTTGTAATGAGATACTATGTGTCAGGAAGTAAGTACATTTTTGAATACTGTGTGCTGAATGTTTTCATCACACCGACACCACTGCAGTTGCACCACTGCACTCAGGTCGCAGTTGTAAATGAGAACCTGTTCTCAACTGGCTTACCTGGTTAAATAAAGGTGAAATAAAAAAATAAAAAAATAAACTGCAGCAGCCAGGTGGCTTTATGAGCAGGGCACTGAACTGACCAGGAAAAACTCTGGTATAACTAATATATAGAATAATATAATAATACATACCCTTTAGCAGACGCTTTTATCCAAAGTGTCTTAAAGTCAAGCGTGGTCCCAGGAATCAAACCCACTATCTTGGCATTGCAAGCACCATGCTCTACCAACTGAGCTTCAGAGAACCAACTAGGGCCCTGTGTTTGACCTGGATTCATGCGTTATTCCCAACTAGGGCCCTGTGTTGGACCTGGATTCATGCCTTATTCCCAACTAGGGCCCTGTGTTTGACCTGGATTCATGCCTTTTCCCAACTAGGGCCCTGTGTTTGACCTGGATTCATGCCTTATTCCCAACTAGGGCCCTGTGTTTGACCTGGATTCATGCCTTATTCCCAACTAGGGCCCTGTGTTTGACCTGGATTCATGCCTTATTCCCAACTAGGGCCCTGTGTTTGACCTGGATTCATGCCTTATTCCCAACTAGGGCCCTGTGTTGGACCTGGATTCATGCCTTATTCCCAACTAGGGCCCTGTGTTTGACCTGGATTCATGCCTTATTCCCAACTAGGGCCCTGTGTTTGACCTGGATTCATGCGTTATTCCCAACTAGGGCCCTGTGTTGGACTTGGATTCATGCCTTATTCCCAACTAGGGCCCTGTGTTTGACCTGGATTCATGCCTTATTCCCAACTAGGGCCCTGTGTTTGACCTGGATTCATGCCTTATTCCCAACTAGGGCCCTGTGTTTGACCTGGATTCATGCCTTATTCCCAACTAGGGCCCTGTGTTTGACCTGGATTCATGCCTTATTCCCAACTAGGGCCCTGTGTTTGACCTGGATTCATGCCTTATTCCCAACTAGGGCCCTGTGTTGGACCTGGATTCATGCCTTATTCCCAACTAGGGCCCTGTGTTGGACCTGGATTCATGCCTTATTCCCAACTAGGGCCCTGTGTTGGACCTGGATTCATGCCTTATTCCCAACTAGGGCCCTGTGTTTGACCTGGATTCATGCCTTATTCCCAACTAGGGCCCTGTGTTGGACCTGGATTCATGCCTTATTCCCAACTAGGGCCCTGTGTTTGACCTGGATTCATGCCTTATTCCCAACTAGGGCCCTGTGTTTGACCTGGATTCATGCCTTATTCCCAACTAGGGCCCTGTGTTTGACCTGGATTCATGCCTTATTCCCAACTAGGGCCCTGTGTTTGACCTGGATTCATGCCTTATTCCCAACTAGGGCCCTGTGTTTGACCTGGATTCATGCCTTATTCCCGGTGTGACAGATGAGGAACCATGGACTTCATATCCGTCTGTCTGGCTGCTTTATGAGCAGGGCCCTGAACTGACCAGGAAAAACTCTGATACTCTGATAGGGCCCTGAGTTTTTCCTGGTGAGGTCTCTCGATTCATTTTTCTCTAGACAGGTAGAGTAATGTCTTAGTAATGTCTGTCCCCTGCCTGGTGTCTTAGTAATGTCTGTCCCCTGCCTGGTGTCTTAGTAATGTCTGTCCCCTGCCTGGTGTCTTAGTAATGTCTGTCCCCTGCCTGGTGTCTTAGTAATGTCTGTCCCCTGCCTGGTGTCTTAGTAATGTCTGTCCCCTGCCTGGTGTCTTAGTAATGTCTGTCCCCTGCCTGGTGTCTTAGTAATGTCTGTCCCCTGCCTGGTGTCTTAGTAATGTCTGTCCCCTGCCTGGTGTCTTAGTAATGTCTGTCCCCTGCCTGGTGTCTTAGTAATGTCTGTCCCCTGCCTGGTGTCTTAGTAATGTCTGTCCCCTGCCTGGTGTCTTAGTAATGTCTGTCCCCTGCCTGGTGTCTTAGTAATGTCTGTCCCCTGCCTGGTGTGCCACAGCAGCAACTGGTATTTATGATGAGGACCTTGACCTGAGTTGTACCCCCCTGTATATAGCCTCCCTACCGGTACCCCCCCTGTATATAGCCTCCCTACCGGTACCCCCCTGTATATAGCCTCCCTACCGGTACCCCCCCTGTATATAGCCTCCCTACCGGTACCCCCCCCTGTATATAGCCTCCCTACCGGTACCCCCCCTGTATATAGCCTCCCTACCGGTACCCCCCTGTATATAGCCTCCCTACCGGTACCCCCCTGTATATAGCCTCCCTACCGGTACCCCCCCTGTATATAGCCTCCCTACCGGTACCCCCCCTGTGTATAGCCTCCCTACCGGTACCCCCCCTGTATATAGCCTCCCTACCGGTACCCCCCTGTATATAGCCTCCCTACCGGTACCCCCCTGTATATAGCCTCCCTACCGGTACCCCCCTGTATATAGCCTCCCTACCGGTACCCCCCCTGTATATAGCCTCCCTACCGGTACCCCCCTGTATATAGCCTCCCTACCGGTACCCCCCCTGTATATAGCCTCCCTACCGGTACCCCCCTGTATATAGCCTCCCTACCGGTACCCCCCTGTATATAGCCTCCCTACCGGTACTCCCCTGTATATAGCCTCCCTACCGGTACCCCCCCTGTATATAGCCTCCCTACCGGTACCCCCCCCGTATATAGCCTCCCTACCGGTACCCCCCCCTGTATATAGCCTCCCTACCGGTACCCCCCCTGTATATAGCCTCCCTACCGGTACCCCCCTGTATATAGCCTCCCTACCGGTACCCCCCTGTATATAGCCTCCCTACCGGTACCCCCCTGTATATAGCCTCCCTACCGGTACCCCCCTGTATATAGCCTCCCTACCGGTACCCCCCCCGTATATAGCCTCCCTACCGGTACCCCCCCTGTATATAGCCTCCCTACCGGTACCCCCCCTGTATATAGCCTCCCTACCGGTACCCCCCTGTATATAGCCTCCCTACCGGTACCCCCCCTGTATATAGCCTCCCTACCGGTACCCCCCCTGTATATAGCCTCCCTACTGTTATTTCCCATTGACTCTGCACCGGTACCCCCCCTGTGTATATAGCCTCCCTACTGTTATTTCCCATTGACTCTGCACCGGTACCCCCCTGTATATAGCCTCCCTACTGTTATTTCCCATTGACTCTGCACCGGTACCCCCCCTGTATATAGCCTCCCTACTGTTATTTCCCATTGACTCTGTACCGGTACCCCCCTGTGTATATAGCCTCCCTACTGTTATTTCCCATTGACTCTGCACCGGTACCCCCCTGTGTATATAGCCTCCCTACTGTTATTACACATTGACTCTGCACCGGTACCCCCCTGTGTATATAGCCTCCCTACTGTTATTACACATTGACTCTGCACCGGTACCCCCCTGTATATAGCCTCCCTACTGTTATTACACATTGACTCTGCACCGGTACCCCCCTGTATATAGCCTCCCTACTGTTATTACACATTGACTCTGCACCGGTACCCCCTGTATATATAGCCTCCCTAATGTTATTACACATTGACTCTGCACCGGTACCCCCCCTGTATATAGCCTCCCTACTGTTATTACACATTGACTCTGCACCGGTACCCCCCCTGTATATAGCCTCCCTACTGTTATTACACATTGACTCTGTACCGGTACCCCCCTGTATATATAGCCTCCCTACTGTTATTACACATTGACTCTGCACCGGTACCCCCCCTGTATATAGCCTCCCTACTGTTATTACACATTGACTCTGTACCGGTACCCCCCCGTGTATATAGCCTCCCTACTGTTATTACACATTGACTCTGTACCGGTACCCCCCTGTATATAGCCTCCCTACTGTTATTTCCCATTGACTCTGTACCGGTACCCCCCTGTGTATATAGCCTCCCTACTGTTATTACACATTGACTCTGCACCGGTACCCCCCTGTGTATATAGCCTCCCTACTGTTATTACACATTGACTCTGCACCGGTACCCCCCCTGTGTATATAGCCTCCCTACTGTTATTACACATTGACTCTGCACCGGTACCCCCCTGTGTATATAGCTTCCCTACTGTTATTACACATTGACTCTGCACCGGTACCCCCCTGTGTATATAGCCTCCCTACTGTTATTACACATTGACTCTGCACCGGTACCCCCCTGTGTATATAGCCTCCCTACTGTTATTACACATTGACTCTGCACCGGTACCCCCCTGTGTATATAGCCTCCCTACTGTTATTACACATTGACTCTGCACCGGTACCCCCCTGTGTATATAGCTTCCCTACTGTTATTACACATTGACTCTGCACCGGTACCCCCCTGTGTATATAGCCTCCCTACTGTTATTACACATTGACTCTGCACCGGTACCCCCCTGTGTATATAGCCTCCCTACTGTTATTACACATTGACTCTGCACCGGTACCCCCCTGTGTATATAGCCTCCCTACTGTTATTACACATTGACTCTGCACCGGTACCCCCCTGTATATATAGCCTCCCTACTGTTATTACACATTGACTCTGCACCGGTACCCCCCCTGTATATATATAGCCTCCCTACTGTTATTACACATTGACTCTGCACCGGTATCCCCCTGTATATATAGCCTCCCTACTGTTATTACACATTGACTCTGCACCGGTACCCCCCTGTATATAGCCTCCCTACTGTTATTACACATTGACTCTGCACCGGTACCCCCCTGTGTATATAGCCTCCCTACTGTTATTACACATTGACTCTGTACCGGTACCCCCTGTATATATGGCCTACCTACTGTTATTACACATTGACTCTGCACCGGTACCCCCCTGTATATAGCCTCCCTACTGTTATTTCCCATTGACTCTGTACCAGTACCCCCCTGTATATAGCCTCCCTACTGTTATTTCCCATTGACTCTGTACCGGTACCCCCTGTATATATAGCCTCCCTACTGTTATTACACATTGACTCTGCACCGGTACCCCCCTGTATATATAGCCTCCCTACTGTTATTACACATTGACTCTGCACCGGTACCCCCCTGTGTATATAGCCTCCCTACTGTTATTACACATTGACTCTGCACCGGTACCCCCCCTGTATATAGCCTCCCTACTGTTATTACACATTGACTCTGTACCGGTACCCCCTGTATATATGGCCTACCTACTGTTATTACACATTGACTCTGCACCGGTACCCCCCTGTATATATAGCCTCCCTACTGTTATTACACATTGACTCTGCACCGGTACCCCCCCTGTATATAGCCTCCCTACTGTTATTACACATTGACTCTGTACCGGTACCCCCCTGTATATATGGCCTACCTACTGTTATTACACATTGACTCTGTACCGGTACCCCCCTGTATATAGCCTCCCTACTGTTATTTCCCATTGACTCTGTACCAGGACCCCCCTGTATATAGCCTCCCTACTGTTATTACACATTGACTCTGCACCGGTACCCCCCTGTATATAGCCTCCCTACTGTTATTACACATTGACTCTGCACCGGTACCCCCCTGTATATATAGCCTCCCTACTGTTATTACACATTGACTCTGCACCGGTACCCCCCTGTATATATAGCCTCCCTACTGTTATTACACATTGACTCTGTACCGGTACCCCCCTGTATATATAGCCTCCCTACTGTTATTACACATTGACTCTGCACCGGTACCCCCCTGTATATAGCCTCCCTACTGTTATTACACATTGACTCTGCACCGGTACCCCCCTGTGTATATAGCCTCCCTACTGTTATTACACATTGACTCTGCACCGGTACCCCCCTGTGTATATAGCCTCCCTACTGTTATTACACATTGACTCTGCACCGGTACCCCCCTGTGTATATAGCCTCCCTACTGTTATTACACATTGACTCTGCACCGGTACCCCCCTGTATATATAGCCTCCCTACTGTTATTACACATTGACTCTGCACCGGTACCCCCCCTGTATATAGCCTCCCTACTGTTATTACACATTGACTCTGCACCGGTACCCCCCTGTGTATATAGCTTCCCTACTGTTATTACACATTGACTCTGCACCGGTACCCCCCCTGTGTATATAGCTTCCCTACTGTTATTACACATTGACTCTGCACCGGTCCCCCCTGTATATAGCCTCCCTACTGTTATTACACATTGACTCTGCACCGGTACCCCCCTGTGTATATAGCTTCCCTACTGTTATTTCCCATTGACTCTGCACCGGTACCCCCCTGTATATAGCTTCCCTACTGTTATTACACATTGACTCTGCACCGGTACCCCCCTGTATATAGCCTCCCTACTGTTATTTCCCATTGACTCTGCACCAGTACCCCCCTGTATATATAGCCTCCCTACTGTTATTACACATTGACTCTGCACCGGTACCCCCCTGTATATAGCCTCCCTACTGTTATTTCCCATTGACTCTGCACCAGTACCCCCCTGTATATATAGCCTCCCTACTGTTATTTTAATTTTACTTCTGCTCTTTGTTTTCTCAACACTTTGTTGTTGTTGTTTTATTTTACTTTTTTGTTAAAAATAAATGCACTGTTGGTTAAGGGCTTTTAAGTAAGCATTTCACTGTAATGTCTGCACCTGTTGTATTCGGCGCATGTGGCCAATAACATTGGATTTGATTTGAGTTGTCCCTGGGCAGGTCACCCTAATGTTGCGATTAATGAGACTATTGGGCAAAAACAGGATATGTGCCTTTCTCTTCAGTACGCTAATATCTGCTTTTCTCTCCCTACCTCTGGAGTTCATATCAGCCTCAGTCAGCGATTCAACTGGCACCCTGTTCCCTTTATAGTGCACTACTTTAGACCAGGACCCATAGGGAATAGGGTACCATGTAGGGACGGATCCTCAGTCTGTCTGGCTGCTTGTCTTGTTTCCTGTCTGCTTCCTGTCTGTTTCCTGTCTGCTTCCTGTCTGCTTCCTGTCTGCTTCCTGTCTGCTTCCTGTCTGCTTCCTGTCTGTACTGACCCTCCGGTTCTATTCCGTCTGGTAGAAGATTCACTGCCATGTTTTGGAGGGGTTTTTCATGGAGAGGTATTTGGGACAGGGGAAAAGTACAGGATATTCCAAATATAACGGGCAGTTATCCTTTTAAACCAATGTTTCTGAAACGGACAGTGTGTGTATAGTGGAACCAACTAAAGGACTTTTTCTTCTGCAGTGGTTTCATAACAATACATTTGAGAAATCTATTATATTTTACTGGATGGCCTGTCTAGGGGAACAAGTCCAGGACAGACTGGATGGCCTGTCTAGGGGAACAAGTCCAGGACAGACTGGATGGCCTGTCTAGGGGAACAAGGCCAGGACAGACTGGGGGGGGGCATGGCCAGGACAGACTGGGGGGGGCATGGCCTGTCTAGGGGAACAAGGCCAGGACAGACTGGGAGGGGCATGGCCTGTCTAGGGGAACAAGGCCAGGACAGACTGGGAGGGGCATGGCCTGTCTAGGGGAACAAGGCCAGGACAGATTGGGGGGGGCATGGCCTGTCTAGGGGAACAAGGCCAGGACAGACTGGGGGGGGCATGGCCAGGACAGACTGGGGGGCCAGTACATAGTTGGGTTACTGGTATGTTAGATGGAGACAGACTCTGGGGCCAGTACATAGTTGGGTTACTGGTATTTTAGATGGAGACAGACTGGGGGAGCCAGTACATAGTTGGGTTACTGGTATGTTGGATGGAGACAGACTCTGGGGCCAGTACATAGTTGGGTTACTGGTATGTTGGATGGAGACAGACTGGGAGGCCAGTACATAGTTGGGTTACTGGTATGTTGGATGGAGACAGACTAGAGGGCCAGTACATAGTTGGGTTACTGGTATGTTGGATGGAGACAGACTCAGGGGGCCAGTACATAGTTGGGTTACTGGTATTTTAGATGGAGACAGACTGGGGGAGCCAGTACATAGTTGGGTTTCTGGTATGTTGGATGGAGACAGACTCTGGGGCCAGTACATAGTTGGGTTACTGGTATGTTGGATGGAGAAAGACTGGAGGGACCAGTACATAGTTGGGTTACTGGTATGTTGGATGGAGACAGACTGGGGGGGCCAGTACATAGTTGGGTTACTGGTATGTTAGATGGAGACAGACTGGGGGGGCCAGTACATAGTTGGGTTACTGGTATGTTGGATGGAGACAGACTGGGAAGCCAGTACATAGTTGGGTTACTGGTATGTTGGATGGAGACAGACTGGGGGGGCAGTACATAGTTGGGTTACTGGTATATTGGATGGAGACAGACTGGGGGGACAGTACATAGTTGGGTTACTGGTATGTTGGATGGAGACAGACTGGGGGGACAGTACATAGTTGGGTTACTGGTATGTTGGATGGAGAAAGACTGGAGGGGCCAGTACATAGTTGGGTTACTGGTATGTTGGATGGAGACAGAATGGGGGGGCCAGTACATAGTTGGGTTACTGGTATGTTAGATGGAGACAGACTGGGGGGGCCAGTACATAGTTGGGTTACTGGTATGTTGGATGGAGACAGACTGGGAAGCCAGTACATAGTTGGGTTACTGGTATGTTTGATGGAGACAGACTGGGGGGGCCAGTACATAGTTGGGTTACTGGTATGTTGGATGGAGACAGACTGGAGGGCCAGTACATAGTTGGGTTACTGGTATGTTGGATGGAGACAGACTGGGGGGGCCAGTACATAGTTGGGTTACTGGTATGTTGGATGGAGACAGACTGGGAAGCCAGTACATAGTTGGGTTACTGGTATGTTGGATGGAGACAGACTGGGGGGGCAGTACATAGTTGGGTTACTGGTATATTGGATGGAGACAGACTGGGGGGCCAGTACATAGTTGGGTTACTGGTATGTTGGATGGAGACAGACTGGGAAGCCAGTACATAGTTGGGTTACTGGTATGTTGGATGGAGACAGACTGGCTAGCCAGTACATAGTTGGGTTACTGGTATGTTGGATGGAGACAGACTGGGAAGCCAGTACATAGTTGGGTTACTGGTATGTTGGATGGAGGCAGACTGGGAGGCCAGTACATAGTTGGGTTACTGGTATGTTGGATGGAGACAGACTGGGAAGCCAGTGCATAGTTGGGTTACTGGTATGTTGGATGGAGACAGACTGGGAAGCCAGTACATAGTTGGGTTACTGGTATGTTGGATGGAGACAGACTGGGAAGCCAGTGCATAGTTGGGTTACTGGTATGTTGGATGGAGACAGACTGGGAGGCCAGTGCATAGTTGGGTTACTGGTATGTTGGATGGAGACAGACTGGAGGGCCAGTACATAGTTGGGTTACTGGTATGTTGGATGGAGACAGACTGGGAAGCCAGTACATAGTTGGGTTACTGGTATGTTGGATGGAGACAGACTGGAGGGCCAGTACATAGTTGGGTTACTGGTATGTTGGATGGAGACAGACTCTGGGGCCAGTACATAGTTGGGTTACTGGTATGTTGGATGGAGACAGACTGGGAGGCCAGTACATAGTTGGGTTACTGGTATGTTGGATAGAGACAGACTCTGGGGCCAGTACATAGTTGGGTTACTGGCATGTTGGATGGAGACAGACTGGGAGGCCAGTACATAGTTGGGTTACTGGTTGTTGGATGGAGACAGACTGGGGGGGCCAGTACATAGTTGGGTTACTGGTATGTTGGATGGAGACAGACTGGGAGGCCAGTACATAGTTGGGTTACTGGTTGTTGGATGGAGACAGACTGGGGGGGCCAGTACATAGTTGGGTTACTGGTATGTTGGATGGAGACAGACTCTGGGGCCAGTACATAGTTGGGTTACTGGTATGTTGGATGGAGACAGACTGGGAGGCCAGTACATAGTTGGGTTACTGGTTGTTGGATGGAGACAGACTGGGGGGGCCAGTACATAGTTGGGTTACTGGTATGCTGGATGGAGACAGACTCTGGGGCCAGTACATAGTTGGGTTACTGGTATGTTGGATGGAGACAGACTGGGAAGCCAGTACATAGTTGGGTTACTGGTATGTTGGATGGAGACAGACTGGGAAGCCAGTACATAGTTGGGTTACTGGTATGTTGGATGGAGACAGACTGGGAAGCCAGTACATAGTTGGGTTACTGGTATGTTGGATGGAGACAGACTGGGAAGCCAGTACATAGTTGGGTTACTGGTATGTTGGATGGAGACAGACTCTGGGGCCAGTACATATTTGGGTTACTGGTATGTTGGATGGAGACAGACTGGGTTGCCAGTACATAGTTGGGTTACTGGTATGTTGGATGGAGACAGACTGGGAGGCCAGTACATAGTTGGGTTACTGGTATGTTGGATGGAGGCAGACTGGGAGGCCAGTACATAGTTGGGTTACTGGTATGTTGGATGGAGACAGACTGGGAAGCCAGTACATAGTTGGGTTACTGGTATGTTGGATGGAGACAGACTGGAGGGCCAGTACATAGTTGGGTTACTGGTATGTTGGATGGAGACAGACTGGGAGGCCAGTACATAGTTGGGTTACTGGTATGTTGGATGGAGACAGACTGGGAGGCCAGTACATAGTTGGGTTACTGGTATGTTGGATAGAGACAGACTCTGGGGCCAGTACATAGTTGGGTTACTGGTATGTTGGATGGAGACAGACTGGGAGGCCAGTACATAGTTGGGTTACTGGTTGTTGGATGGAGACAGACTGGGGGGGCCAGTACATAGTTGGGTTACTGGTATGTTGGATGGAGACAGACTGGGAGGCCAGTACATAGTTGGGTTACTGGTTGTTGGATGGAGACAGACTGGGGGGGCCAGTACATAGTTGGGTTACTGGTATGTTGGATGGAGACAGACTGGGAGGCCAGTACATAGTTGGGTTACTGGTATGTTGGATGGAGACAGACTGGGAAGCCAGTACATAGTTGGGTTACTGGTATGTTGGATGGAGACAGACTGGAGGGCCAGTACATAGTTGGGTTACTGGTATGTTGGATGGAGACAGACTGGAGGGCCAGTACATAGTTGGGTTACTGGTATGTTGGATGGAGACAGACTCTGGGGCCAGTACATAGTTGGGTTACTGGTATGTTGGATGGAGACAGACTGGGGGGGCCAGTACATAGTTGGGTTACTGGTATGTTGGATGGAGACAGACTCTGGGGCCAGTACATAGTTGGGTTACTGGTATGTTGGATGGAGACAGACTGGGAGGCCAGTACATAGTTGGGTTACTGGTATGTTGGATGGAGACAGACTGGGAGGCCAGTACCTTTTTAAAGAGACGTTAAGACATTCTAGTGTGTCAGTGCTTATTTTAGTCCTGTGTGACATTCCATTTAAACTAGGTTGTATACTACATGACCAAAAGTATGTGGACACCTGCTCGTCGGACATCTCATTCATAAATCATGGTTAATAATATGGAGTTGGTCCCCCCCTTTGCTGCTATAACAGCCTCCACTCTTCTGGGAAGGCTTTCCACTAGATGTTGGAACATTGCTGTGGGGACTTGCTTCCATTCAGCCACAAGAGCATTAGTGAGGTCGGGCACTGATGTTTGGCAATCAGGTCCTGCTCGCAGTTTGCGTTCCAATTCAATCCAAAGGTGTTCGATGGGGTTGAGGTCAGGGCTCTGTGCAGGCCAGTCAAGTTCTTCCACACCAATCTCGACAAACCATTTCTGTATGGACCTCGCTTTGTGCATGGGGGCATTGTCATGCTGAAACAGGAAAGGGCCTTCCCCAAACTGTTGCCACAAAGTTGAAAGCACAGAATCATCTAGAATGTCATTTTATGTTGTAGCATTAAGATTTCCCTTCACTGGAACTAAGGGGCCTAGCCCTAACCAGGAAAAACAGCCGCAGACCATTATTCCTCCTCCACCAAACTTTACAGTTGGCACTATGCATTGGGGCAGGTAGTGTTCTCCTGGCATCCGCCAAACCCAGATTCGATCTTATGATGATCTTAGGCTTGTGTGCGGCTGCTCGGCCAGGAAGCACACCTTACTGTTCTCTACTGTTACCTGTGGCATTACCCAGGAAGCAGACCTTACTGTTCTCTACTGTTACCTGTGGCATTACCCAGGAAGCACTCCTTACTGTTCTCTACTGTTACCTGTGGCATTACCCAGGAAGCAGACCTTACTGTTCTCTACTGTTACCTGTGGCATTACCCAGGAAGCACACCTTACTGTTCTCTACTGTTACCTGTGGCATTACCCAGGAAGCACACCTCACTGTTCTCTACTGTTACCTGTGGCATTACCCAGGAAGCAGACCTCACTGTTCTCTACTGTTACCTGTGGCATTACCCAGGAAGCAGACCTTACTGTTCTCTACTGTTACCTGTGGCATTACCCAGGAAGCAGACCTTACTGTTCTCTACTGTTACCTGTGGCATTACCCAGGAAGCAGACCTTACTGTTCTCTACTGTTACCTGTGGCATTACCCAGGAAGCACACCTTACTGTTCTCTACTGTTACCTGTGGCATTACCCAGGAAGCACACCTTACTGTTCTCCTCTAAACCACAGCTATCCCACGCCGTCTGTGATCAGGGGGGTTATATGTTCTGTCGCGTGTGTGCACGGGTACAGTACCTTACCTGTGTGAGTGTCTGTCTGCCTCACAAGTGTCTCTGTGTGATGTCATGTTGCTGTTTGCCGTTGCAGAGCCCGTCTGAGAAAGAGAGCAGCAGTGAGAAAGGCCAGAGCCGAGGTTAATGTTTCTGCTGGTGCCAGGTATAGGTATCTCAGAGAACAACCCACTGTCTTGCCCCTCCCCCCCCCCCTGAGACTGGGCTTCTGGTCCAAATGGTACCCTACTCCCTATGTAGCGCACTCTGGTCTAAAGTAGTGTACTATGTAGGAAATAGGGTGCCCATTTTGGGACGAAACCTGTTGTTTCTGACAGTGGGTTGTACTGTAGGGGTCGTAGTTCAGTCACTTTATAGAACATCAGTTTAGATACTGTTACCACCCAGCTGCTGTTACCACCCAGCTGCTGTTACCACCCAGCTGCTGTTACCACCCAGCTGCTGTAACCACCCAGCTGCTGTTACCACCCAGCTGCTGTTACCACCCAGCTGCTGTAACCACCCAGCTGCTGTTACCACCCAGCTGCTGTTACCACCCAGCTGCTGTAACCACCCAGCTGCTGTAACCACCCAGCTGCTGTTACCACCCAGATGCTATAACCACCCAGCTGCTGTTACCACCCAGCTACTATAACCACCCAGCTGCTGTAACCACCCAGTTGCTGTTACCACCCAGCTGCTGTTACCAACCAGCTACTGTTACCACCCAGCTGCTGTAACCACCCAGCTGCTGTTACCACCCAGCTGCTGTTACCACCCAGCTGCTGTAACCACCCAGCTGCTGTAACCACCCAGCTGCTGTTACCACCCAGCTACTGTTACCACCCAGCTACTGTTACCACCCAGCTGCTGTTACCACCCAGCTACTGTTACCACCCAGCTACTGTTACCACCCAGCTGCTGTTACCACCCAGCTGCTGTTACCACCCAGCTGCTGTAACCACCCAGCTGCTGTAACCACCCAGCTGCTATTACCACCCAGCTGCTGTTACTACCCAGCTGCTGTTACCACCCAGCTGCTGTAACCACCCAGCTACTGTAACCACCCAGCTGCTGTAACCACCCAGCTGCTGTTACCACCCAGCTGCTGTTACCACCCAGCTGCTGTTACCACCCAGCTGCTGTTACTACCCAGCTGCTGTTACCACCCAGCTGCTGTAACCACCCAGCTACTGTAACCACCCAGCTGCTGTAACCACCCAGCTGCTGTTACCACCCAGCTGCTGTTACCACCCAGCTGCTGTTACCACCCAGCTGCCTTCTAGTCTCTTCTTTACTCATTCGAGCGTAAATATGTTGTGGTCTTCATCGGACTAACCTTTCCTAGTCACAGAAATGCAACTCAGCAAAATAGGATTGCAGATTGATCTGAAATTTTAAACCACTACATTTTGTAAAGATATTCCCCCTAAAAGGGTTCTAAAGAAGCACAGGGGGGGCTGCTGAAGGGAGGACGGGGAGGACGGGCTCGTGGTAATGGCTGGAACGGAGTCAATGGAATGGTATCGAACACATGGAAAACCCGTGTTTGATGTGTTCGATACCATTCCATTTATTCCGTTCCAGCCATTACTATGAGCCCGTCCTCCCCAATTAAGGTGCCACCAGCCGCCTGTTCCAGGAAGTCCTTTTGAAAATAAAATGTTATGTGATGGATGTCAATCTGCCCTCTGGATGTCAATCTGCCCTCTGGATGTCAATCTGCCCTCTGGATGTCAATCTGCCCTCTGGATGTCAATCTGCCCTCTGGATGTCAATCTGCCCTCTGATGTTTAAGTCTGCATCTCTAGTTCAACATTCTAAACTACAACTTTTTGACATTTCCTTGCTTTTTGGTGTGGAACAGAACATATCAATCACTTTATAGTTGTATAAAGTGCTGCATTGCTCAGTTAGCTTCTGCTGAATGGTGTGCTAAAACACATACTAAAACACTAAATACTAAAACACATAATACTAAAACACTAAATACTAAAACACATAATACTAAAACACTAAATACTAAAACACACAATGTAACGTGTAACATAATGTAACTTGTGGTTCTAACTTGGTTAATATTTTCTCCCATTGCATTTACAATCATCATCATCATCATCATCATCATCATCATCCTCATCATCCTCATCATCATCATCATCATCATCATCACCTAACCAATGTTGACTTTACAGGCTGCCACCCAAAGCTAATGCTAAACCATTCATCTCTGGGTTAAAGAAAAGGTAAACTGACTGGGGGAAAAAATCTAAAGTAGCTATTTCCCCTTAATGATCTCCTGTATAAAATGGTTTCCTGCGTGTATCTGTTGACAATTTGATTATTTCCTGGCTCATCTGGGCATTGTGAACAGCAGGGTCTATAAATCTGGGCATTGTGAACAGCAGGGTCTATAAATCTGGGCATTGTGAACAGCAGGGTCTATAAATCTGGGCATTGTGAACAGCAGGGTCTATAAATCTGGGCATTGTGAACAGCAGGGTCTATAAATCTGGGCATTGTGAACAGCAGGGTCTATAAATCTGGGCATTGTGAACAGCAGGGTCTATAAATCTGGGCATTGTGAACAGCAGGGTCTATAAATCTGGGCATTGTGAACAGCAGGGTCTATAAATCTGGGCATTGTGAACAGCAGGGTCTATAAATCTGGGCATTGTGAACAGCAGGGTCTATAAATCTGGGCATTGTGAACAGCAGGGTCTATAAATCTGGGCATTGTGAACAGCAGGGTCTATAAATCTGGGCATTGTGAACAGCAGGGTCTATAAATCTGGGCATTGTGAACAGCAGGGTCTATAAATCTGGGCATTGTGAACAGCAGGGTCTATAAATCTGGGCATTGTGAACAGCAGGGTCTATAAATCTGGGCATTGTGAACAGCAGGGTCTATAAATCTGGGCATTGTGAACAGCAGGGTCTATAAATCTGGGCATTGTGAACAGCAGGGTCTATAAATCTGGGCATTGTGAACAGCAGGGTCTATAAATCTGGGCATTGTGAACAGCAGGGTCTATAAATCTGCCCAGGTCAGGGATAAGAGGGCACTCTGAGGTCTGAGAAATGCCTGCGTCCCAAATGCCACCCTATTCACTATATAGTGCACTACTTTAGACCAGAGAATGGCACCCTATTCACTATGTAGTGCACTACTTTAGACCAGAGAATGGCACCCTATTCCCTATATAGTGCACTACTTTAGACCAGAGAATGGCACCCTATTCACTATGTAGTGCACTACTTTAGACCAGAGAATGGCACCCTATTCCCTATATAGTGCACTACTTTAGACCAGAGAATGGCACCCTATTCACTATATAGTGCACTACTTTAGACCAGAGAATGGCACCCTATTCCCTATATAGTGCACTACTTTAGACCAGAGAATGGCACCCTATTCCCTATATAGTGCACTACTTTAGACCAGAGAATGGCACCCTATTCACTATATAGTGCACTACTTTAGACCAGAGAATGGCACCCTATTCCCTATATAGTGCACTACTTTAGACCAGAGAATGGCACCCTATTCACTATATAGTGCACTACTTTAGACCAGAGAATGGCACCCTATTCCCTATATAGTGCACTACTTTAGACCAGAGAATGGCACCCTATTCCCTATATAGTGCACTACTTTAGACCAGAGAATGGCACCCTATTCCCTATATAGTGCACTACTTTAGACCAGAGAATGGCACCCTATTCACTATATAGTGCACTACTTTTGACCAGGGCTCATAGGGTTAATTTGGGATGCTCCAGACTGTACTGTCTGGCCCAGCTCAGTTCAACACTACCTGCTCTATACTGTACTGTCTGGCCCAGCTCAGTTCAAGACTACCTGCTCTATACTGTACTGTCTGGCCCAGCTCAGTTCAACACTACCTGCTCTATACTGTACTGTCTGGCCCAGCTCAGTTCAACACTACCTGCTCTATACTGTACTGTCTGGCCCAGCTCAGTTCAACACTACCTGCTCTATACTGTACTGTCTGGCCCAGCTCAGTTCAACCCTACCTGCTCTACATTTACATTACATTTTAGTCATTTAGCAGACGCTCTTAACCAGAGCGACTTACAGGAGCAATTAGGGTTAAGTGCCTTGCTCAAGGGCACATTAACGTCATTTAGCAGACGCTCTTAGCCAGAGCGACTCACAAATTGGTGCGTTCACCCTATAGCCAGTGGGATAACCACTTTACAATTTGGGGGGGGGGGGGGGGGGGTAGAAGGAATACTTTATCCTATCCCAGGTATTCCTTAAAGAGGTGGGGTTTCAAATGTCTCCGGAAGGTGGTGAGTGACTCCGCTGTCCTGGCGTCGTGAGGGAGCTTGTTCCACCATTGGGGTGCCAGAGCAGCGAACAGTTTTGACTGGGCTGAGCGGGAGCTATGCTTCCGCAGAGGAAGGGGAGCCAGCAGGCCAGAGGTGGATGAACGCAATGTCCTCGTTTGGGTGTAGGGACTGATCAGAGCCTGAAGGTACAGAGGTGCCGTTCCCCTCACTGCTCCATAGGCAAGCACCATGGTCTTGTAGCGGATGCGAGCTTCAACTGGAAGCCAGTGGAGTGTGCGGAGGAGGGGGGTGACGTGAGAGAACTTGGGAAGGTTGAACACCAGACGGGCTGCGGCATTCTGGATGAGTTGTAGGGGTTTAATGGCACAGGCAGGGAGCCCAGCCAACAGCGAGTTGCAGTAGTCCAGACGGGAGATGACAAGTGCCTGGACCAGGACCTGCGCCGCTTCCTGTGTAAGGCAGGGTCGCACTCTCCGAATGTTGTAGAGCATGAACCTGCAGGAGCGGGTCACCGCCTTGATGTTGGCGGAGAACGACAGGGTGTTGTCCAGGGTCACGCCTAGGCTCTTCGCACTCTGGGAGGAGGACACAGCGGAGTTGTCAACCGTGATGGCGAGATCATGGAACGGGCAGTCCTTCCCCGGGAGGAAGAGCAGCTCCGTCTTGCCAGGGTTCAGCTTGAGGTGGTGATCCGTCATCCATACTGATATGTCTGCCAGACATGCAGAGATGCGATTCGCCACCTGGTTATCAGAAGGGGGAAAGGAGAAGATTAGTTGTGTATCGTCAGCGTAGCAATGATAGGAGAGACCATGTGAGGATATGACAGAGCCAAGTGACTTGGTGTATAGGGAGAAAAGGAGAGGGCCCAGAACCGATCCCTGGGGGACACCAGTGGTGAGAGCACGTGGTGCGGAGACAGCTTCCCGCCACGCCACTTGGTAGGAGCGACCGGTCAGGTAGGACGCAATCCAGGAGTGAGCCGCGCCGGAGATGCCCATCTCGGAGAGGGTGGAGAGGAGGATCTGATGGTTCACAGTATCAAAGGCAGCAGACAGGTCTAGAAGGACAAGAGCAGAGGAGAGAGAGTTAGCTTTAGCAGTGCGGAGAGTCTCCGTGACACAGAGAAGAGCAGTCTCAGTTGAATGACCAGTCCTGAAACCTGATTGGTTTGGATCAAGAAGGTCATTCTGAGAGAGATAGCAAGAGAGTTGGCTAAAGACGGCACGCTCAATAGTTTTGGAAAGAAAAGAAAGAAGGGATACTGGTCTGTAGTTGTTGACATCAGTGGGGTCGAGTGTTGGTTTTTTGAGAAGGGGAGCAACTCTCGCTCTCTTGAAGACGGAAGGGACATGGCCAGCGGTCAAGGATGAGTTGATCAGCGAGGTGAGGTAGGGGAGAAGGTCACCGGAGATGGTCTGGAGAAGGGAGGAGGGGATGGGGTCAAGCGGGCAGGTTGTTGGGCGGCCTGCAGTCACAAGTCGCAGGATTTTATCTGGAGAGAGAGGGGAGAAAGAAGTCAAAGCATAGGGTAGGGCAGTGTGAGCAGGACCAGTCTGGCCCAGCTCAGTTCAACCCTACCTGCTCTATACTGTACTGTCTGGCCCAGCTCAGTTCAACCCTACCTGCTCTATACTGTACTGTCTGGCCCAGCTCAGTTCAACCCTACCTGCTCTATACTGTACTGTCTGGCCCAGCTCAGTTCAACACTACCTGCTCTATACTGTACTGTCTGGCCCAGCTCAGTTCAACACTACCTGCTCTATACTGTACTGTCTGGCCCAGCTCAGTTCAACCCTACCTGCTCTATACTGTACTGTCTGGCCCAGCTCAGTTCAACCCTACCTGCTCTATACTGTACTGTCTGGCCCAGCTCAGTTCAACACTACCTGCTCTATACTGTACTGTCTGGCCCAGCTCAGTTCAACCCTACCTGCTCTATACTGTACTGTCTGGCCCAGCTCAGTTCAACACTACCTGCTCTATACTGTACTGTCTGGCCCAGCTCAGTTCAACACTACCTGCTCTATACTGTACTGTCTGGCCCAGCTCAGTTCAACCCTACCTGCTCTATACTGTACTGTCTGGCCCAGCTCAGTTCAACACTACCTGCTCTATACTGTACTGTCTGGCCCAGCTCAGTTCAACACTACCTGCTCTATACTGTACTGTCTGGCCCAGCTCAGTTCAACCCTACCTGCTCTATACTGTACTGTCTGGCCCAGCTCAGTTCAACACTACCTGCTCTATACTGTACTGTCTGGCCCAGCTCAGTTCAACACTACCTGCTCTATACTGTACTGTCTGGCCCAGCTCAGTTCAACCCTACCTGCTCTATACTGTACTGTCTGGCCCAGCTCAGTTCAACACTACCTGCTCTATACTGTACTGTCTGGCCCAGCTCAGTTCAACACTACCTGCTCTATACTGTTCTGTCTGGCCCAGCTCAGTTCAACCCTACCTGCTCTATGCTGTACTGTCTGGCCCAGCTCAGTTCAACACTACCTGCTCTATACTGTACTGTCTGGCCCAGCTCAGTTCAACCCTACCTGCTCTATACTGTACTGTCTGGCCCAGCTCAGTTCAACACTACCTGCTCTATACTGTACTGTCTGGCCCAGCTCAGTTCAACACTACCTGCTCTATACTGTACTGTCTGGCCCAGCTCAGTTCAACACTACCTGCTCTATACTGTACTGTCTGGCCCAGCTCAGTTCAACACTACCTGCTCTATACTGTACTGTCTGGCCCAGCTCAGTTCAACCCTACCTGCTCTATACTGTACTGTCTGGCCCAGCTCAGTTCAACACTACCTGCTCTATACTGTACTGTCTGGCCCAGCTCAGTTCAACACTACCTGCTCTATACTGTACTGTCTGGCCCAGCTCAGTTCAACACTACCTGCTCTATACTGTACTGTCTGGCCCAGCTCAGTTCAACACTACCTGCTCTATACTGTACTGTCTGGCCCAGCTCAGTTCAACACTACCTGCTCTATACTGTACTGTCTGGCCCAGCTCAGTTCAACCCTACCTGCTCTATACTGTACTGTCTGGCCCAGCTCAGTTCAACACTACCTGCTCTATACTGTACTGTCTGGCCCAGCTCAGTTCAACCCTACCTGCTCTATACTGTACTGTCTGGCCCAGCTCAGTTCAACACTACCTGCTCTATACTGTACTGTCTGGCCCAGCTCAGTTCAACACTACCTGCTCTATACTGTACTGTCTGGCCCAGCTCAGTTCAACACTACCTGCTCTATACTGTACTGTCTGGCCCAGCTCAGTTCAACCCTACCTGCTCTATACTGTACTGTCTGGCCCAGCTCAGTTCAACACTACCTGCTCTATACTGTACTGTCTGGCCCAGCTCAGTTCAACACTACCTGCTCTATACTGTACTGTCTGGCCCAGCTCAGTTCAACCCTACCTGCTCTATACTGTACTGTCTGGCCCAGCTCAGTTCAACACTACCTGCTCTATACTGTACTGTCTGGCCCAGCTCAGTTCAACCCTACCTGCTCTATACTGTACTGTCTGGCCCAGCTCAGTTCAACACTACCTGCTCTATACTGTACTGTCTGGCCCAGCTCAGTTCAACACTACCTGCTCTATACTGTACTGTCTGGCCCAGCTCAGTTCAACCCTACCTGCTCTATACTGTACTGTCTGGCCCAGCTCAGTTCAACACTACCTGCTCTATACTGTACTGTCTGGCCCAGCTCAGTTCAACACTACCTGCTCTATACTGTACTGTCTGGCCCAGCTCAGTTCAACACTACCTGCTCTATACTGTACTGTCTGGCCCAGCTCAGTTCAACCCTACCTGCTCTATACTGTACTGTCTGGCCCAGCTCAGTTCAACACTACCTGCTCTATACTGTACTGTCTGGCCCAGCTCAGTTCAACACTACCTGCTCTATACTGTACTGTCTGGCCCAGCTCAGTTCAACACTACCTGCTCTATACTGTACTGTCTGGCCCAGCTCAGTTCAACACTACCTGCTCTATACTGTACTGTCTGGCCCAGCTCAGTTCAACCCTACCTGCTCTATACTGTACTGTCTGGCCCAGCTCAGTTCAACACTACCTGCTCTATACTGTACTGTCTGGCCCAGCTCAGTTCAACACTACCTGCTCTATACTGTACTGTCTGGCCCAGCTCAGTTCAACACTACCTGCTCTATACTGTACTGTCTGGCCCAGCTCAGTTCAACACTACCTGCTCTATACTGTACTGTCTGGCCCAGCTCAGTTCAACACTACCTGCTCTATACTGTACTGTCTGGCCCAGCTCAGTTCAACACTACCTGCTCTATACTGTACTGTCTGGCCCAGCTCAGTTCAACACTACCTGCTCTATACTGTACTGTCTGGCCCAGCTCAGTTCAACACTACCTGCTCTATACTGTACTGTCTGGCCCAGCTCAGTTCAACACTACCTGCTCTATACTGTACTGTCTGGCCCAGCTCAGTTCAACTCTACCTGCTCTATACTGTACTGTCTGGCCCAGCTCAGTTCAACTCTACCTGCTCTATACTGTACTGTCTGGCCCAGCTCAGTTCAACACTACCTGCTCTATACTGTACTGTCTGGCCCAGCTCAGTTCAACACTACCTGCTCTATACTGAACTGTCTGGCCCAGCTCAGTTCAACACTACCTGCTCTATACTGTACTGTCTGGCCCAGCTCAGTTCAACACTACCTGCTCTATACTGAACTGTCTGGCCCAGCTCAGTTCAACACTACCTGCTCTATACTGTACTGTCTGGCCCAGCTCAGTTCAACACTACCTGCTCTATACTGAACTGTCTGGCCCAGCTCAGTTCAACACTACCTGCTCTATACTGTACTGTCTGGCCCAGCTCAGTTCAACACTACCTGCTCTATACTGTACTGTCTGGCCCAGCTCAGTTCAACTCTACCTGCTCTATACTGTACTGTCTGGCCCAGCTCAGTTCAACTCTACCTGCTCTATACTGTACTGTCTGGCCCAGCTCAGTTCAACACTACCTGCTCTATACTGTACT
>CM062501.1:50337151-50384651 GCA_031479575.1 Coregonus ussuriensis
GCTTGTGTTGGCACTGAGGTCCACCTGGCAGCCTGCCCCCTGGAGTCCAACAATGGTAATTATGGAGGGAGATTGCACCATGATCAGACCAGAGTTATGTTGAATATATTCACTGTGCATATTTGTGAGTTGTATTCTGTGTATTTACATAATTGTGTATATCTATTCTCACTCCATAGGAAATGCCACAGGGTCCTGTGAAGGCGGCATGCCAGCCGTGGTCAGCTGTGTGCCTGGACCACAGTACGTACAGAACAACGGACTGAAGAAGAAGATGCTCAAAACGATGGTGATTAGGAGTAGCAATGTGTGTGTGTGTCTCACTAGCATTGCATAGACTTGAAGGTGGCATATTTTCGCTTCAACTACAGTTTCTTAATCTGATCAGTTTGGTGTTCCTGCTCTGTGTTGTCTTTCTCTGTAGAGGACAGTGAGTTAACTGTCTCCTGTCTGTAGAACACAGTGAGTTAACTGTCTCCTGTCTGTAGAACACAGTGAGTTAACTGTCTCCTGTCTGTAGAACACAGTGAGTTAACTGTCTCCTGTCTGTAGAACACAGTGAGTTAACTGTCTCCTGTCTGTAGAACACAGTGAGTTAAATGTCTCCTGTCTGTAGAGCACAGTGAGTTAACTGTCATCTCCTCTCTCCTCTTCTCTGTGTATCTGTGTCAGTTAACTGTCATCTCCTGTCTGTAGAACACAGTGAGTTAACTGTCATCTCCTCTCTCCTCTTTTCTGTGTATCAATGTCAGTTAACTGTCATCTCCTGTCTGTAGAACACAGTGAGTTAACTGTCATCTCCTCTCTCCTCTTTTCTGTGTATCTGTGTCTGTTAACTGTCTCCTGTCTGTAGAACACAGTGAGTTAACTGTCATCTCCTCACTCATCTTCTCTGTGTGTCTGTGTCAGTTAACTGTCTCCTGTCTGTAGAACACAGTGAGTTAACTGTCATCTCCTGTCTGTAGAACACAGTGAGTTAACTGTCATCTCCTGTCTCCTCTTCTCTGTGTATCTGTGTCAGTTAACTGTCATCTCCTGTCTGTAGAACACAGTGAGTTAACTGTCATCTCCTCTCTCCTCTTTTCTGTGTATCTGTGTCAGTTAACTGTCTCCTGTCTGTAGAACACAGTGAGTTAACTGTCATCTCCTGTCTCCTCTTCTCTGTGTGTCTGTGTCAGTTAACTGTCACCTCCTGTCTCCTCTTCTCTGTGTGTCTGTGTCAGTTAACTGTGTCCCTTGCTGTCTTCTTCCATCAGAGCATGGTGAGGCTGAAGGGTGGTGCCAAGCTGGGTGAGGGCAGAGTGGAGGTGCTGAGGAACAATGAGTGGGGTACGGTGTGTGACGACCGTTGGACCCTGCTGTCAGCCAGCGTGGTGTGCAGGGAGCTAGGGCTTCGGATCCGCCAAGGAGGCCCTGACTGGGGCTCGCATGGGACAAGGTGAGGACTGAGCACTGTGGTTTAACCTTATATAGGTCAATGGTGAGTGTCGCAGTGGTCTAGCTGTGGTCTAAGGCACTGCATCGCAGTGCTAGCTGTGCCACTAGAGATCCTGGTTCGAATCCAGTCATAGCCGGCCGCGACCGGGAGACCCATGGGGCGGCGCACAATTGGCCCAGCGTCGTCCAGGGTAGGGGAGGGAATGGCCGGCAGGGATGTACAGTGGGGAAAAAAAGTATTTAGTCAGCCACCAATTGTGCAAGTTCTCCCACTTAAAAAGGTGAGAGAGGCCTGTAATTTTCATCATAGGTACACGTCAACTATGACAGACAAAATGAGGGAAAAAAATCCAGAAAATCACATTGTAGGATTTTTAATGAATTTATTTGCAAATTATGGTGGAAAATAAGTATTTGGTCAATAACAAAAGTTTCTCAATACTTTGTTATATACCCTTTGTTGGCAATGACACAGGTCAAACGTTTTCTGTAAGTCTTCACAAGGTTTTCACACACTGTTGCTGGTATTTTGGCCCATTCCTCCATGCAGATCTCCTCTAGAGCAGTGATGTTTTGGGGCTGTCGCTGGGCAACACGGACTTTCAACTCCCTCCAAAGATTTTCTATGGGGTTGAGATCTGGAGACTGGCTAGGCCACTCCAGGACCTTGAAATGCTTCTTACGAAGCCACTCCTTCGTTGCCCGGGCGGTGTGTTTGGGATCATTGTCATGCTGAAAGTCCCAGCCATGTTTCATCTTCAATGGTTTTCACTCAAAATCTCACGATACATGGCCCCATTCATTCTTTCCTTTACACGGATCAGTCGTCCTGGTCCCTTTGCAGAAAAACTTCCCCAAAGCATGATGTTTCCACCCCCATGCTTCACAGTAGGTATGGTGTTCTTTGGATGCAACTCAGCATTCTTTGTCCTCCAAACACGACGAGTTTAGTTTTTACCAAAAAGTTATATTTTGGTTTCATCTGACCATATGACATTCTCCCAATCCTCCAAATGCACTCTAGCAAACTTCAGACGGGCCTGGACATGTACTGGCTTAAGCAGGGGGACACGTCTTGTACTGCAGGATTTGAGTCCCTGGCGGCGTAGTGTGTTACTGATGGTAGGCTTTGTTACTTTGGTCCCAGCTCTCTGCAGGTCATTCACTAGGTCCCCCCATGTGGTTCTGGGATTTTTGCTCACCGTTCTTGTGATCATTTTGACCCCACGGGGTGAGATCTTGCGTGGAGCCCCAGATCAAGGGAGATTATCAGTGGTCTTGTATGTCTTCCATTTCCTAATAATTGCTCCCACAGTTGATTTCTTCAAACCAAGCTGCTCACCTATTGCAGATTCAGTCTTCCCAGCCTGGGGCAGGTCTACAATTTTGTTTCTGGTGTCCTTTGACAGCTCTTTGGTCTTGGCCATAGTGGAGTTCGGAGTGTGACTGTTTGAGGTTGTGGACAGGTGTCTTTTATACTGATAACAAGTTCAAACAGGTGCCATTAATACAGGTAACGAGTGGAGGACAGAGGAGCCTCTTAAAGAAGAAGTTACAGGTCTGTGAGAGCCAGAAATCTTGCTTGTTTGTAGGTGACCAAATACTTATTTTGCACCATAATTTGCAAATAAATTCATTAAAAATCCTACAATGTGATTTTCTGGATTTTTCTTTCTCGATTTGTCTGTCATAGTTGACGTGTACCTATGATGAAAATTACAGGCCTCTCTCATCTTTTTAAGTGGGAGAACTTGCACAATTGGTGGCTGACTAAGTAAGTAAGCATTTCACTGTAATGTCTGCACCTGTTGTATTCGGCGCATGTGACCAATAAAATTTGATTTGATTTGATTTGACTAAATACTTTTTTCCCCCACTGTAGCTCAGTTGATAGAGCATGGCGTTTGCAACGCCAGGGTTGTGGGTTCGATTCCCACGGGGGGCCAGTATAAAAAAAGATTTAAAAAAAGATAAATGTAAGTCGCTCTGGATAAGAGCGTCTGCTAAATGACTAAAAAAAAACAATTAAAAATAAATAAAAAATTTAATAAAACATTATGGATTTGTGCAGAGACTTGGTGTAGTCACATATATACGACTCCCAACTGGAGACCAGGGTTCAATCCCTTTGTCCACTTCCCACTGTTTCTCTTCCAATTGCCTGTCTCTCCCTTTTGATTTCCAACCTGTCTCTATAAAGTGTTAAAACACCCAAAAGATGTGTATATACAGTATATTCAATTGATTAGAAATGATTTGGAAAGGCACACACCTGTTTATGTAAGGTCCCACAGTTGACAGAGCATGTCAGAGCAAAAACCAAAGCCATGAGGTCGAAGGAATTGTCCGTAGAGCTCCGAAACAGGATTGTGTCAAAGCACAGATCTGGGGAAGGGTACCAAAAGACTCCTGCAGCATTGAAGGTCCCCAAGAACACAGTGGCCTCCATCATTCTTAAATGGAAGAAGTTGGGAGGTGACCAAGAACCTGATGGTCACTCTGACAAAGCTCCAGAGTTCCTCTGTGGAGATGGGAGAACCTTCCAGAAGGACAACCATCTCTGCAGCACTCCACCAATCAGGCCTTTATGGTAGAGTGGCCAGATGGAAGCCAGTCCTCGGTAAAAGGCATATGACAGCCCGTTTGGAGTTTACCAAAAGGCACCTAAAGACTCTCAGACCATGAGAAACAAGATTCTCTGGTCTGATGAAACCAAGATTGAACTCTTTGGCCTAAATGCCAAGCTTCACGTCTGGAGGAAACCTGGCACCATCCCTACGGTGAAGCATTGTGGTGGCAGTATCATGCTGTGGGGATGTTTTTCAGTGGCAGGGACTTGAAGACTAGTCAGGATCGAGGGAAAGATGAACAGAGCAAAGTACAGAGAGATCCTTGATGAAAACCTGCTCCAGAGCGCTCAGGACCTCAGACTGGGGCGAAGGTTCACCTTCCAACAGGACAACGACCCTAAGCACACAGCCAAGACAACGCAGGAGTGGCTTCGGGATAAGTCTCTGAATGTCCTTGATTGGCCCAGCCAGAGCCCGGACTTGAACCCGATCGAACATCTCTGGAGAGACGTGAAAATAGCTGTGCAGCGACGCTCCCCATCCAACCTGACAGTGCTTGAGAGGATCTGCAGAGAAGAATGGGAGAAACTCCACAAATACAGGTGTGCCAAGCTTGTAGCGTCATACCCAAGAAGACTTGAGGCTGTAATCGCTGCCAAAGGTGCTCCAACAAAGTACTGAATAAAGGGTCTGAAAACTTATGTAAATGTGATATTTCAGTTTTTATTTATTTATAAAAACCTCTTTTTGCTTTGTCATTATGAGGTATTGTGTGTGTATATCGTTGAGGGGAAAAAACGATTTAATCTATTTTAAAATAAGGCTGTAAACGTAACAAAAAGTAGGAAAAGTCAAGGGGTCTGAATACTTTCCGAAGGCGCTGTATGCATCAATGGTATTACACACAATGACCATGGTGAGACATTTCATTTATCTATTTTATATATTTATTTTCAAGAGGTTGGAGAGAAATGCCCTTTCAGTAATGATTTGTCCCAAAAATTAATTCAAGTCTTTGTCGTGGTTTCCCTAAGAACAAAGTAAATCCAGTAAACCACAGTCTTCCCAGACTGCTTCCCACAAAGCAAGCTGTGTCCAGCACAAATCTGCTTTTCATCATAACTGACTATTATGTCCAGCCCTTTATATTTAGCTTCACAATGAATTGTTTAACCATGTTCTTTTCAGGACAACCAGGACTACAAGAAGAACACAAAACAATTTGACATTAATGAGTTTTATAGACAACTGTAAATACATTTTTTTTTAAAGCAAAAAACCTGATAAAAATGTATTTTTATGAATGCTGTTAGTGCAGAAATGGTTTGCTCAGTGGGAAATGAATACCCAACTAGTCAGTGACAACTGTTTGGAGTTTGTGACAGAAACTATGTGAGCTTATTACAGTATTATAGACACCATGTTCTGGGATTTCCTGTGATCTTCTATGTAGAATAACTCCTTACAATATTATAGACACTATGTCCTGGGATTTCCTATGGTCTTCTATGTAGAAGAACCCCTTACAGCATTATAGACACCCTGTTCTGGGATTTCCTATGGTCTTCTATGTAGAAGAACCCCTTACAGTATTATAGACACCCTGTTCTGGGATTTCCTATGGTCTTCTATGTAGAAGAACCCCTTACAGTATTATAGACACCCTGTCCTGGGATTTCCTATGGTCTTCTATGTAGAAGAACCCCTTACAGTATTATAGACACCCTGTTCTGGGATTTCCTATGGTCTTCTATGTAGAAGAACCCCTTACAGTATTATAGACACCCTGTTCTGGGATTTCCTATGGTCTTCTATGTAGAAGAACCCCTTACAGTATTATAGACACCCTGTCCTGGGATTTCCTATGGTCTTCTATGTAGAAGAACCCCTTACAGTATTATAGACACCCTGTTCTGGGATTTCCTATGGTCTTCTATGTAGAAGAACCCCTTACAGTATTATAGACACCATGTCCTGGGATTTCCTATGGTCTTCTATGTAGAAGAACCCCTTACAGTATTATAGACACCATGTCCTGGGATTTCCTATGGTCTTCTATGTAGAAGAACCCCTTACAGTATTATAGACACCCTGTCCTGGGATTTCCTATGGTCTTCTATGTAGAAGAACCACTTACAGTATTATAGACACCATGTCCTGGGATTTCCTATGGTCTTCTATGTAGAAGAACCCCTTACAGTATTATAGACACTATGTCCTGGGATTTCCTATGGTCTTCTATGTAGAAGAACCCCTTACAGTATTATAGACACCATGTCCTGGGATTTCCTATGGTCTTCTATGTAGAAGAACTCCTTACAGTATTATAGACACCATGTTCTGGGATTTCCTATGGTCTTCTATGTAGAAGAACCCCTTACAGCATTATAGACACCATGTCCTGGGATTTCCTATGAGTACTACTGTCTTCTAAAATGTTACTTTTGATGCCTCTTGATGTTTTTTGATTCATTTAAAGGTTTCTACAAGACACATCTTGACACATAATGTATATTACAGCAGTGTCTTTGTGTGTGTGTGTGTGTGTGTGTGTGTGTGTGTGTGTGTGTGTGTGTGTGTGTGTCTGTGTGTGTCTGTGTGTGTCTGTGTGTGTGTGTGTCTGTGTGTCTGTGTGTAGGGATGGGTCCTATCCACATGAATGAGGTCCAGTGTCTGGGGACGGAGAAGTCGATGTGGAACTGTGTCTTTAAGAACATAACCTCCGAGGACTGCCAGCATGTAGAAGACGCCGCTGTGAGGTGCAACACGCCCTACATGGCTCTGGAGAACTCGGTCAGAGACTAACTACTCAATTTAAATTAAATTCCATTCCATTCTATTCTGTTTAATGAACTTCAAATCATCCTAGAGGGTCAGTTAGTGTTATCTCCTGTTTCACTGAGAGCATGTTGCACCTGTATTCGTAGTGCTGAACATCCGCTCGATTGAAACTTCTGATTGACATATACATACAGTGTTAACCGTGAGTGCAGTTTCCGTGAATGCGGAAACATTTGATTTTCTATTTAAATCGTGCTATACTGCGGATCTTCAGCACTACGGATTGAATCTAGGCCTAAGTAAAAGTTGTAAAAAGTAAGTTAGTTAAGCAAATGGAGGGGGGGGGTTATATTTACTGAGAATTTAAAACTGTTTATTGATCAGCGATGTGTTGACAAGAGGTAATAGATTCCTCATCAGGCAGAAATGTTTGCTGCAATAATGTTCAATACAATGTTAGTAGTATTGTGATGAGAGACATTAACCTGGATGCATCCTGAATAAGTGATGTGTGGAATGACGTCCTTTACACTCATCAAACACATGCCTTTAACAATACATAACAATACATAACAATACATAACAATACATAACAATACATAACAATACATGCCTTTAACAATACATAACAATACATGCCTTTAACAATACATAACAATACATGCCTTTAACAATACATAACAATACATAACAATACATGCCTTTAACAATACATAACAATACATGCCTTTAACAATACATAACAATACATGCCTTTAACAATACATAACAATACATGCCTTTAACAATACATAACAATACATGCCTTTAACAATACATAACAATACATGCCTTTAACAATACATGCCTTTAACAATACAAGCCTTTAACAATACATGACAATACATGCCTTTAACAATACATGCCTTTAACAATACATGCCTTTAACAATACATGCCTTTAACAATACATGCCTTTAACAATACATGACAATACATGCATTTAACAATACATGACAATACATGCCTTTAACAATACATAACAATACATGCCTTTAACAATACATAACAATACATGCCTTTAACAATACATGCCTTTAACAATACATGCCTTTAACAATACATGACAATACATGCCTTTAACAATACATGCCTTTAACAATACATGCCTTTAACAATACATAACAATACATGCCTTTAACAATACATGACAATATACATCAAATCAAATCAAATCAAATTTTATTGGTCACATGCGCCGAATACAACAGGTGCAGACATTACAGTGAAATGCTTACTTACATGCCTTTAACAATACATGCCTTTAACAATACATGACAATACATGCCTTTAACAATACATGCCAATACATGCACAACAAAGAGCTTCAGAAACCCCTAACCTAAAGCATGGAGCCCTATTCCTTATAAAAGTACTGCAATATATAGGCAGTAGGGGGGCATCTGAGATGTCTACACTCTTAGAAAACAAGGTGCTAGAGTGCATTCGGAAAGTATTCAGACCCCTTGACTTTTTACATAAGTATTCAGACCCCTTGACTTTTTACATAAGTATTCAGACCCCTTGACTTTTTACATAAGTATTCAGACCCCTTGACTTTTTACATAAGTATTCAGACCCCATGACTTTTTACATAAGTATTCAGACCCCATGACTTTTTACATAAGTATTCAGACCCCTTGCTATGCGACTCGAAATTGAGCCAAGCCACGAGGTCGAAGGAATTGTCCGTAGAGCTCCAAGACAGGATTGTGTCGAGGCACAGATCTGGGGAAGGGTACCACAAAATATCTGCAGCATTGAAGTTCCCAAGAACACAGTGGCCTCCATCAACTCCTAGAGCTGGCCGCCCGGCCAAACTGAGCAATCGGGGGAGAAGGCACTCTGACAGAGCTCCAGAGTTCCTCTGTGGAGATGGGAGAATCTTCCAGAAGGACAACCATCTCTGCAGCACTCCACCAATCAGGCCTTTATGGTAGAGTGGCCAGATGGAAGCCACTCCTCAGTAAAAGGCACATGACAGCCCGCTTGGAGTTTGCCAAAAGGCACCTAAAGGACTCTGACCATGAGAAACAAGATTCTCTGGTCTGATGAAACCAAGATTGAACTCTTTGGCCTGAATGCCAAGCGTCACGTCTGAAGGAAACCTGGCACCATCCCTATGGTGAAGCATGGTGGTGGCAGCATTGAGTGGCCCAGCCAGAGCCCGGACTTGAACCTGAAAATAGCTGTGCAGCGACACTCCCAATCCAACCTGACAGAGCTTGAGTGGATCTGCAGAGAAGAATGGGAGAAACTCCCCAAATACAGATGTGCCAAGCTTATAGCGTCATACCCAAGAAGACTTTATGCTGTAATCGCTGCCAAAGGTGCTTCAACAAAGTACTGAGTAAAGAGTCTTAATACTTATGTAAATGTGATATTTCAGGATTTTTTTCATTAGATAAATTTCCAAAAAATTCTACAAACCTTGTTTTTGCTTTGTCATTATGGGGTATTGTGTGTAGATTGATGAGGGGAAAAAAACAATTTAATCAATTTTAGAATAAGGCTGTAACGTAACAAAATGTGGAAATATTCAAGGGGTCTGAATACTTTCCGAATGCACTGTATCTAGAACCTTTGGAGAACCCTTTTAGGTTCCTTGGAGAACCCTTTTGGTTCCAAGTAGAACCTTTTTGTGTTCAATGTAGAACCCTTTCCACAGAGGGCTCTACATGGAACCCAAAAGGGTTCTACCTGGAACCCAAAAGGGTTCTCCAAGGAACCCAAAAGGGTTCTACCTGGAACCCAAAAGGGTTCTCCTATGGGGACAGCCGAATAACCCTTTTTTTTAAGAGTCTGGCTAAACAGCATGTATTCAGCCAGACCATACTTCCCCAATCTCCGCGCTCCTACTCGTACACCCTCCCCCTCCCCCCGCCCTCCGCTTCCTAACCCGTCTGCCCCCCACAGATCCGCCTGACGGGGGGGCGTACGCGCTATGAGGGGCGGGTGGAGGTGCTGAGTACGGAGGCTAACGGGACCAGGAGCTGGGGGCTGATCTGTGGAGGGGCCTGGGGCACCAAGGAGGCCATGGTGGTCTGCAGACAGCTGGGGCTAGGCTACGCTAACAACGGCCTGCAAGTAGGTCTATTAGGCAAGCTAACGGCTTTTCCCACTGCTAATATAATATGCTTAAACCAGGTTATAACCATGGACTACAAGTACCATGAATCTCCAACCTCACTAACTGTGGCAACTATGGAATACATGTCCATGAATCCCCTCAACCAGTCATGATAATACATAAATCCTCTCCACCAATCATGATAATACATGAATCCCCTCCACCAATCATGATAATGTAACGAGTCGGATATGTTCCACGGACCAAAGGGAACCCACCGTCTTAACCATTAGACCAGTGGTATTCAAAGTTTGGGTCGCGCTGTAATTGCAGTGGGGTCGCCAAATTTTAAAACCAAAAATGAAGAGTACAGATTATTTTATGCAACAATATACACAAACTCCATTCCATATTGAGAAAGATCATTTGAAAATACAATTTAATTGAGCAAATGTATGTATTTGTTCTCTTAATTTTGATAGGAGAGATGAAAATGTAATTAATTGAAGGTTATTGTTGATGTGAAAATCGAAATTTAACGATTTTAAGGTTGTGTCATCATTATATTTGGGGTGGGGTGGGGTTTTCTCGTGAAAGACATTGGGTCCCCAGAAATTCTGGCGAAATTGTTTTGGTTTAGACTAGGGCCGTTACAGTGACCGTATTAACGCCACACTGCCGGTCACGAGTCATGACTGCAGTCAAATTCCACGTGACCGTTTAGTCATTGTTACTAGGCTTCTCCAAGCTCTGATGCTGCTGATGGTCATTAGTAGCCTACCAAACCTGCTAACTGCCTGGTACTCAGCACTCTATTGTCCCTCTAAATCACTCTGACATCAATGCAAATGTAATCGGAAATCTAATCAAACACTTCATGAGAGCCCATGAGCTCATGTTGCGCAACATTTCTATAGGCTGTGCAATTGCGTGAGAAAACAGAGTGATGGCCTCTACTAAAAAGAGGAGGATCCCATCAGCTTTCTATAGGCTAGGACTACTATATTTATTTCTCAACTTTCCTAATATTAAGCACATTGTTTATCTTTACAACAGGAGTATAGCCTACCTGGCTGGCATGAAAATGAACCACGGGAGAAGCGTCCTCCATTCGCTATTTAAGTGCGTAGATGACATGTATTTGTAAAATAACCTAGCCTACCTGGCTGCTTTACAACGTGGTGTAGAGCCTAACTGGCATACATAAGCAGCGCGTGAGTTTCAAGTTTGGGGAAGATAATTTTCACCATAAAAATGCACCTTTATAATATAAGCATTACATGCATAAATCGCATTTGCGGTCACTTTTGATAATGGTGTTTTCCCGCTAATGGAATATTTGCGCTTATAGCCTACTGCCGTGTGCACATTGCTGCGCTTATAATGTGAAGAAACAGACTAATAGTTTATCAACATTTTAAGCTAAACGTTCTGATCTGTTGCATCAGCCACATTGCGTAAAAAAACATGTGTGTTTGGAATATTTATTTCTCTGGCCGCAAAGGGCATGGATTTTTTTAGGGTGCATTATGGCCACACAAAGGGGATGCAGCCGGGAAATTCGAGGCATTATCAAATGCTTGTCAAATTGTGAATGAGAGACTGATGAAGTATGTACATCCTGCGCAAAAAAAAACAAAGCAGAGCTCATGCCTTATCAAGCGACTTTTTTCAAATCATCATTAGGTCGCATCATGCAGCCTTACAATGTATTAAAAATCAAAACATATAGCCCAACATTTGTATCACATCTAAAGTTACATAAATAACTCTAAATTAAGCATATAGGAGGACCTGTTTCTTTGTTAAACGCTCAACACAGAATAGCCGCATGGGCGCATTCCCTCAAATCGTTTGGAGAAAATATCCTTTATTTTATTTCGCTTTGTTCAATTCTATTCTTTAGACCTGTCTAAAATAAATAATGGATTTATTGTGAAGGTGTAGACCAGGACTGCCCAACCCTGTTCCTGGAGAGCTACCGTCCTGTAGGTTTTAACTCCAACCCTGTTCCTGGAGAGATACCCTCCTTTATGTTAATTAACGGTCAATTACCGTGAGACCGGCAGTTATTTGCTTGACAGTCACCGGCTGACGAAATGTCGTGACCACCACAGCCCTAGTTTAGACCAACCCCACCACCCCACCCCATTGCTGGGGGGGGGGGGGGGGGGGGGGATAAGCCAACAGCCAACCATAACATGCCCGGTGGCGACACCTCATTGGTTCTCCCAACCCACCAGGAAGGAACCAATGTGGCTCCCCGCTCCATGACTCACCCTGACATGTTCATTCTGACATGTTGTTCTATGAGTCTATGGACTAACCCCACAGCTGCTGCTGCATCAGCAATCCACTGGCCCTCAGGACTGACATGTTGTTCTATGAGTCTATGGACTAACCCCACAGCTGCTGAAAATTTGAATCCGGTGTGCTTGTCCGGGGTTACAATAAAAATGTGTACTGTTGGGGGAAGCACAGACAGACTACAGACAGGCTACAGACAGGACATGAGGTGCCATCTGATTGACGTCTCCCAGGGGATAAGTCTGAGACGTAAATCCCCAGTGGAAATGCACAGGAAGTGCCCTCTCACTGACATCCCCTAGGGCCCCCCTTCTGCAGGTGCGTATCGTGGGAGGCAGGACGTACTATGAGGGCCGTGTGGAGGTTCAGGTGGGGGCGCGGTGGGGCACGGTGTGCTCTGCAGGCTGGACCACTAAAGAGGCCATGGTAGTCTGCAGACAGCTAGGCCTGGGGTACTCCATGCATGCCATCACTGTGAGTAAACACTGGGAGAGAAAACAGTCAATACCACGGCTCATTCCTACTAGTCAAAGTATTCTCCTCCCTTATCATTTTACAGGGATGTGTGGTTGGCTTACCTGACAGATACATTTTTTTTTTTTAAAGCACTCACATCTGAGTTATCTTGTTGACGGGAATAACGTCCAAGTAAAGAGAAACCGGCACACTGCTCTTTGCGCGTATCACTTTTTTTATTTATTTAAGCTACGCTACAAGCCAGAGCACCGTGCAGGTTTCTCTTTTCTTTAAAGCAGAGAGAAGAAAGTCATTTCTCTGAGTTAAAGTATTACACCGTACTGCCTTATCATTGTCCTACATAGTTGTAAGGTGTCTTTTAGTCAGAGGCAGAATGATGATGGGCAATCAATTTCAATCAATCGTTTTATTAATCGTTGATCATGCACACATTTAAATGCATTTATTTGCCATAAAAATTAGCATGAATGCTAACCTAATTGACATGCTGTATGTCACTCCTCACCTCTCCATCATGCTAGCTGATGTGTGGTGAGCATTCTGGGACAAATGAGTTGCATCACTCAGGTGGGTGCTACACATTGGTGGTGGATGAGTTGGATGAGGATGAGGTGAGTTTCCACATGTACACTAGAAAAAAAGGTTATCTAGACCAGGGACGGGCAACTCCTCACAGCCAGAGGGGTTTCACACTCCCCCCTCCCCCCATCCCTAGAAAACACAGCTGATTTAAACTAATTGCATTCTAAAATGAAGATCATAATTAGTTGATTATTGAAGTCAGGTGTGTTAGCTGGGGGTAAAGTGTGACACCAATCAGCCCCCCTCCCCGAGGACGAAAGATGCCCATCCTTGATCTAGAACATAGAAAAGGCTCTTTGGCTGTTCCCATTGATGAACCCATTTCGGTTGCAGGTTGCAGCCCTTTTCGTAGAGGGTTCTACATTGAAGTCAAAAGGGTTCTACCTGGAACCCAAAAAAGGGTTCTCCCATGGGGACAGCTGAAGAACCCTTTTGGAACTCTTTTTTTCCCGAAGAGTGTAGAGCGCTTTGAGATACTGGAAAAGCACTTTATAAATCACAACCTCCTAATGTCTGGGCTGGGTTTGTGTTTATCCTGACCCTGTCTCCAAGGAAACGTGGTACTGGGACAGTAGTAATGTGACAGAGATGGTGATGAGCGGAGTGAAGTGCACAGGGAACGAGATGTCTCTGAGCCACTGCCAGCATCACAGGACCGTCAGCTGTCAGAAGACTGCTGCTAAGTTCTCTGCTGGAGTCATCTGCTCAGAGAGTGAGTAACACTGTTTAGAAAATGGTAGTTGGTGTCATGACACAGTCTTAAACATTAGTAACACAGTAACAGAATCATAAACATTAATAAACCGTATGATTCTAGAGCGGGTGACCAGAATCTCCGACCGGTATGAGTTAGACCATTGATACAGATAAAGTATTGGTTTGGTATAATACACTGATACAGATAAAGTATTGGTTTGTTATAATACATTGATACAGATAAAGTATTGGTTTGGTATAATACACTGATACAGATAAAGTATTGGTTTGTTATAATACATTGATACAGATAAAGTATTGGTTTGTTATAATACATTGATACAGATAAAGTATTGGTTTGTTATAATACATTGATACAGATAAAGTATTGGTTTGTTATAATACATTGATACAGATAAAGTATTGGTTTGTTATTATACATTGATACAGATAAAGTATTGGTTTGTTATAATACATTGATACAGTAAAAGTATTGGTTTGTTATAATACATTGATACAGATAAAGTATTGGTTTGTTATAATACATTGATACAGATAAAGTATTGGTTTGTTATAATACATTGATACAGATAAAGTATTGGTTTGTTATAATACATTGATACAGATAAAGTATTGGTTTGTTATAATACATTGTAATCAACTAACATAGAAAGCACTAAAACTGAGCTGGGTATGGAAACTACATGTTGACGGTTTGACCGTTACTACCCTCTCCTTTCCTCTCCTCTCCTCTCCTCTCCTCTCCTCTCCTCTCCTCTCCTCTCCTCTCCTCTCCTCTCCTCTCCTCTCCATCTCCTCCTTTTTCCTTGTCTCCTCTCCTCCTCTCTCTTCTCAGCGGCATCTGACCTGGTCCTGAATGCTCCCCTGGTCCAACAGTCGGTGTACATTGAGGACCGCCCCCTCCACATGTTGTACTGTGCAGCGGAGGAGAACTGTCTGTCTAAGTCTGCCGCTAGCGCTAACTGGCCCTACGGACACCGTCGTCTGCTGCGGTTCTCCTCTCAGATCCACAACATCGGACGGGCCGACTTCAGGCCCAAGGCTGGACGCCACTCCTGGGTCTGGCACGCCTGTCACGGGTAACTATGGCAACCTAGTCATCTGGAGAATAATATGGTGTGGTAACTATGGACCACTATATCAATAAGCACTATATCAATTCTCTATATTATTATTGCTTACCGCGCATGACAGGAATGACAGGGTAGACAGGGATGACAGGGATGACAGGGATGACAGAGATGACAGCCTTAATGCCTAAACAGTCAGAAATATGATCGATGTAGGATCCATATATTGTCCATTGTTCATTAATTGGCATGGTGTCATCACTGTGTAAATGTCCTGGACCATAGCCAATATAATTCTAACAAGTTCAATGCTCAGCAATAGTAGTAATAATGTACCTTGTACCCAAACATGAGAGGTATCCTCTTCATTGTCTTATGCTGTGGGCTGCAGCACAGCTATCGGCTAGGCTGCATGACTGTGCATGGATAGTGTACCTGAATAATGAGCCAGTCATGGGGTTCCATCTGTCAGCTTGTCCCCTTGTGTGTTGGGTTTGATGTGCCTCTCGAAGAAGTCTTGAGCCTCCTTGGCAGTGGAAATCGTGTTTGTTGTGTTCTGGAAGGTCAAGATGAGTTTTGTAGGTCTCTGTCTGTTTCAGCAGTTCAGCACTCAGGTCTGGGTAGATACTGATCTCCCTCTGTTTCAGCACTCAGGTCTGGGTAGATGCTGATCTCCCTCTGTTTTAGCAGTTCAGCACTCAGGTCTGGGTAGATACTGATCTCCCTCTGTTTCAGCAGTTCAGCACTCAGGTCTGGGTAGATACTGATCTCCCTCTGTTTCAGCACTCAGGTCTGGGTAGATACTGATCTCCCTCTGTTTCAGCAGTTCAGTACTCAGGTCTGGGTAGATGCTGATCTCCCTCTGTTTCAGCACTCAGGTCTGGGTAGATACTGATCTCCCTCTATTTCAGCACTCAGGTCTGGGTAGATGCTGATCTCCCTCTGTTTCAGCACTCAGGTCTGGGTAGATGCTGATCTCCCTCTGTTTCAGCAGTTCAGCACTCAGGTCTGGGTAGATGCTGATCTCCCTCTGTTTCAGCAGTTCAGCACTCAGGTCTGGGTAGATGCTGATCTCCCTCTGTTTCAGCACTCAGGTCTGGGTAGATACTGATCTCCCTCTGTTTCAGCACTCAGGTCTGGGTAGATACTGATCTCCCTCTGTTTCAGCAGTTCAGCACTCAGGTCTGGGTAGATGCTGATCTCCCTCTGTTTTAGCAGTTCAGCACTCAGGTCTGGGTAGATACTGATCTCCCTCTGTTTCAGCAGTTCAGCACTCAGGTCTGGGTAGATGCTGATCTCCCTGTGTTTCAGCACTCAGGTCTGGGTAGATGCTGATCTCCCTCTGTTTCAGCACTCAGGTCTGGGTAGATGCTGATCTCCCTCTGTTTTAGCACTCAGGTCTGGGTAGATAATGATCTCCCTCTGTTTCAGCACTCAGGTCTGGGTAGATACTGATCTCCCTCTGTTTCAGCAGTTCAGCACTCAAGTCTGGGTAGATACTGATCTCCTTCTGTTTCAGCACTCAGGTCTGGGTAGATACTGATCTCCCTCTGTTTCAGCAGTTCAGCACTCAGGTCTGGGTAGATGCTGATCTCCCTCTGTTTTAGCAGTTCAGCACTCAGGTCTGGGTAGATACTGATCTCCCTCTGTTTCAGCAGTTCAGCACTCAGGTCTGGGTAGATACTGATCTCCCTCTGTTTCAGCAGTTCAGCACTCAGGTCTGGGTAGATGCTGATCTCCCTCTGTTTCAGCACTCAGGTCTGGGTAGATACTGATCTCCCTCTGTTTCAGCAGTTCAGCACTCAGGTCTGGGTAGATGCTGATCTCCCTCTGTTTCAGCACTCAGGTCTGGGTAGATGCTGATCTCCCTCTGTTTCAGCAGTTCAGCACTCAGGTCTGGGTATATGCTGATCTCTCTCTGTTTCAGCACTCAGGTCTGGGTATATGCTGATCTCTCTCTGTTTCAGCACTCAGGTCTGGGTAGATGCTGATCTCCCTCTGTTTTAGCAGTTCAGCACTCAGGTCTGGGTAGATGCTGATCTCCCTCTGTTTCAGCAGTTCAGCACTCAGGTCTGGGTAGATGCTGATCTCCCTCTGTTTCAGCAGTTCAGCACTCAGGTCTGGGTATGTGCTGATCTTTCTCTGTTTCAGCACTCAGGTCTGGGTAGATGCTGATCTCCCTCTGTTTCAGCACTCAGGTCTGGGTAGATGCTGATCTCCCTCTGTTTCAGCACTCAGGTCTGGGTAGATGCTGATCTCCCTCTTTCAGCACTCAGGTCTGGGTAGATGCTGATCTCCCTCTGTTTCAGCAGTTCAGCACTCAGGTCTGGGTATATGCTGATCTCTCTCTGTTTCAGCACTCAGTTCTGGGTAGATGCTGATCTCCCTCTGTTTCAGCACTCAGGTCTGGGTAGATGCTGGTCTCCCTCTGTTTCAGCAGTTCAGCACTCAGGTCTGGGTATATGCTGATCTCTCTCTGTTTCAGCACTCAGGTCTGGGTATATGCTGATCTCTCTCTGTTTCAGCACTCAGGTCTGGGTAGATGCTGATCTCCCTCTGTTTCAGCCCTCAGGTCTGGGTAGATGCTGATCTCCCTCTGTTTCAGCACTCAGGTCTGGGTAGATGCTGATCTCCCTCTGTTTCAGCACTCAGGTCTGGGTAGATACTGATCTCCCTCTGTTTCAGCACTCAGGTCTGGGTAGATGCTGATCTCCCTCTGTTTCAGCACTCAGGTCTGGGTAGATACTGATCTCCCTCTGTTTCAGCAGTTCAGCACTCAGGTCTGGGTAGATGCTGATCTCCCTCTGTTTCAGCAGTTCAGCACTCAGGTCTGGGTAGATGCTGATCTCCCTCTGTTTCAGCACTCAGGTCTGGGTAGATGCTGATCTCCCTCTGTTTTAGCACTCAGGTCTGGGTAGATACTGATCTCCCTCTGTTTCAGCACTCAGGTCTGGGTAGATACTGATCTCCCTCTGTTTCAGCAGTTCAGCACTCAGGTCTGGGTAGATACTGATCTCCCTCTGTTTCAGCAGTTCAGCACTCAGGTCTGGGTAGATGCTGATCTCCCTCTGTTTTAGCAGTTCAGCACTCAGGTCTGGGTAGATACTGATCTCCCTCTGTTTCAGCAGTTCAGCACTCAGGTCTGGGTAGATACTGATCTCCCTCTGTTTCAGCAGTTCAGCACTCAGGTCTGGGTAGATGCTGATCTCCCTCTGTTTCAGCACTCAGGTCTGGGTAGATACTGATCTCCCTCTGTTTCAGCAGTTCAGCACTCAGGTCTGGGTAGATGCTGATCTCCCTCTGTTTCAGCACTCAGGTCTGGGTAGATGCTGATCTCCCTCTGTTTCAGCAGTTCAGCACTCAGGTCTGGGTAGATACTGATCTCCCTCTGTTTCAGCACTCAGGTCTGGGTAGATGCTGATCTCCCTCTGTTTCAGCACTCAGGTCTGGGTAGATGCTGATCTCCCTCTTTTTTAGCAGTTCAGCACTCAGGTCTGGGTAGATGCTGATCTCCCTCTGTTTCAGCACTCAGGTCTGGGTAGATGCTGATCTCCCTCTGTTTCAGCACTCAGGTCTGGGTAGATACTGATCTCCCTCTGTTTCAGCAGTTCAGCACTCAGGTCTGGGTAGATGCTGATCTCCCTCTGTTTCAGCAGTTCAGCACTCAGGTCTGGGTAGATGCTGATCTCCCTCTGTTTCAGCACTCAGGTCTGGGTAGATACTGATCTCCCTCTGTTTCAGCAGTTCAGCACTCAGGTCTGGGTAGATGCTGATCTCCCTCTGTTTCAGCACTCAGGTCTGGGTAGATAGTGATCTCCCTCTGTTTCAGCAGTTCAGCACTCAGGTCTGGGTAGATGCTGATCTCCCTCTGTTTCAGCAGTTCAGCACTCAGGTCTGGGTAGATGCTGATCACCCTCTGTTTCAGCACTCAGGTCTGGGTAGATACTGATCTCCCTCTGTTTCAGCAGTTCAGCACTCAGGTCTGGGTAGATGCTGATCTCCCTCTGTTTCAGCACTCAGGTCTGGGTAGATGCTGATCTCCCTCTGTTTCAGCACTCAGATCTGGGTAGATACTGATCTCCCTCTGTTTCAGCAGTTCAGCACTCAGGTCTGGGTAGATGCTGATCTCCCTCTGTTTCAGCACTCAGGTCTGGGTAGATACTGATCTCCCTCTGTTTTAGCAGTTCAGCACTCAGGTCTGGGTAGATGCTGATCTCCCTCTGTTTCAGCAGTTCAGCACTCAGGTCTGGGTAGATGCTGATCTCCCTCTGTTTCAGCAGTTCAGCACTCAGGTCTGGGTATATGCTGATCTCTCTCTGTTTCAGCACTCAGGTCTGGGTAGATGCTGATCTCCCTCTGTTTCAGCACTCAGGTCTGGGTAGATGCTGATCTCCCTCTGTTTCAGCAGTTCAGCACTCAGGTCTGGGTAGATACTGATCTCCCTCTGTTTCAGCACTCAGGTCTGGGTAGATGCTGATCTCCCTCTGTTTCAGCACTCAGGTCTGGGTAGATGCTGATCTCCCTCTGTTTTAGCAGTTCAGCACTCAGGTCTGGGTAGATGCTGATCTCCCTCTGTTTCAGCACTCAGGTCTGGGTAGATGCTGATCTCCCTCTGTTTCAGCACTCAGGTCTGGGTAGATACTGATCTCCCTCTGTTTCAGCAGTTCAGCACTCAGGTCTGGGTAGATGCTGATCTCCCTCTGTTTCAGCAGTTCAGCACCCAGACCTGAGTGCTGAAACAGAGAGAGATCAGCAGCTGATCTCCCTCTGTTTCAGCACTCAGGTCTGGGTAGATACTGATCTCCCTCTGTTTTAGCAGTTCAGCACTCAGGTCTGGGTAGATGCTGATCTCCCTCTGTTTCAGCAGTTCAGCACTCAGGTCTGGGTAGATGCTGATCTCCCTCTGTTTCAGCAGTTCAGCACTCAGGTCTGGGTATATGCTGATCTCTCTCTGTTTCAGCACTCAGGTCTGGGTAGATGCTGATCTCCCTCTGTTTCAGCACTCAGGTCTGGGTAGATGCTGATCTCCCTCTGTTTCAGCAGTTCAGCACTCAGGTCTGGGTATATGCTGATCTCTCTCTGTTTCACCACTCAGGTCTGGGTATATGCTGATCTCTCTCTGTTTCAGCACTCAGGTCTGGGTAGATACTGATCTCCCTCTGTTTTAGCAGTTCAGCACTCAGGTCTGGGTAAATGCTGATCTCCCTCTGTTTCAGCAGTTCAGCACTCAGGTCTGGGTAGATGCTGATCTCCCTCTGTTTCAGCAGTTCAGCACTCAGGTCTGGGTATATGCTGATCTCTCTCTGTTTCAGCACTCAGGTCTGGGTAGATGCTGATCTCCCTCTGTTTCAGCACTCAGGTCTGGGTAGATGCTGATCTCCCTCTGTTTCAGCACTCAGGTCTGGGTAGATGCTGATCTCCCTCTGTTTCAGCACTCAGGTCTGGGTAGATGCTGATCTCCCTCTGTTTCAGCAGTTCAGCACTCAGGTCTGGGTATATGCTGATCTCTCTCTGTTTCAGCACTCAGGTCTGGATAGATGCTGATCTCCCTCTGTTTCAGCACTCAGGTCTGGGTAGATGCTGGTCTCCCTCTGTTTCAGCAGTTCAGCACTCAGGTCTGGGTAGATGCTGATCTCTCTCTGTTTCAGCACTCAGGTCTGGGTATATGCTGCTCTCTCTCTGTTTCAGCACTCAGGTCTGGGTAGATGCTGATCTCCCTCTGTTTCAGCACTCAGGTCTGGGTAGATGCTGATCTCCCTCTGTTTCAGCACTCAGGTCTGGGTAGATGCTGATCTCCCTCTGTTTCAGCACTCAGGTCTGGGTAGATACTGATCTCCCTCTGTTTCAGCACTCAGGTCTGGGTAGATGCTGATCTCCCTCTGTTTCAGCACTCAGGTCTGGGTAGATGCTGATCTCCCTCTGTTTCAGCACTCAGGTCTGGGTAGATGCTGATCTCCCTCTGTTTTAGCAGTTCAGCACTCAGGTCTGGGTAGATGCTGATCTCCCTCTGTTTCAGCACTCAGGTCTGGGTAGATGCTGATCTCCCTCTGTTTCAGCACTCAGGTCTGGGTAGATACTGATCTCCCTCTGTTTCAGCACTCAGGTCTGGGTAGATGCTGATCTCCCTCTGTTTCAGCACTCAGGTCTGGGTAGATGCTGATCTCCCTCTGTTTCAGCACTCAGGTCTGGGTAGATGCTGATCCTCTGCCCTGCATAGGTCAGGCCCCCGGATTCCGCTGCAAGGCGAACAATTAGCCACTTGACTTCAAAGCTGTGAATCCGTACAATCATACAGCGAGAGCCGCTGCAGAGTTTTAATCAGTGGTACGGGACCCAGCTTCTCCTGCCCGAACAGTTCGTGAGCAGAAGTAACCTCCTCATGAACAGTCTCTCGTATAGTAGCGGCCAGCTCTTTCTGTTGTCTGGTATTGAGGGCCGCCATGTTCCCACGGGATAGTTGTGGACGGACAAATTCTAGCTGCTGGAGCGTAATAGACCTGCTAGTTATTTCCCACACCTTAATATGATGTTTAGTATTGACCAGGTTTAGGAAACAAGTCAGAAGCTAAGTTTGCTGGAACAAGCAGGAAGATGGGTCCTATGAATCTGTTCTATAGTCTAGGTTGATCAATTAAATGCTGTGTCATTCACAGCACAGAATATAAAATAAGAGTTGATGTTACACATCAGATGTTTTAACTATTGTTGGACTCCCCATGCAGGCACTACCACAGCATGGACATATTCACCCACTACGACCTGCTGTCGTCCAACGGGACCAAGGTGGCTGAGGGTCACAAGGCTTCCTTCTGTCTGGAGGACACAGAGTGTCACGAGGGTGAGTCTGGGAGGCAAACCAATCAGAACAGGATTTACCGGAGGGCCAGCCAATCGGAACAGTCTACTGTGGTCCACCCAATCAGAACAGGGTCTATTGGAGTGCCATCCAATCAAAACAGCCTTTACTAGATGGTCAGCCAATCAAATATAGCCTTTATTTGGGTGTTAACCTCTACGGGATTGGACGGTTGAGCTAACGTGCGCTAATGTGATTAGCATGACTGTTGTAAGTAACAGTAAACTTTCCAGGACATAGACATGTCTTATATGGACAGAAAGCTTAAATTCTTGTTAATCTAACTGCACTGTCCACTTTACAGTTGCTATTACATTTTTACATTTACGTCATTTAGTAGACGCTCTTATCCACAGCAACATACAAATTGGTGCATTCAACTTATGATAGCCACCCTATTTTTTTATTTATTATTATTATATTTTTTTTAATGGGGGGGTGGGGGAGGGGGGTGTAGAAGGATTGCTTTTATACTATTCCAGGTATTCCTTAAAGAGGTAGGGTTTCAAGCGTCTCCGGAAGGTGGTCAGTGACTCCGCTGTCCTGGCGTCGTGAGGGAGCTTGTTCCACCATTGGGGTGCCAGAGCAGCGAACAGCTTTGACTGGGCTGAGCGGGAACTGTGCTTCTCTAGAGGTAGGGGGGCCAGCAGGCCAGAGGTGGATGAACGCATTGCCCTCGTTTGGGTGTAGGGACTGATCAGAGCCTGAAGGTACGGAGTTGCCGTTCCCCTCACAGCTCCGTAGGCAAGCACCATGGTTTTGTAGTAGATTACAGTGAAAAAATACGATGCTATTGTTTGAGGAGAGTGCACAACAACAAAAAACGTATCACGGCAACTGGTTTGATACATTCACCTCTGGAGGTAAATAATGTACTTACATTCAGTAATATTGCTCTGATTTGTTATCCTAAGGGTCCCAGAGATAAAATGTAGCATAGTTTTGTTTGATAAAATCAATTTATATATTAAAATGTAGGAACTGGGTTCTACCGTTTGAACCCCTGCTGTCTCTGGTTCCACACCCACCCCGCCCGGCCATCTAGATGTGTGAAAGTTAGTGTATAAGCTAATGATCCATCATGTATGACATTCCTGGGAGTGTGTAAACTTACATTTATTATTACCATATCATTTTTGTATGTTCTCTATTGTTATGTACTTGAAAATGTATCAATTGACCAATTCGGCACATTTGGGCAGACTTGATACAAAATAGTCCAGTATTGCAATGCTTCACTGGATCAATCTGAAACTCTGCACAAACACACTGCTGCCATCTAGTGGCCAAAATCTAAATTGCACCTAAACTGTAATATTATATTGTAGCCTTTCTCTTGCATTTCAAAGATTATAAAAAATAAAAAATAAAACGCATGTTTTTTTGTTTGTATTATCTTTTACCAGATCTAATGTGTTATATTCTCCTGCATTAATTTCACATTTCCACAAACTTCAAAGTGTTTCCTTTCAAATGGTATCAAGAATATGCATATCCTTGCTTCAGGTCCTGAGCTACAGGCAGTTAGATTTGGGTATGTCATTTTAGACGAAAATTGAAAAAAGGGTCCGATCCTTAAGAGGGATATCTTATCCAAATCCAAGTGAAACATTCTGTATCTGGTTTTGGAGAATATAGTATTTTTGGTTAAGAGTCTAATTGTTGTAATCTGTGTTCTCCGGTTATCTCTAAGAGGTACGAGTGTATCTGTGTTCTCCAGGTATCTCTAAGAGGTATGAGTGTGCTAATTTCGGAGAGCAGGGCATCACCGTGGGGTGTTGGGACCTGTATCGCCATGACATCGACTGCCAGTGGATCGACATCACCGACATAAAACCAGGAAACTACATCCTACAGGTGAACTACCATTTCCTTTTCGAGGCTGTTAAAAAAATCCAGGGGAGGCCCTGAATCAGACATATAACTTCCAAAATGTGTAACTGCTTGACATTTAGAAATATGGCAAACTACAAATGTAAATTGTGTTTGATGTTCCATCATTTCAGATTGTGATCAATCCAAACTTTGAAGTGGCAGAGAGTGACTTCACCAACAACGCCATGAAATGCAACTGCAAGTATGACGGCCACCGGATCTGGCTTCACAACTGTCACATGGGTGAGAAGCTGCACCCCCTGAGATTTGTCATTTGAAAAACAGTCCACGGACTTAAGTTAACTAACATGTTTTATTGATCTCCAGTCTGAAAAGGCTCCTCTGTAGGGAATATGCTGCCATTTTCAGAGATAACCTAAGTTTGTTCCAGACTCTTCCATGGTTTTCGGTCTCTGACTGTTGGTTGCCCCTACAGGTGATGCCTTCAGTGAGGAGGCAGAGAGGAAGTTTGAGAAATACCCAGGACAGCTCAACAACCAGATCTCATAATCTGCCTAGCAACACACAAATCTCATCGGACCCATGTACAAACCAAAGAGCGGGGCTTGATGCGTCTAACCGTGTTCAACAATGGGACAACCAATCACCAACCCCTCCATCACCTATCTACCTATCAGAAACCCAATTCATTATCAAATCACAAACCAACCAATCACAACCAACATCATTAAATCACAACCAACATTCCACAGGGCAGCAGCAGTGGTCTTAAGGCCAGGATTCAATCCAAACGCATTTTTGTCAGCTAATGCACCTTTTAAAAGGCAATGTTTCCGCGTTTACAGAGACCGCATTCACGGTAAACACTTCATAAGTCAGCTCAGATTACCTTTAACATGTCAAGCGCGTCATGATCTACTGATCTACCGCCGATCAGATTGAATCCAGGCCTTGACTGAAGGAGCCATGTTGTATTGTGATGTCATATGGTGATTCGTGTGTTGGTGTGTGTCAGTGTTTTTGTACTTGAATACTTAGTGCTCTAATATTTTTTTTTTTTTAAACAAACTTATTTCAGATTTTTATTCAAATGTGAGTATATTATGCTACATTTTGTGACAGAAGAACACAAGTCATGAAGGATATCACACTAGTCTTAAATAATGTGTGACTGATTGATGTCTGACGTGCAACCTATTCATGAATGTTTTGTTAAAGTTATGAATTAAAGTTTGTATTTTTTTGTCCAGTCTGTAGTTTTGAACGGTGATCCAGAGGTGTATTCACTAGGAACCAAACAGAAGCAAACAAAACAGGGACTGACCTATTTGTCCAATATAAGCTCTTGGTTTCATTGCAAAACGTTTTTTTTTTTTTTTTGCTATGCTGTGCACTAATGAATACACCTCAGGAGAAAACGCCAGTCCTTGTTCTGCTACAAGCCGTGTACATAATGACCTGAGGCGTCACAGGGAACCATCCTGTTGTAGCATCTCCATGGAGTTCTCAAAGATCTGTTTAGATCAAATATATTCTAAAGTCTTCAAATTCAAATCTGGACCTTGAAGCCAGTTCCACTGCGTTTTTTCATTGTTCCTCCTCTAATCAGGGACTGATTTAGACCTGGGGGCACCAGGTGGGTGCAATGAATCATCAGGTACAACAGAAAACTAGTAATACTCCGGACCCTAGGGTAAGAGTTGAAGACCCCTGCTCCAAAACAAAGTGTTTGACCACCAGTTTGTCATTCTGCATGATCGTTTTTAACACAGTGCTCATCTATTGGTGTAGCTCTCTTATGATTGGATCTCCTATGAGGATATATACTAAACAGAAATATAAAACGCAACATGTAAAGTGTTGGTCCCATGTTTCATGAGCTGAAATAAAAGATCCCAGAAATGTTCCACACGCACAAAATGCTTATTTCTCTAAAATGTTGTGCACAAATGTGTTTACATCCCTGTTAGTGAGCGTTTCTCCTTTGCCAAGATAATCCATCCACCTGACAGGTGTGGCTTTTCAAGTTGATTAAACAGCATGATCATTACACAGGTGCACCTTGTGCTGGGGACAATAAAAGGCCACTATAAAAGGTGCAGTTTATCACACAACACAATCCCACAGATGTTTTAAGTTGAGAGAGTGTGCAATTGGCATGCTGACTTCAAGAATGTCCACCAGAGCTGTTATCAGAGAATTCTCTACCATAAGCCGCCTACAACATCGTTTTAAAGAATTTGAAACTGTGGGTTTGCACAACCGAAGACTTTCTGCACAAACTGTCAGAAACCGTATCAACATTGTGAACAGAGTGCTCCATGGTGGCGGTGGTGTTATGGTATGGGCAGGCATAAGCTACGGACAACGAACACAATTGTATTTTATTGATGGCAATTTGAATGCAAAGAGATACCATGACGAGATCCTGAGGCCCATTGTCGTGCCATTCATCCGCCACCAAATAAAATTAAATACAATTTTATTGGCCACATGCGCGTATACAACAGGTGCAGACATTACAGTGAAATGCTTACTTACACCATCACCTCAAGTTTCAGCATGATAATGCACAGCCCCATGTCGCAAGGATCTGTACACAATTCCTGGAAGCTGAAAATGTCCCAGTTCTTCCATGGCCTGCATACTCACCAGACATGTCACCCATTGAGCATGTTTGGGATGCTCTGGATCGACGTGTACGACAGCATGTTCCAGTTCCCGACAATATCCAGCAACTTCGCACAGCCATTGAAGAGGAGTGGGACAACATTCCACAGGCCACAGTCAACAGCCTGATCAACTCTATGCGAAGGAGATGTGTCGCGCTGCATGAGGCAAATGGTGGTCACACAAGATACTGACTGGTTTTCTGATCCATGCCCCTACTTTTTTTTTTAAAGGTATCTGTGACCAACAGATGCATATCTGTATTTCCAGTCATTTGAAATCCCTAGATAAGGGCCTAATGATATCTGTATTCCCAGTCATTTGAAATCCCTAGATAAGGGCCTAATGATATCTGTATTCCCAGTCATGTGAAATCCCTAGATAAGGGCCTAATGAATCCCTAGATAAGGGCCTAATGAATTTATTTCAATCTTTGAAGTTGTTGCATGTTGTTTATATTTTTGCTCAGTGTAGTTTGGCTTGCTTGGACACACGAGCCACCCAGTATTACAACCCAACCTGAGCCTTTAAAACCACACAGTATTACAACCCAACCTGAGCCTTTAAAACCACCCAGTATTACAACTCAACCTGAGCCTTTAAAACCACCCAGTATTACAACCCAACCTGAGCCTTTAAAACCACCCAGTATTACAACCCAACCTGAGCCTTTAAAACCACCCAGTATTACAACTCAACCTGAGCCTTTAAAACCACCCAGTATTACAACTGGGGTCCAGCAAAAATTAAATAAATAGGCAATTAGCAAGACACCCCCAATAAAGGACTGGTTTTGCAGGTGGTGACCACAGACCACTTCTCAGTTCCTATGCTTTCTTGCTGATGTTTTGGTCACTTTTGAATGCTGCCGGTGCTTTCACTCTAGTGGTAGCATGAGATGGAGTCTACAACCCACACAAGTGGCTCAGGTAGTGCAGCTCATCCAGGATGGCACATGCGAGCTGTGGCAAGAAGGTTTGCTGTGTCTGTCAGCGTAGTGTCCAGAGCATGGAGGCGCTACCAGGAGACAGGCCAGTATATCAGGAGACGTGGAGAAGGCCGTAGGAGGGCAACAACCCAGCAGCAGGACTGCTACCTCCGCCTTTGTGCAAGGAGGAGCAGGAAGAGCACTGCCAGAGCCCTGCAAAATGACCTCCAGCAGGCCACAAATGTGCATGTGTCTGCTCAAACGGTCAGAAACAGACTCCATGAGGGTGGTATGAGGGCCCGACGTCCACCGGTGGGGGTTGTGCTTACAGCCCAACACCGTACAGGACGTTTGGCATTTGCCAGAGAACACCAAGATTGGCAAATTTGCCACTGGCGCCCTGTGCTCTTCACAGATGAAAGCAAGTTCACACTGAGCACGTGACAGACGTGACAGAGTCTGGAGACGCCGTGGAGAACGTTCTGCTGCCTGCAACATCCTCCAGCATGACCGGTTTGGCGGTGGGTCAGTCATGGTGTGGGGTGGCATTTCTTTGGGGGCCCGCACAGCCCTCCATGTGCTCGCCAGAGGTAGCCTGACTGCCATTAGGTACCGAGATGAGATCCTCAGACCCCTTGTGAGACCATATGCTGGTGCGGTTGGCCCTGGGTTCCTCCTAATGCAAGACAATGCTAGACCTCATGTGGCTGGAGTGTGTCAGCAGTTCCTGCAAGAGGAAGGCATTGATGATATGGACTGGCCCTCCCGTTCCCTAGACCTGAATCCAATTGAGCACATCTGGGACATCATGTCTCGCTCCATCCACCAACGCCACGTTGCACCACAGACTGTCCAGGAGTTGGCGGATGCTTTAGTCCAGGTCTGGGAGGAGATCCCTCAGGAGACCATCTGCCACCTCATCAGGAGCATGCCCAGGCGTTGTAGGGAGGTCATACAGGCACGTGGAGGCCACACACACTACTGAGCCTCATTTTGACTTGTTTTAAGGACATTACATCAAAGTTGGATCAGCCTGTAGTGTGGTTTTCCACTTTAATTTTGAGGGTGACTCCAAATCCAGACCTCCATGGGTTGATCAATTTGATTTCCATTGATAATTTTTGTGTGATTTTGTTGTCAGCACATTCAACTATGTAAAGAAAAAAATATTTAATGAGATAATTTCATTCATTCAGATCTAGGATGCAGTGGCGGCTCCTGAAAAAATTCTCAGGGGGGGGCAATTTTTCTGATGATTTAGGTGACCTACACACATTTTAAAAAAGATATGTCCAGCAACAACATGAAGACAGGGGCAGCATATAAGTCAATACCAGAAGCATTTATTGACTGATCTCAAAAGTGTTGGCTTACCAGGGTTGGTGGAGCCCTCAGTTTCATCTTTGCCTCGCAAAGCTAACTCAAACACTCCGCAAAACTTCACACACTGGATTAGCCGGCTGAGGATGTGGCGGTTCTTGCTAATGTCGTAGTAAATATATTTGTTATAGTGAATATGGAATATGATATGTTGAGTAAAATGTTGTGCTAAGATCTATTTAGGTCAGGAGCTGGTTATAAGTTCTGTTCCTATCCAATAACAATGGACCAAAGGGTCCTATCTTGTCAGCCTTGTCAGCAGGTGGCCAAGGACAACACCCACGCCATAGGCCTCTCAGTTCTTCCAACTCACGAGTTCTTGCTCTGAGGACACACACACACACACACACACACAAACACACACACATCATCACTGTTAAACACACACACACACACACACACAAAAATCCCCTCTCTTAGGCTGAACATTTGAAGACAGAGAACCCGACTCAGAGCCAATGCAACAGTGACAGTAGCCTGGAGGGGACCTCGCCCAACTCATCAGGACCAATCAGAAGATCAGAACTACTAGATTCAACCTACTTCATTTATTGCATAAAATGTCTGCACACAATGTTTCGGGGCTCTCTTCAGATAATAATAATAATAATAATAATATGCCATTTAGCAGACGCTTTTATCCAAAGCGACTTAGTCATGCGTGCATACATTTTTGTGTATGGGTGGTCCCGGGGATCGAACCCACTACCTTGGCGTTACAAGCGCCATGCTCTACCAGCTGAGCTACAGAAAGTGGATACTCATGGATGCGCATCGCAATTGTAAAATGTCAACACAATTGGAGACACCACGTCATTTTTGGAGACATGTTATTGACAGTAAACTATTGTAGATGCGACTGCTAACTAAATAAAACATTTTAGCTGGCTAGCTAATCATCTTAGCTAAATGTGGGGCAAACAATTCAGTTATTTACCGTTAATTTGAGGGATTGGGGTGAAAGAAATCGAGTTACATAGTGATACTTTACGATATACTGTATTGACAATATCGCAATATTTTAGCGCTAGTTGGCTGTACCTGCACCAAAACACCATTAGTGTTCCTTCATAGCTTGTTCTCAATCTTTTCACATTGGGAGCCAATTTGTTTTCAGCACTTTTATTTCCATGACTGATCAAAACTCGTTCTCATGGCTTTCTGATCCCTCTGCAACAGACATATGGTGCGCAATAAAATCACAGTATCGAATCGCAATACGTATAGAATCATGAGACTCGCAATGCTGATGCATATATCTTATCGTGAGGTTCCTGGCAATTCCCAGCCCAAGTTCATTTGCCACAACAAATCTCTTCGCTAGCAAACGCGATGTCTTCTCCAAAACGGCAATGTGTCTCCAGCAATGTTTACTTTTTTGACGTTCTATGGCATCTCCACTTTCCAAGCATATATGACCACATGTAATATTTTGGTAAGTGATGCAAATAGTGAACTATGTAGGGCCAGGATGTAAAATATATGTAGCTGCAGCAATTTCTCTTATCTGATATGGTAAGTAATGGGGCTTAATTTATAGCTCCCTAAGAGTTTGACGAACGGGTCCGTGCACGCGATTCCAGATATCTTTACCTCTGAATAAACTGCCTTTATTATACCATATCCACCCTGTCCAAAGTCTCTACTTGGTCTCAGTTCTCCAGTAAACTTGTGATTATCAACACTAACCTCATCGTTGTGGCGGCGGACAGCTAGCCTGTATCCCTCATCAAGTTGAGTGGCAATGTTATTTTTCCGTTCGCACCAATTTTTGGAAAATCCTCGGGTGTAGGACTTTCCGCCTTTAGTAGAAACCTGTTGAATTATTAAATTTGGTCTGGGAGGTCCTAATTGTTTCGTTGCCAATTTATCTTCATTTGTTCGCCGACAAAAAGGAACTTCTTTCAAAGACACAATCCGCTCTTTTCTCAGTTACGTTCATGGTTACGTTACGTTACGTATGACGAAAGCGCGTAAGTGCAAGCCCTCAGACACCCATAGAGATTGTATTGAAGGCTCTGAAATTTGAAAAAAATAGATTTTACATTAGAGGCTATGAGAGACTTCTGGGCGATTTTCAACCTGACTGAAATCGCCCCAAAAGGGGGGGGGAGCCATTTGAAGCACGACTTTAGCCTGATTCGACATTTAGTGGCAGTGTGGCACTGTGGCAGATCAGACGTATAGATTACAACACTGATAACTACTGTTGCCTTGATATAATTGATTAGAAAAAAAATCCCTTCCTTTTCCCGTTTGGCAGTGCGTCGCCCATATCGCCCTATTGAACAGGCCGCCCCTGCTAGGATGTGTTATTTTAGTGTTCCCTTTATTTTTTTGAGCAGTGTACATTATAATGCCATTTTAAAACATTAAAATACATTTTACAACAGATTTCACAATACATTAGGTGTGTGCCCTCAGGCCACTATTGTCCTTAAACACACCATCCAGGTGTACGTGTGTATGTTATGTGTGTTTGTACCTGTGTGTGTGACTCTTCACAGTTCCCTCTGTTGCATAAGGTGTTTTTGTATCCATTTTTAAATCTGATTTTACGGCTTGAGTGAGTTACTTGATGTGGAATAGAGTTCCATGTAGTCATGGCTCTATGTAGTACTGTGCGCCTCCCGTAGTCTATTATGGACTTGGGGACTGTGAAGAGACCTCTGGTGGCATGTCTTGTGGGGTATGCATGGGTGTCCGAGCTGTGTGCTAGTAGTTTAAACAGACAACTCAGTACATTCAACATGTCAATACCTCTCACAAATACAAGTAGTGATGAAGTCAATCTCTCCTCCACTTTGAGCCAGGAGAGATTGACATGCATATTATTAATGTTAGCTCTCTATGTACATCCAAGGGCCAGCCGTGCTGCCTTGTTCTGAGCCAATTGCAATTTTCCTAAGTCCCTCTTTGTGGCACCTGACCACACGACTGAACAGTAGTCCAGGTGTGACAAAAGTAGGGCTTGTAGGACCTGCCTTGTTGATAGTGCTGTTAAGAAGGCAGAGCAGCACTTTATTATGGACATACTTCTCCCCATCTTAGCTACTGTTGCATCAGTTGGTAGAGCATGGTGTTTGCAACGCCAGGATTGTGGATTCGCTTCCCACGGGGGGCCAGTATGAAATAAATAAATAAAATGTATGCACTCACTATCTGTAAGTCGCTCTGGATAAGAGCGTCTGCTAAAATGACTAAAATATAAAATATTTTGACCATAAGTTTACAATCCAGGGTTACACCAAGCAGTTTATTCTCCTCAACCTGCTACATTTCAACATTCTTAATGACAATATTTAGTTGAGCTTTAGGGTTTAGTGAATGATTTGTCCCAAATACAATGCTTTTAGTTTTTGAAATATTTAGGACTAACTTATTTCTTGCCACCCATTCTGAAACTGACTACAGCTCTTTGTTAAGTATTGCAGTTATTTCAGTCGCTGTAGTATCTGACGTGTACAGTAAGCACTGCGTTACGTTGTGCTGGATGTCATGCATTTCAATGGGGATGTTCACAACAGAGTGGAATCGCAACACCCCCTTGCAGTTGAAGGCGCCGTTGCGAGACTTTGACATTTTATACTTTGACATTTTCCAAACTTTGTGTCGTCTTCAGTCCAGCCAGAGTCCCTCGAAGAACAGGAAGTCATCAAACCACAGAAAAATTTGAAAATGTGTGTGTTTTGGTGATGGCTTTATGGGTTAGCTAGCAACTAACAACGACCCATTCCTATACGCAAGTACTATTTTAATAGTAACGTTAACTAATACACATGGGCTGTTAAGCCAATTATAATATGACTGTTGCCTCCCGTTGAAGTTTATTGTGACGGTAATTATGTTTTTTTAATGATAATTATAAGGTCGCTAGCTACAGTGGTATCCTGTAAGTCGCTCTGGATAAGAGCGTCTGCTAAATGACCAATTTATTTATTTTATTTAGCCTAGCCTAGCGTTTTGCAGAGCTAGCTAGCTAGCAGTTAGAGAAACAAGTTGAGTATAAAGTAACAAAAACAAACATGTTTTGTTTTCATCTGAAACAATATATTTATCCTGTCTTGAATGAAAAGGTCACATTTTTTGCAATCTTCCAAAATAAATGCTATCTCTGACGAAAGACAGGCTCTCCTCCATCTTGCGTTACAAACACTACACTTGTCCGTTCAGTAGCGGGGCGAGACTCCGTGAAGATGACGTACGGCTCAACGATGTGTACGGGGCATCACTCTTTCTGCTTTATGCCGACGGTCCTCCATAGCCATTTCAGTCGCTTCATCTCTTTGATCTTCGTTGCGGCTCATCTCCCCGGGTTTCGGCACCAAAAATATAGAATAACTATCTTCAAAGTAATGACTCGGGATGTCGATTATAAGATGAAAACTTATTTTAGTAATAAAACTGGTTCGCATTACATTTTACCACTTTAAATTCTTCAAAACAATAAAAAAAAGTTGCTAGCAAAAGCCAGGCCAATGACTTGTTCATAACTGGAGCATTCTCGTTCTCTTTCCACTTCCGGTCTCAAAGCATTCTGGAACTTGCAGTCAATAGTGTAATACAATACTAAGTGATGCAACAGAAATGTACAGAGACAGACAGACAGTCACCAGTTAGAGGGGGTGGGGAGAGAGACAGACAATCAACAGTTAGAGAGGGTGAGGAGAGAGACAGAGACAGTCACCAGTTAGAGGGGGTGGGGAGAGAGACAGAGACAGTCACCAGTTAGAGGGGGTGGGGAGAGAGACAGAGACAGTCACCAGTATAGAGAGGGTGGGGAGAGAGACAGAGACAGTCACCAGTTAGAGGGGGTGGGGAGAGAGAGACAATCACCAGTATAGAGAGGGTGGGGAGACAGAGACAGTCACCAGTTAGAGAGGGTGGGGAGAGAGACAGAGACAGTCACCAGTTAGAGGGGGTGGGGAGAGAGACACAGACAGTCACCAGTTAGAGGGGGTGGGGAGAGAGACAGAGACAGTCACCAGTTAGAGGGGGTGGGGAGAGAGACAGAGACAGTCACCAGTTAGAGGGGGTGGGGAGAGAGACAGACAGTCACCAGTATAGAGAGGGTGAGGAGAGAGACAGAGACAGTCACCAGAGAGGGTGAGGAGAGAGACAGAGACAGTCACCAGTTAGAGGGGGTGGGGAGAGAGACAGACAATCACCAGTATAGAGAGGGTGGGGAGAGAGACAGAGACAGTCACCAGTTAGAGAGGGTGGGGAGAGAGACAGAGACAGTCACCAGTTAGAGAGGGCGAGGAGAGAGACAGAGACAGTCACCAGTTAGAGGGGGTGGGGAGAGAGACAGACAGTCACCAGTTAGAGAGGGTGGGGAGAGAGACAGACAGTCACCAGTTAGAGAGGGTGGGGAGACAGAGACAGTCACCAGTTAGAGGGGGTGGGGAGACAGAGACAGTCACCAGTTAGAGGGGGTGGGAAGACAGAGACAGTCACCAGTTAGAGGGGGTGGGGAGAGAGACAGTAACCAGTTAGAGGGGGTGGGGAGACAGAGACAGTCACAGTTAGAGGGGGTGGGGAGACAGAGACAGTCACCAGTTAGAGAGGGTGGGGAGAGAGACACCTCTCCCCACCAGTTAGAGAGGGTGGGGAGAGAGACAGAGACAGTCACCAGTTAGAGAGGGTGGGGAGAGAGACAGAGACAGTCACCAGTTAGAGGGGGTGGGGAGAGAGACAGAGACAGTCACCAGTTAGAGAGGGTGGGGAGAGAGACAGAGACAGTCACCAGTTAGAGAGGGTGGGGAGAGAGACAGAGACAGTCACCAGTATAGAGAGGGTGGGGAGAGAGACAGACAGTCACCAGTTAGAGAGGGTGGGGAGACAGAGACAGTCACCAGTTAGAGGGGGTGGGGAGAGAGACAGAGACAGTCACCAGTTAGAGGGGGTGGGGAGAGAGACAGAGACAGTCACCAGTTAGAGGGGGTGGGGAGAGAGACAGACAGTCACCAGTATAGAGAGGGTGAGGAGAGAGACAGAGACAGTCACCAGAGAGGGTGAGGAGAGAGACAGAGACAGTCACCAGTTAGAGGGGGTGGGGAGAGAGACAGACAATCACCAGTATAGAGAGGGTGAGGAGAGAGACAGAGACAGTCACCAGTTAGAGGGGGTGGGGAGAGAGACAGACAGTCACCAGTTAGAGAGGGTGGGGGGAGAGAGACAGACAGTCACCAGTTAGAGAGGGTGGGGAGACAGAGACAGAGACAGTCACCAGTTAGAGGGGGTGAGGAGAGAGACAGAGACAGTCACCAGTTAGAGGGGGTGGGGAGACAGAGACAGTCACCAGTTAGAGGGGGTGGGGAGACAGAGACAGTCACCAGTTAGAGGGGGTGGGGAGAGAGACAGTAACCAGTTAGAGGGGGTGGTGAGACAGAGACAGTCACAGTTAGAGGGGGTGGGGAGACAGAGACAGTCACCAGTTAGAGAGGGTGGGGAGAGAGACACCTCTCCCCACCAGTTAGAGAGGGTGGGGAGAGAGACAGAGACAGTCACCAGTTAGAGAGGGTGGGGAGAGAGACAGAGACAGTCACCAGTTAGAGAGGGTGGGGAGAGAGACAGAGACAGTCACCAGTTAGAGAGGGTGGGGAGAGAGACAGAGACAGTCACCAGTTAGAGAGGGTGGGGAGAGAGACAGAGACAGTCACCAGTATAGAGAGGGTGGGGAGAGAGACAGACAGTCACCAGTTAGAGAGGGTGGGGAGACAGAGACAGTCACCAGTTAGAGGGGGTGGGGAGAGAGACAGAGACAGTCACCAGTTAGAGGGGGGTGGGGAGAGAGACAGAGACAGTCACCAGTTAGAGGGGGTGGGGAGAGAGACAGACAGTCACCAGTATAGAGAGGGTGAGGAGAGAGACAGAGACAGTCACCAGTTAGAGGGGGTGGGGAGAGAGACAGACAATCACCAGTATAGAGAGGGTGAGGAGAGAGACAGAGACAGTCACCAGTTAGAGGGGGTGGGGAGAGAGACAGACAGTCACCAGTTAGAGAGGGTGGGGGGAGAGAGACAGACAGTCACCAGTTAGAGAGGGTGGGGAGAGAGACAGAGACAGTCACCAGTTAGAGGGGGTGGGGAGACAGAGACAGTCACCAGTTAGAGGGGGTGGGGAGACAGAGACAGTCACCAGTTAGAGGGGGTGGGGAGACAGAGACAGTCACCAGTTAGAGGGGGTGGGGAGACAGAGACAGTCACCAGTTAGAGGGGGTGGGGAGACAGAGACAGTCACCAGTTAGAGGGGGTGAGGAGAGAGACAGTCACCAGTTAGAGGGGGTGGGGAGACAGAGACAGTCACCAGTTAGAGGGGGTGGGGAGACAGAGACAGTCACCAGTTAGAGGGGGGTGGGGAGACAGAGACAGTCACCAGTTAGAGGGGGTGGGGAGACAGAGACAGTCACCAGTTAGAGGGGGTCGGGAGAGAGACAGTCACCAGTTAGAGGGGGTGGGGAGAGAGACAGAGACAGTCACCAGTTAGAGGGGGTGGGGAGAGAGACAGAGACAGTCACCAGTTAGAGAGGGTGGGGAGAGACAGAGACCGTCACCAGTTAGAGAGGGTGGGGAGAGAGACAGAGACAGTCACCAGTTAGAGAGGGTGGGGAGAGAGACAGAGACAGTCACCAGTTAGAGGGGGTGGGAGTCACCAGTTAGAGAGGGTGAGGAGAGAGACAGAGACAGTCACCAGTTAGAGGGGGTGGGGAGACAGAGACAGTCACCAGTTAGAGAGGGTGGGGAGAGAGACATAGACAGTCACCAGTTAGAGGGGGTGGGGAGAGAGACAGAGACAGTCACCAGTTAGAGAGGGTGGGGAGAGAGACAGAGACAGTCACCAGTATAGAGAGGGTGGGGAGAGAGACAGAGACAGTCACCAGTATAGAGAGGGTGGGGAGAGAGACAGAGACAGTCACCAGTTAGAGAGGGTGGGGAGAGAGACAGAGACAGTCACCAGTTAGAGAGGGTGGGGAGAGAGACAGAGACAGTCACCAGTTAGAGAGGGTGAGGAGAGAGACAGAGACAGTCACCAGTTAGAGGGGGTGGGGAGACAGAGACAGTCACCAGTTAGAGGGGGTGGGGAGACAGAGACAGTCACCAGCTAGAGGGGGTGGGGAGAGAGACAGACAATCACCAGTATAGAGAGGGTGGGGAGAGAGACAGAGACAGTCACCAGTTAGAGGGGGTGGGGAGAGAGACAGAGACAGTCACCAGTTAGAGGGGGTGGGGAGAGAGACAGAGACAGTCACCAGTTAGAGGGGGTGGGGAGAGAGACAGACAGTCACCAGTTAGAGAGGGGTGGGGAGAGAGACAGAGACAGTCACCAGTTAGAGGGGGTGGGAGTCACCAGTTAGAGAGGGTGGGGAGAGAGACAGAGACAGTCACCAGAGAGGGTGAGGAGAGAGACAGACAGTCACTAGTATAGAGAGGGTGGGGAGAGAGACAGACAATCACCAGTATAGAGAGGGTGGGGAGAGAGACAGAGACAGTCACCAGTATAGAGAGGGTGAGGAGAGAGACAGAGACAGTCACCAGTTAGAGAGGGTGAGGAGAGAGACAGAGACAGTCACCAGTTAGAGGGGGTGGGGAGCGAGACAGAGACAGTCACCAGTTAGAGGGGGTGGGGAGAGAGACAGAGACAGTCACCAGTTAGAGGGGGTGGGAGTCACCAGTTAGAGAGGGTGGGGAGAGAGACAGAGACAGTCACCAGAGAGGGTGAGGGAGAGAGACAGACAGTCACTAGTATAGAGAGGGTGGGGGAGAGAGACAGACAATCACCAGTATAGAGAGGGTGGGGAGAGAGACAGAGACAGTCACCAGTTAGAGGGGGTGGGGAGAGAGACAGAGACAGTCACCAGTTAGAGGGGGTGGGAGTCACCAGTTAGAGAGGGTGGGGAGAGAGACAGAGACAGTCACCAGAGAGGGTGAGAAGAGAGACAGACAGTCACTAGTATAGAGAGGGTGGGGAGAGAGACAGACAATCACCAGTATAGAGAGGGTGGGGAGAGAGACAGAGACAGTCACCAGTATAGAGAGGGTGAGGAGAGAGACAGAGACAGTCCACCAGTTAGAGAGGGTGAGGAGAGAGACAGAGACAGTCACCAGTTACAGGGGGTGGGGGAGCGAGACAGAGACAGTCACCAGTTAGAGGGGGTGGGGAGAGAGACAGAGACAGTCACCAGTATAGAGGGGGTGGGAGTCACCAGTTAGAGAGGGTGGGGAGAGAGACAGAGACAGTCACCAGAGAGGGTGAGGAGAGAGACAGACAGTCACTAGTATAGAGAGGGTGGGGAGAGAGACAGACAATCACCAGTATAGAGAGGGTGGGGAGAGAGACAGAGACAGTCACCAGTTAGAGGGGGTGGGGAGCGAGACAGAGACAGTCACCAGTTAGAGGGGGTGGGGAGCGAGACAGAGACAGTCACCAGTTAGAGGGGGTGGGGAGAGAGACAGAGACAGTCACCAGTTAGAGGGGGTGGGAGTCACCAGTTAGAGAGGGTGGGGAGAGAGACAGAGACAGTCACCAGAGAGGGTGAGGAGAGAGACAGACAGTCACTAGTATAGAGAGGGTGGGGAGAGAGACAGACAATCACCAGTATAGAGAGGGTGGGGAGAGAGACAGAGACAGTCACCAGTATAGAGAGGGTGAGGAGAGAGACAGAGACAGTCACCAGTTAGAGAGGGTGAGGAGAGAGACAGAGACAGTCACCAGTTAGAGGGGGTGGGGCGAGAGACAGAGACAGTCACCAGTTAGAGGGGGTGGGAGAGAGACAGACAGTCACCAGTATAGAGAGGGTGGGGAGAGAGACAGACAGTCACCGGTTAGAGAGGGTGGGGAGACAGAGACAGTCACCAGTTAGAGAGGGTGGGGAGAGAGACAGAGACAGTCACCAGTTAGAGGGGGTGGGAGTCACCAGTTAGAGAGGGTGAGGAGAGAGACAGAGACAGTCACCAGTTAGAGGGGGGTGGGGAGACAGAGACAGTCACCAGTTAGAGAGGGTGGGGAGAGAGACAGTCACCAGATATAAAGGGTGGGGAGAGAGACAGTCACCAGATATAAAGGGTGGGGAGAGAGACAGTCACCAGATATAAAGGGTGGGGAGAGAGACAGTCACCAGATATAAAGGGTGGGGAGAGAGACAGTCACCAGTTAGAGGGGGTGGGGAGACAGAGACAGTCACCAGTTAGAGGGTGGGGAGAGAGACATAGACAGTCACCAGTTAGAGGGGGGTGGGGAGAGAGACAGACAGTCACCAGCTAGAGGGGGTGGGGAGAGAGACAGACAATCACCAGTATAGAGAGGGTGGGGAGAGCGACAGAGACAGTCACCAGTTAGAGGGGGTGGGGAGAGAGACAGTCACCAGTTAGAGGGGGTGGGGAGAGAGACAGAGACAGTCACCAGTTAGAGGGGGTGGGGAGAGAGACAGACAGTCACCAGTTAGAGAGGGTGGGGAGAGAGACAGAGACAGTCACCAGTATAGAGGGGGTGGGGAGAGAGTCGGACAATCACCAGTATAGAGAGGGTGGGGAGAGAGACAGAGACAGTCACCAGTTAGAAAGGGTGGGGAGAGAGACAGAGACAGTCACCAGTTAGAGGGGGTGGGGAGAGAGACAGAGACAGTCACCAGTTAGAGGGGGTGGGAGTCACCAGTTAGAGAGGGTGAGGAGAGAGACAGAGACAGTCACCAGTTAGAGGGGGTGGGGAGACAGAGACAGTCACCAGTTAGAAAGGGTGGGGAGAGAGACAGAGACAGTCACCAGTTAGAGAGGGTGGGGAGAGAGACAGAGACAGTCACCAGTTAGAGAGGGTGGGGAGAGAGACAGAGACAGTCACCAGTTAGAGGGGGTGGGGAGCGAGACAGAGACAGTCACCAGTTAGAGGGGGTGGGGAGAGAGACAGAGACAGTCACCAGTTAGAGGGGGTGGGAGTCACCAGTTAGAGAGGGTGAGGAGAGAGACAGAAAGTCACTAGTATAGAGAGGGTGAGGAGAGAGACAGACAGTCACTAGTATAGAGAGGGTGGGGAGAGAGACAGACAATCACCAGTATAGAGAGGGTGGGGAGAGAGACAGAGACAGTCACCAGTATAGAGAGGGTGAGGAGAGAGACAGAGACAGTCACCAGTTAGAGAGGGTGAGGAGAGAGACAGACAGTCACCGGTTAGAGAGGGTGGGGAGACAGAGACAGTCACCAGTTAGAGAGGGTGGGGAGAGAGACAGAGACAGTCACCAGTTAGAGGGGGTGGGGAGAGAGACAGAGACAGTCACCAGTTAGAGGGGGTGGGAGTCACCAGTTAGAGAGGGTGAGGAGAGAGACAGAGACAGTCACCAGTTAGAGGGGGTGGGAGTCACCAGTTAGAGAGGGTGGGGAGAGAGACAGAGACAGTCACCAGAGAGGGTGAGGAGAGAGACAGACAGTCACTAGTATAGAGAGGGTGGGGAGAGAGACAGACAATCACCAGTATAGAGAGGGTGGGGAGAGAGACAGAGACAGTCACCAGTATAGAGAGGGTGAGGAGAGAGACAGAGACAGTCACCAGTTAGAGAGGGTGAGGAGAGAGACAGAGACAGTCACCAGTTAGAGGGGGGTGGGGCGAGAGACAGAGACAGTCACCAGTTAGAGGGGGTGGGAGAGAGACAGACAGTCACCAGTATAGAGAGGGTGGGGAGAGAGACAGACAGTCACCGGTTAGAGAGGGTGGGGAGACAGAGACAGTCACCAGTTAGAGAGGGTGGGGGAGAGAGACAGTCACCAGATATAAAGGGTGGGGAGAGAGACAGTCACCAGATATAAAGGGTGGGGAGAGAGACAGTCACCAGATATAAAGGGTGGGGAGAGACAGTCACCAGATATAAAGGGTGGGGAGAGAGACAGTCACCAGTTAGAGGGGGTGGGAGTCACCAGTTAGAGAAGGTGGGGAGAGAGACATAGACAGTCACCAGTTAGAGAGGGTGGGGAGAGAGACAGAGACAGTCACCAGTTAGAGGGGGGTGGGGAGAGAGACAGAGACAGTCACCAGTTAGAGAGGGTGGGGAGAGAGACAGAGACAGTCACTAGTTAGAGAGGGTGGGGAGAGAGCCAGAGACAGTCACCAGTATAGAGAGGGTGGGGAGAGAGACAGAGACAGTCACCAGTATAGAGAGGGTGGGGAGAGAGACAGTGACAGTCACCAGGTAGAGAGGGTGGGGAGAGAGACAGAGACAGTCACCAGTTAGAGAGGGTGGGAGAGAGAGACAGAGACAGTCACCAGGTAGAGAGGGTGAGGAGAGAGACAGAGACAGTCACCAGTTAGAGGGGGTGGGGAGACAGAGACAGTCACCAGTTAGAGAGGGTGAGGAGAGAGACAGAGACAGTCACCATTTAGAGGGGGGTGGGGAGACAGAGACAGTCACCAGTTAGAGAAGGTGGGGAGAGAGACATAGACAGTCACCAGTTAGAGAGGGTGGGGAGAGAGACAGAGACAGTCACCAGTTAGAGGGGGTGGGGGAGAGAGACAGAGACAGTCACCAGTTAGAGAGGGTGGGGAGAGAGACAGAGACAGTCACCAGTTAGAGAGGGTGGGGAGAGAGACAGAGACAGTCACCAGTATAGAGAGGGTGGGGAGAGAGACAGAGACAGTCACCAGTATAGAGAGGGTGGGGAGAGAGACAGAGACAGTCACCAGGTAGAGAGGGTGGGGAGAGAGACAGAGACAGTCACCAGTTAGAGAGGGTGGGAGAGAGAGACAGAGACAGTCACCAGGTAGAGAGGGTGAGGAGAGAGACAGAGACAGTCACCAGTTAGAGGGGGTGGGGAGACAGAGACAGTCACCAGTTAGAGGGGGTGGGGAGAGAGACAGAGACAGTCACCAGTTAGAAAGGGTGGGGAGAGAGACAGAGACAGTCACCAGTTAGAGGGGGTGGGAGTCACCAGTTAGAGAGGGTGAGGAGAGAGACAGAGACAGTCACCAGTTAGAGGGGGTGGGGAGACAGAGACAGTCACCAGTTAGAAAGGGTGGGGAGAGAGACAGAGACAGTCACCAGTTAGAGAGGGTGGGGAGAGAGACAGAGACAGTCACCAGTTAGAGGGGGTGGGGAGCGAGACAGAGACAGTCACCAGTTAGAGGGGGTGGGGGAGCGAGACAGAGGACAGTCACCAGTTAGAGGGGGTGGGGAGAGAGACAGAGACAGTCACCAGTTAGAGGGGGGTGGGAGGTCACCAGTTAGAGAGGGTGAGGAGAGAGACAGAGACAGTCACCAGTTAGAGGGGGTGGGGAGACAGAGACAGTCACCAGTTAGAAAGGGTGGGGAGAGAGACAGAGACAGTCACCAGTTAGAGAGGGTGGGGAGAGAGACAGAGACAGTCACCAGTTAGAGGGGGTGGGGAGCGAGACAGAGACAGTCACCAGTTAGAGGGGGTGGGGAGCGAGACAGAGACAGTCACCAGTTAGAGGGGGGTGGGGAGAGAGACAGAGACAGTCACCAGTTAGAGGGGGTGGGAGTCACCAGTTAGAGAGGGTGAGGAGAGAGACAGACAGTCACTAGTATAGAGAGGGTGAGGAGAGAGACAGACAGTCACTAGTATAGAGAGGGTGGGGAGAGAGACAGACAATCACCAGTATAGAGAGGGTGGGGAGAGAGACAGAGACAGTCACCAGTATAGAGAGGGTGAGGAGAGAGACAGAGACAGTCACCAGTTAGAGAGGGTGAGGAGAGAGACAGACAGTCACCGGTTAGAGAGGGTGGGGAGACAGAGACAGTCACCAGTTAGAGAGGGTGGGGGAGAGAGACAGAGACAGTCACCAGTTAGAGGGGGTGGGGAGAGAGACAGAGACAGTCACCAGTTAGAGAGGGTGGGGAGAGAGACAGAGACAGTCACCAGTTAGAGAGGGTGGGGAGAGAGCCAGAGACAGTCACCAGTATAGAGAGGGTGGGGAGAGAGACAGAGACAGTCACCAGTATAGAGAGGGTGGGGAGAGAGACAGAGACAGTCACCAGGTAGAGAGGGTGGGGAGAGAGACAGAGACAGTCACCAGTTAGAGAGGGTGGGAGAGAGAGACAGAGACAGTCACCAGGTAGAGAGGGTGAGGAGAGAGACAGAGACAGTCACCAGTTAGAGGGGGTGGGGAGACAGAGACAGTCACCAGTTAGAGAGGGTGAGGAGAGAGACAGAGACAGTCACCATTTAGAGGGGGTGGGGAGACAGAGACAGTCACCAGTTAGAGAAGGTGGGGAGAGAGACATAGACAGTCACCAGTTAGAGAGGGTGGGGAGAGAGACAGAGACAGTCACCAGTTAGAGGGGGTGGGGAGAGAGACAGAGACAGTCACCAGTTAGAGAGGGTGGGGAGAGAGACAGAGACAGTCACCAGTTAGAGAGGGTGGGGAGAGAGCCAGAGACAGTCACCAGTATAGAGAGGGTGGGGAGAGAGACAGAGACAGTCACCAGTATAGAGAGGGTGGGGAGAGAGACAGAGACAGTCACCAGGTAGAGAGGGTGGGGAGAGAGACAGAGACAGTCACCAGTTAGAGAGGGTGGGAGAGAGAGACAGAGACAGTCACCAGGTAGAGAGGGTGAGGAGAGAGACAGAGACAGTCACCAGTTAGAGGGGGTGGGGAGACAGAGACAGTCACCAGTTAGAGGGGGTGGGGAGAGAGACAGAGACAGTCACCAGTTAGAAAGGGTGGGGAGAGAGACAGAGACAGTCACCAGTTAGAGGGGGGTGGGAGTCACCAGTTAGAGAGGGTGAGGAGAGAGACAGAGACAGTCACCAGTTAGAGGGGGTGGGGAGACAGAGACAGTCACCAGTTAGAAAGGGTGGGGAGAGAGACAGAGACAGTCACCAGTTAGAGAGGGTGGGGAGAGAGACAGAGACAGTCACCAGTTAGAGGGGGTGGGGAGCGAGACAGAGACAGTCACCAGTTAGAGGGGGTGGGGAGCGAGACAGAGACAGTCACCAGTTAGAGGGGGTGGGGAGAGAGACAGAGACAGTCACCAGTTAGAGGGGGTGGGAGTCACCAGTTAGAGAGGGTGAGGAGAGAGACAGAGACAGTCACCAGTTAGAGGGGGTGGGGAGACAGAGACAGTCACCAGTTAGAAAGGGTGGGGAGAGAGACAGAGACAGTCACCAGTTAGAGAGGGTGGGGAGAGAGACAGAGACAGTCACCAGTTAGAGGGGGTGGGGAGCGAGACAGAGACAGTCACCAGTTAGAGGGGGTGGGGAGCGAGACAGAGACAGTCACCAGTTAGAGGGGGTGGGGAGAGAGACAGAGACAGTCACCAGTTAGAGGGGGTGGGAGTCACCAGTTAGAGAGGGTGAGGAGAGAGACAGACAGTCACTAGTATAGAGAGGGTGAGGAGAGAGACAGACAGTCACTAGTATAGAGAGGGTGGGGAGAGAGACAGACAATCACCAGTATAGAGAGGGTGGGGAGAGAGACAGAGACAGTCACCAGTATAGAGAGGGTGAGGAGAGAGACAGAGACAGTCACCAGTTAGAGAGGGTGAGGAGAGAGACAGACAGTCACCAGTTAGAGAGGGTGGGGAGACAGAGACAGTCACCAGTTAGAGAGGGTGGGGAGAGAGACAGAGACAGTCACCAGTTAGAGGGGGTGGGGAGAGAGACAGAGACAGTCACCAGTTAGAGGGGGTGGGAGTCACCAGTTAGAGAGGGTGAGGAGAGAGACAGAGACAGTCACCAGTTAGAGGGGGTGGGGAGACAGAGACAGTCACCAGTTAGAGAGGGTGGGGAGAGAGACAGTCACCAGATATAAAGGGTGGGGAGAGAGACAGTCACCAGATATAAAGGGTGGGGAGAGAGACAGTCACCAGATATAAAGGGTGGGGAGAGACAGTCACCAGATATAAAGGGTGGGGAGAGAGACAGTCACCAGATATAAAGGGTGGGGAGAGAGACAGTCACCAGTTAGAGGGGGTGGGAGTCACCAGTTAGAGAGGGTGAGGAGAGAGACAGAGACAGTCACCATTTAGAGGGGGTGGGGAGACAGAGACAGTCACCAGTTAGAGAGGGTGGGGAGAGAGACATAGACAGTCACCAGTTAGAGAGGGTGGGGAGAGAGCCAGAGACAGTCACCAGTATAGAGAGGGTGGGGAGAGAGACAGAGACAGTCACCAGTATAGAGAGGGTGGGGAGAGAGACAGAGACAGTCACCAGGTAGAGAGGGTGGGGAGAGAGACAGAGACAGTCACCAGTTAGAGAGGGTGGGGAGAGAGACAGAGACAGTCACCAGGTAGAGAGGGTGAGGAGAGAGACAGAGACAGTCACCAGTTAGAGGGGGTGGGGAGACAGAGACAGTCACCAGTTAGAGGGGGTGGGGAGACAGAGACAGTCACCAGTATAGAGAGGGTGGGGAGAGAGACAGAGACATTCACCAGGTAGAGAGGGTGGGGAGAGAGACAGAGACAGTCACCAGTTAGAGAGGGTGAGGAGAGAGACAGAGACAGTCACCAGTTAGAGAGGGTGAGGAGAGAGACAGAGACAGTCACCAGTTAGAGGGGGTGGGGAGACAGAGACAGTCACCAGTTAGAGGGGGTGGGGAGACAGAGACAGTCACCAGTTAGAGGGGGTGGGGAGACAGAGACAGTCACCAGTTAGAGGGGGTGGGGAGAGAGACAGAGACTGTCACCAGTTAGAGGGGGTGGGGAGAGAGACAGAGACAGTCACCAGTTAGAGGGGGTGGGGAGAGAGACAGACAGTCACCAGTTAGAGGGGGTGGGGAGAGAGACAGACAGTCACCAGTATAGAGAGGGTGGGGAGAGAGACAGAGACAGTCACCAGTTAGAGGGGGTGGGGAGAGAGACAGAGACAGTCACCAGTTAGAGAGGGTGGGGAGAGAGACAGACAGTCACCAGTTAGAGAGGGTGAGGAGAGAGACAGAGACAGTCACCAGTTAGAGGGGGTGGGGATAGAGACAGAGACAGTCACCAGTATAGAGAGGGTGGGGAGAGAGACAGACAGTCACCAGTTAGAGGGTGAGGAGAGAGACAGAGACAGTCACCAGTATAGAGAGGGTGGGGAGAGAGACAGTCACCAGATATAAAGGGTGGGGAGAGAGACAGTCACCAGATATAAAGGGTGGGGAGAGAGACAGTCACCAGATATAAAGGGTGGGGAGAGAGACAGTCACCAGATAGAGGCTGGGGAGAGGGTTCCACAGGGGGAGAGAGACAATCATATTGTGATGATGAAAGCCATCCCAGCTCCCAGAAATGTGTTTAGAGTAAGTTCTATGACTAACCACCAAGATGATATCACTATGCTGTAGCCTTTCCTATGGCCTTCAATTCACACATATGACAGGCTGAACTTAAAGTAATGATTGACTGTCGTTTCTCTTTGCTTATTTGAGCTGTTCTTGCCATAATATGGACTTGGTCTTTTACCAAATAGGGCTATCTTCTGTATACCCCCCCCCTACCTTGTCACAACACAACTGATTGGCTCAAACGCATTAAGAAGGAAAGAAATTCCACAAATTAACTTTTAAGAAGGCACACCTGTTAATAGAAATGCATTCCAGGTGACTACCTCATGAAGCTGGTTGAGAGAAGGCCAAGAGTGTGCAAAGCTGTCATCAAGGCAAAGGGTGGCTACTTTGAAGAATCTCAAAAATAAAATATATTTTGATTTGTTTAACACTTTTTTGGTTACTACATGATTCCATATGTGTTATTTCATAGTTTTGATGTCTTCACTATTATTCTACAATGTAGAAAATAGTAAAAAAATAAAGAAAAACCCTGGAATGAGTAGGTGTGTCCAAACGTTTGACTGGTTCTGTAAGTATTCAGACCCTTTACACTGTAGGTGTTGAAGCACCTTCAGCAGCGATTACAGCCTCATCTGGCTAGACATCTGGCAAAACAAAACGCATCTGGTGGACATCAGGCATTCATGTGGATAGGATCCAGTCTTAGAGATAGATAGAGGACTCATCTCTGTATCTGTGCCATTACAGCGTCTGTGACAGAATGGGCAGCGCCACTGAGGAAATCTCCATTTTTAAGTAGTCCGTTTTCTTCTTCACGATTGGCTGATCCCTCCTGTTGACCCCGTTGGACATGACTCCATTTTCTCGCCGACAGATTCTCACATGCAACCGGATCTGCAGCCCCTGTATCTCCGTCTATTCTTCAATGCGTTTCGACTGGGGTTTGGGCCTGGTCCGGTATCTGCAGTAAAAATCCTTCACGTCCGACTGGTTAAAGAAAAAAGTATTTGTCCAGTTTGAGGTGAGTAATCGCTGTTCTGATGTCCAGAAGCTCTTTTCGGTCATAAGAGACGGTAGCATCAACATTATGTACAAAATAAGTTACAAACAATGCGAAAACACACATAATAGCACAGTTGGTTAGGAGCCCGTAAAACGGCAGCCATCTCCTCCGGCGCCATTATAGTGATTTAAACGACTTAAAGCCGCATGAAAGTAGTAGAGAGAATCAATCAGGAAGAAACATAATTATTTATTACATAATGTTCCCATTGTGTACTTGACAGATGAGAACTACCAGCTTGAAGTAAAGTCCATAGATTGAAGTTTTACAGCACCCCCATAACCAAACTGGTGGAGACATGGGGAACCGTGCCAGAAGATCGTTCATCACACACAGAGTAGGCTGTCCTTTATAAGATTGAGTTCCTGCCAAACTACATCGCAGACGCATGAATAGGAAGGTATTTAACTAAATCAGGGCTGTATTCACTAGGAACCAAACAGAACAAACCGGAAGCAAACTAAACAGGGGGAGGGACCTACCTGAATTTGTCCAATAGAAACTAGG
>CM062501.1:50389651-50393309 GCA_031479575.1 Coregonus ussuriensis
AATAGAGATACACTATATATACACAGCAGTATGTGGACACCCCTTCATATTAGTGGATTCTAATAGATACACTATATATACACAGCAGTATGAGGACACCCCTTCATATTAGTGGATTCTAATAGAGATACACTATATATACACAGCAGTATGTGGACACCCCTTCATATTAGTGGATTCTAATAGATACACTATATATATATATATATATATATATATATATATATATATATATATATACAGCAGTATGTGGACACCCCTTCATATTAGTGGATTCTAATAGATACACTATATATACAGCAGTATGTGGACACCCCTTCATATTAGTGGATTCTAATAGATACACTATATATACAGCAGTATGTGGACACCCCTTCATATTAGTGGATTCTAATAGAGATACACTATATATACAGCAGTATGTGGACACCCCTTCATATTAGTGGATTCTAATAGAGATACACTATATATACAGCAGTATGTGGACACCCCTTCATATTAGTGGATTCTAATAGATACACTATATATACAGCAGTATGTGGACACCCCTTCATATTAGTGGATTCTAATAGATACACTATATATACAGCAGTATGTGGACACCCCTTCATATTAGTGGATTCTAATAGAGATACACTATATATACAGCAGTATGTGGACACCCCTTCATATTAGTGGATTCTAATAGAGATACACTATATATACACAGCAGTATGTGGACACCCCTTCATATTAGTGGATTCTAATAGATACACTATATATATACAGCAGTATGTGGACACCCCTTCATATTAGTGGATTCTAATAGAGATACACTATATATACAGCAGTATGTGGACACCCCTTCATATTAGTGGATTCTAATAGAGATACACTATATATACAGCAGTATGTGGACACCCCTTCATATTAGTGGATTCTAATAGAGATACACTGTATATACAGCAGTATGTGGACACCCCTTCATATTAGTGGATTCTAATAGATACACTATATATACACACAGCAGTATGTGGACACCCCTTCATATTAGTGGATTCTAATAGATACACTATATATACAGCAGTATGTGGACACCCCTTCATATTAGTGGATTCTAATAGATACACTATATATACAGCAGTATGTGGACACCCCTTCATATTAGTGGATTCTAATAGATACACTATATATATATACAGCAGTATGTGGACACCCCTTCATATTAGTGGATTCTAATAGATACACTAAATATACAGCAGTATGTGGACACCCCTTCATATTAGTGGATTCTAATAGAGATACACTATATATACAGCAGTATGTGGACACCCCTTCATATTAGTGGATTCTAATAGAGATACACTATATATACACAGCAGTATGTGGACACCCCTTCATATTAGTGGATTCTAATAGATACACTATATATATACAGCAGTATGTGGACACCCCTTCATATTAGTGGATTCTAATAGAGATACACTATATATACAGCAGTATGTGGACACCCCTTCATATTAGTGGATTCTAATAGAGATACACTATATATACAGCAGTATGTGGACACCCCTTCATATTAGTGGATTCTAATAGAGATACACTGTATATACAGCAGTATGTGGACACCCCTTCATATTAGTGGATTCTAATAGATACACTATATATACACACAGCAGTATGTGGACACCCCTTCATATTAGTGGATTCTAATAGATACACTATATATACAGCAGTATGTGGACACCCCTTCATATTAGTGGATTCTAATAGATACACTATATATACAGCAGTATGTGGACACCCCTTCATATTAGTGGATTCTAATAGATACACTATATATACAGCAGTATGTGGACACCCCTTCATATTAGTGGATTCTAATAGAGATACACTATATATACAGCAGTATGTGGACACCCCTTCATATTAGTGGATTCTAATAGAGATACACTATATATACAGCAGTATGTGGACACCCCTTCATATTAGTGGATTCTAATAGATACACTATATATACAGCAGTATGTGGACACCCCTTCATATTAGTGGATTCTAATAGATACACTATATATACAGCAGTATGTGGACACCCCTTCATATTAGTGGATTCTAATAGAGATACACTATATATACAGCAGTATGTGGACACCCCTTCATATTAGTGGATTCTAATAGAGATACACTATATATACACAGCAGTATGTGGACACCCCTTCATATTAGTGGATTCTAATAGGATACACTATATATACAGCAGTATGTGGACACCCCTTCATATTAGTGGATTCTAATAGAGATACACTATATATACAGCAGTATGTGGACACCCCTTCATATTAGTGGATTCTAATAGAGATACACTATATATACAGCAGTATGTGGACACCCCTTCATATTAGTGGATTCTAATAGAGATACACTATATATACAGCAGTATGTGGACACCCCTTCATATTAGTGGATTCTAATAGATACACTATATATACACACAGCAGTATGTGGACACCCCTTCATATTAGTGGATTCTAATAGATACACTATATATACAGCAGTATGTGGACACCCCTTCATATTAGTGGATTCTAATAGATACACTATATATACAGCAGTATGTGGACACCCCTTCATATTAGTGGATTCTAATAGATACACTATATATATACAGCAGTATGTGGACACCCCTTCATATTAGTGGATTCTAATAGATACACTAAATATACAGCAGTATGTGGACACCCCTTCATATTAGTGGATTCTAATAGAGATACACTATATATACAGCAGTATGTGGACACCCCTTCATATTAGTGGATTCTAATAAATACACTATATATACAGCAGTATGTGGACACCCCTTCATATTAGTGGATTCTAATAGAGATACACTATATATACTGCGTATGTGGACACCCTTCATATTAGTGGATTCTAATAGATACACTATATATACAGCAGTCATGTGGACACCCCTCTCATATTAGTGGATTCTAATAGAGATACACTATATATATACGCCGTATGGTGGACACGCCCTCAATATTAGTGCGATTCTAATAGAGATGCACTATATATACAGCAGGCTATGTGCACACCCCTTCATATTAGTGGATTCTAATAGAGATACACTATATATACAGCAGTATGTGGACACATCCCTTCATATTAGTGGAATTCTAATAGAGATACACTATATATACAGCAGTATGTGGACACCCCCTTCATATTAGTGGATTCTAATAGAGATACACTATATATACAGCAGTATGTGGACACCCCCTTCATATTAGTGGATTCTAATAGATACACTATATATACAGCAGTATGTGGACACCCCTTCATATTAGTGGATTCTAATAGAGATACACTATATATATACAGCAGTATGTGGACACCCCTTCATATTAGTGGATTCTAATAGAGTACACTATATATACAGCAGTATGTGGACACCCCTTCATATTAGTGGATTCTAATATATACATTCAACTACGATATACAGCAGTATGTGGACACCCCTTCAAATATAGTGATTCTAATAGAGATACACTATTTGTGGTGGGGTGATTTTTTTTTTTTTTTTTTTTTTTTTTTTTTTTTTTTTTTGTGTGGACAGCATATGTGGACAAACCCCTTCATATTAGTGATTCCTAATAGATACACTATATATACAGCAGTA